>CM053032.1:56730701-57053084 GCA_028564925.1 Lithobates sylvaticus
GGGATGTATATAGTGTAATATTGTTTAATTAAAGCAACACATTAAAATCACAATTTTATCCACTCACATGTTTACAGGAATATATGGGCATAAGACATGTGCAGCTACCCTGGCCGATAGCTTCTATCCCATTTACCGACAATAAGATCCGGCATGCGATCCACTCAGGGGAAGTGATGTAAGGAATGGCTCTAGTCATTGCATGTCAAGCCTGCGCTTCAATGCATTTTGTGCATGCGTGCGTTATCAGGGAGTGAAGCCTGCGCTATTTTCTAGGAGCCTTAAATCCGATCTCATGTATTTTGATTGGTCTATTCATATATTTCAATCAGTTCAGCTGGAGGAGCTAAACTATTGAAATATTTGAATAAACCAATCAAAATACATGAGATCTGATTTAAGGCTCCTAGAAAATAGTGCAGGCTTCACTTCCTGCTTGTCCCTCCCCCAGCCTGTGACTGGACAATAAAAGAAGAAGCAGCGAACTGATAAGCTCACCTCTCTGTCACTTTTCTGGCATCTCATATAAGCGTGTTCTTTGTCAGCACTCAAGCACTACAGCAGAACTGATTGTCTCTTGTGTTGGTTCTCCCTCTCGGGGTCTGATCTTTGCTGTAAAGGGTCTGCAAGAGGTTGAATTAATACATGTCTGCTTGAAGTTTAACTATAAGGCCTCAATCACACAGGATGTTTTTACAGTTGCTCCTAGGGGCGTCAAGAGTTTTTTTTTACAGCATAACCAATTCCGGACCGCCGCACGCCGATATACGTCCTTACTTTGAAGTGGAATATCGTTGTTATGGCAGCAGCTAGATGCCATAACCCCAGTATCCTCTTTTTTTTTTAATTGCATTTTTGTGAAAAAATTTGATCTGAGGTCTTTTTGACCTCAGAGCTCATATTTAAGATGTCCTGTCATGTTTTTTTTTCTATTACAAGGGATGTTTACAATCCTTGTATTAGGAATAAAAGTAACACAATTTAAAAAAAAAAAAAACGAAACTAAAAAATAAAAGGTAAAATAAATAATAATAATAATAAAACATTTTTTTTTAAACGTGCCCCCTCCTGCCGAGCTTGCGCTCAGAAGCAAACGCATACTTGAGTAGTACCTGCATATGAAAACGGTGTTCAAACCAAACCTGTGAGGTATCACCGCGATTTGTAGAACGAGAGCAATAATTCTAGCTCTAGACCTCCTCTGTAACTGAAAACATGCAACCTGTAGAATTTTTTAAACGTCACCTATGGAGATTTTAAAGGGTAAAATTTTGTCACCATTCCACAAGCAGGCACAATTTTGAAGCGTGACATGTTGGGTATCAATTTACTCGGCATAACATTATCTTTCACAATAAAAAAAAAAAATGTTGCTAACTTTACTGTTGTCTTATTTTTTCATTCCAAAAAAAGTGTGCTTGTAAGACTGCTGCACAAATACGGTGTGACAGAAAGTATTGCAACGACAGCCGTGTTAAAAAAATGTTTTTATAATGTTTGCGGGTTCTAAGTAATTTTCTAGCAAAAAAAAGTTTTTTTAACTTGTAAACAACAAAAAGAGGCTTGGTACTTAAGTGGTTAAAAACGAATCTCCATGCTATTCCAAGTGTCCATGCACACATAGGCTTTTAAGCACTGTAAGTGGCATAGGCATTTTCAAGCTACAAAAAAACCCAGGGCCAGTGTGTTCTGGAGCAGCAGCGTTACAGCTTTAAAAAAGCTTGACACTGCTAAACTGCTAAACGAGTGTTAGCGCTGTATACAGTGTTAAGCCGCATCAAGCATTTTTAAGTGTGTAGCTGTAGTAATTGGATTTTGGAGTGGAAAATAGAAAAGGGCAGAGAAACGCTGCTTAACGCTAATGTGGCTAAACGCGCATTAACGCCAATGCAAAATATTTCTAAAAACACGTTTTTACAGACACTTTTTCCTGCCATTGGTACTGGCTTTGCAGCTTGTTTTTTAAAATGCCTTGTGGGCATGAGGCCTAATTAGTCAGGAAAAACGCAAAGAAAGTGCAAATATCCCCATTTTGTCAATGAGATATTTTCTGAAAAAAAGTCACGATTCATTTATGAACTGTGATATACACCAATCAGCCATAACTTTATGACCACCCACCTAATATTTAGTATGTCCCCCTTTTACTGCCAAAACAGCCCTGACCCATTAGGGCATGGACTCCACTAAACCTCTAAAGGTATGCTGTAGCATCGAGCATTCAGTAGAAGTTCCTTTAAGTCAGGTAATTTGCAAGGTGGGGCCTTCATGGATTGGACTTGTTTTTTCATTACACAAGTTCTCAATTTGATTGAAATATGGAAAATTTGGAGGCCAAGTCAATACCTCAAACTCATTGTTGTGTTCCCCAATCCATTCTTGAAACATTTTTGCAGTGTGGCAAGGGGTAATATACTGCTAAAACGGCCCCGTCATCAGGTAATATTGTTTCCATGAAGGGGTGTACTCGGTCAGCAACAATGTTTTTGTAGGTGGTAAATGTCAAAGTAATATCCACATGAATGGCAGTACCAAGGGTTTCCCAGCAAAACATTGCCCAAAGTATTACAATGCCTCCACCGGCTTGCCTTCTTCCTATACTGAATCCTGGTGCCATCTCTTCCTCAGGGAAGCACTACACATGCACCCGACCATCCACTCGTAAAAGAAAATGCGATTCATTGGACAAAGCCACCATATTCCTGTGCTTCATGGTCCAGTTTAGACGCTCAAATGCCCATTGTAGGTGCTATTGCTGTAGACACGGGTCAACATGGGCACCATGACCAGACTGTGGTTACGCAGTCCAATACACAATAAACTGGGATGCCCATTTTTACTGCTTTCAACACATCAGGGACAAGTCAACATGTTTATTTGCTACCCAATATATATCACCCAATTTCAAATGCCATTGTAGCAAGATAATCCCTGTTCACTTAATCTGCCAGTTAATAAAGTTATGACTGATCTGTGTATGTAATTGCATTTTTCTTTATATGATATTCCTAACATACACAGCAAACTGGCTTAAAGTAATAGAGAAAATTTGGGAAAGAAGAATTGACTTACATGTCTGTAGTTTCATCTGTCTGAAGCTCTAATACAACAATAATAATAATAATAATAATAATACATCTATAACACCAACAATAAAGTTGACTTTTATAGGGCCCTTTAATATTTACGGTAACTTTAGGAGACAATAACTGGTCACTCAGGATACCGGACACACAGGCTCAAGACGGTCAAGCAGATCACATGTAATAAAAAGGGAACTCCATAGTGTATCACTTTTAAAGTTTTAATAGGTAAAAAAGGGGGTTTTACACTTACAAGAATGCAGACAATTAAAATCGAGTAGATAGCCGGCCGGCTCTAGTTTGCTGCCCGTTACTTCCGGGTTTGCGTGGTTGTGTGGTGACGTCAGCACGCCGCTCCTCCCTACGCCGCTTCGTCACAGATGACGCCTTCCAGGGGCACGGGCGGCGTGCTGACTCACCACCAATATATACATAATACACACCGAAGGCACGCCCCGCTCTGAACCACTGAGTGCCCGATGCGTAACCACCATTTTGGTGAAGGGCAAACTGCCCAAATTAGTAATCAAAAGCTGAAGTTTCAAACAGGGATCTTTAAAACAGGGGTCTTTAAAACCTAGCCTGGTAAAACCAAAACACCATGACTGTCTAATGAGGCTGGGACAAACTGAGGTTCTCCACCATAACGCAGCTCGATAGTGTTATTATCGGCCGCCCGAGTGACATGGCCAGACATGCAACAGCAAAAACGAAGCCATAGTCACAAACGGACGGCAAAGATATCACACTGAGGATATATTAAAGGGAATGCCGATGGAACGGCCTAAGTTTGCCCGATGGCCTAAGTCCCAAATATACCTCACATCCCAAATCGCTAAGCAATCACTCAAAAAATTATTAAAAAAATTATTAAAAAAATTATATTAGTGATATATAATGCCCATTAGTCATTAAGCCTAATTATTGGTGATAAAGCATAAAAAAGAGAAAAAATATGATCTAAAGGAAGAAAAGAATATGCTGTATCATCTTTATATTAGGAAAGGGAAATTAACCCATTAGGAACAGTTGATAGTTAGGTCCTATGTAGCATATAAATGTTTATAATCATATGTGGGCCTCAGGGATTCAGAGTCGGTTCACAATTACAAAAAAAAAAAATATATCCCATAGGGACATACATTAATGTCCCACAAGGATGTGCGCAGTTAAATCTCATCTCAAAACATAGCCAGAGTTCAGGAACCGGAACGGATAGTCAGACAAACAAAAACGTCAGGGAGCCAGAGATGAGCATAGTAGAACAGCAAGCAGGATCTGGGGCCAGAAGGAATGTCAGCCAAGCAAGTCTTTAACAGGAACACAGGAGAGCGTCTCTACAGATGTGACCAAGGCAAAGGCAGAGATCATCTGGGCTGGACGGCTTAAGTAGGTAGGACTGACAAGCAGGATATCATCAACAGGTGAGTCAAAGTGAGTACTAAAGCGCTGATAGGAGAATAAAAAATATTTAAAAAAATTAAAAAATGTTTTAGAAAACCAAATAAAATAGATAAGATGACCAAATGATATGCTGCACCATTAAAGTGTGTCCTACACTTAAAAGAATAAGCAAATAAATACTAGAGTATAAATAGTGCGCAATATCAACCTTAGTCTATTTAGATCAGCAGGTGAGGTTAAAAGACAAATGTCATGGTATAATAAAATATATAAGTGCTTGCGTGACAATCCCAGGTGCACAAAAATATATATATAAAAACTTCAAGTTACAATGAGGTTGTAACCAATGTAATAAATAAATAAATACACAATGTGTTAAAAATAAATACAATGTGTTTTAAATAAATAAAGTGCTTCAAAATGTGAGTAAAAACAAGTATGTGTTATAATGTGTCAAAGAAAGGAAATATCCAGTTTATGCCAGTGATGCATATGGGGATATATAAATTCCAAAAGCCAATACAGGCTTGACCTGATGGATTAGCTAATTAATTGATGAATTAATGGGTAAACAGCCGCCAGTTAAAGATTATATTAATCCCATAGGTGATAGCAGTCCATTAAATGAGTTAGATAATTAATGAAATAACTCTTCACATCCACTAATGATATCCGGGACACAATTAGAAATGCTAGAGAAAAAAAAAAAAAAAGAGAGAAAAAAAGAAACTTCCCTTTATGCTGGGAATGTAGGGCTTTTTTCCTTTTGGTTCCTCCTGATATCTTGCTCCGGTATGATATAAAAGAGAAAAAGACACAAACAAAAAAACCATTGCGCAGCGCTCTATTCAACCATCAAACAAAGAAGATCTTTTAGGTGGTTGCCTACAGCTATACAACTCACATGTACCCAGTAGGTGTTTGCGCGTTCAAATCCTGCTAATGGTCAGGCTCAGATAGGGGGCTGTCAGCCCTTTCCTCCTCACTGTGCTGTGCTGTGCTGTGCTTAGCACTGTCACTTGGGCTCCTCCTCCCGACGCGTGTCATCACAGGTCACGTGACTTTCTCAAGGGAGAAAGTCACGTGACCTGTGATGACACACGTCGGTAGGAGGAGCCCAAGTGACAGTGCTAAGCACAGCACAGTGAGGAGGAAAGGGCTGACAGCCCCCTATCTGAGCCTGACCATTAGCAGGATTTGAACGCGCAAACACCTACTGGGTACATGTGAGTTGTATAGCTGTAGGCAACCACCTAAAAGATCTTCTTTGTTTGATGGTTGAATAGAGCGCTGCGCAATGGTTTTTTGTTTGTGTCTTTTTCTCTTTTATATCATACCGGAGCAAGATATCAGGAGGAACCAAAAGGAAAAAAGCCCTACATTCCCAGCATAAAGGGAAGTTTCTTTTTTTCTCTCTTTTTTTTTTTCTCTAGCATTTCTAATTGTGTCCCGGATATCATTAGTGGATGTGAAGAGTTATTTCATTAATTATCTAACTCATTTAATGGACTGCTATCACCTATGGGATTAATATAATATTTAACTGGCGGCCGTTTACCCATTAATTCATCAATTAATTAGCTAATCCATCAGGTCAAGCCTGTATTGGCTTTTGGAATTTATATATCCCCATATGCATCACTGGCATAAACTGGACATTTCCTTTCTTTGACACATTATAACACATACTTGTTTTTACTCACATTTTGAAGCACTTTATTTATATAAAACACATTGTATTTATTTTTAACACATTGTGTATTTATTTATTTATTAAATTGGTTACAACCTCATTGTAACTTGAAGTTTATATATATTTTTGTGCACCTGGGATTGTCACGCAAGCACTTATATATTTTATTATTTTTTAGTGCACCTGGGATTGTCACGCAAGCACTTATATATTTTATTATACCATGACATTTGTCTTTTAACCTCACCTGCTGATCTAAATAGACTAAGGTTGATATTGCGCACTATTTATACTCTAGTATTTTTATTTGTTTTTGGGACTTTTTTACTTAAATGAGAAGTATAGCCAAAGCCCTTTTTTTATTCATTCTGTTTTTGTTTTCAGCAAATATACAGACTTTACAGTCAATATCCACCCAGATGCCTGTACCGGTAGCTGGCTCAGCCTCTCAGCATGTTCCACAGTGAGCGCTGGAGGGGCAGAGCAAAGAGCCTGTGATTGACACTCTCTGCTCAGAGTGGAGGGGGAGAACTTAGCGTTCAGCAGTGTTTGATCGCTCAGTTCTAGGGATACAGCAAGTGGGGGACAGCTGCAGCTGGGATCGGTGCTGCAGCCATCTAGGAGATGAATGATTTAGTTATTTTTCTGTATTTCCGCACTTCTCTCTTAAACAGTGATTCTCAGCTAGACTCTTTTTTTTTAAATGTTCTTATAGAGACCATGCTATACAGCCACGTGTTAGCCTGATTGATGTAATCTCCAGTTTTTTTAATATGTTTTGTATTATACTGTTTACCTATTCTGTTAAAAATTGCGTACATTTTTATGATGTAAAATCTCTCTATATTCACTGTGAAGAAAGTACAAGATATTCACTTTCCTACGATTTTGAAGTTTGGCAGCAGCTGTTTTAGTTAAAGCAAACCTGTTTTCCATTTAAACTTTTAAAAATAAAAGTGCCAAATCCAGCAAAGTGCTAGGCACATTTGTGAAGCATACTGCTGTGCTTCACAAATATGCAATTTGTTTTCTACTGCTGCTTTATAAATGGGCCCATTAAACAGAGATTTACATTAAACGTTTAAAATGGTGTCCAAGTTCACTTGAATAGTGCAGTACTTAGTATACCAAATGGCGAGAGAATGAGGTTGTGGGGATTTTATGGCATCTAAGAAGAAATGGTGATAGCCTGACAGCATGCTAATGGTAATTGTGGACCCAGAGACCGAAACTAAAGAAGACCTGGAGGTGTGACTGAGAAATAATGGATTAGGCAGAAAAGAACATTTTGAGACCACAGCAGAAGGCCTGGATGGATTTATGTTTGCCATCTACAGAATATCTCTCATGTACTTTATGCTTCTGAAAGGTTTTGCATATTAGAATCAGGTTTTTAAATTGTATTTTGTAGGTAATGAGGAGTGGCGTAGCGTGGGATGTTAGCGCCCCAAGGCAAGGCTAGTAATTTGCGCCCTCCAATACTGACCAATACACTGACCACCCTGATTCCTATACTGACCAATACACTGACCAACCTGATTCCAACACTGACCACTACACTGACCAGCCTGATTCCTATACTGACCACTACACTGACCAACCTGATTCCTATACTGACCACTACACTGTCCACTACCCACTACACTGTCCACTGACCACTACACTATACTGACCACTATACTGTCCACTACACTATACTACACTGTACACTGCACTGACCACTACACTGCACTAACAACTATACTGTCCACTACACTACACTGACCACTACACTGGCCGCTATACAGTCCACTACAATACACTACACTGACCGCGATACTGCCCACTACACTAACCACTATACAGTCCACTACACTACACTGACCGCTATACAGTCCACTACACTACACTGACCATACTATACTATTCACTACACTGGCCACTATACTGTCCAGTACACTATAATGTCCACTATACTATACTGACCACTATACTGTCCACTATACTACACTGACCACTATACTGTCCACTACACTATACTGTCCACTATACTACACTGACCACTACACTGACCACTATACCACACTGACCACTACACTGACCACTATACCGTCCACTATACTACACTGACCACTATATTGTCCACTACACTGACCACTATACTGTCCACTATACTACACTGACCACTATACTACACTGACCACTATACTGTCCACTACACTGACCACTATACTGACCACTACACTGACCACTATACTTTCCACTACACTACACTGACCGCTATACAGTCCACTACACTGACCACTATACTGTCCACTACACTGGCCACTATATTATTCACTAGACTGACCACTATACTGTCCACTACACTATACTACACTGACCACTATACTGTCCAGTATACTACACTGACCACTATACTCTCCACTACACTATACTGCCCACTATACTACACTGACCACTATACTGTCCACTACACTACACTGACCACTATACTGTCCACTACACTAACCATTACCCGTACACTACACTGACCACTATACTATCCACTACACTATACTGACCACTGCACTACACTGACCGCTATTCAGTCCACTACACTGTCCTACCTACAGTATTCCTATACTGGCACTACACTGCGCTGCTCTTCTACTCTCTCTCTCTCTCTCTGGTTGCTCCCTCTCTCCAGACCATGTGCCTCCCCCCGGGGCCAGCAACATCACTCTCACCTTCTGTTTTTTTGTCCTGCATCAGTCCGGAGGAGAGGAGGAGGAGAAGACAGCGGCGGCTCACTTCTTTCATTGATTGTGTCCCCCGCGCTCTGGCCGCCATGTTCAGTGTCTAGCACCCTGTGCATGGGCGTATGGGGTCATGTGCAGAGGTGGGACTCCAGGAGCAACAGTGATTACCGACGCTGCACATGACCCCCATACACTCCCAATCACAGGGCGCCAGGCACTGAATATGGCGGCCAGAGCACGGGGGACACAGGAAATTGAAATTACGGAGGCAGCCAGTAGTGACACACACTGGCGCAGAAATTCCCCCCCCCCCCTAAATATTGTGCCTGGGGCCACGGCCCCCTCCGCACCCCCACGCTACGCCACGCTACGCCACTGGCCAGTATCACTCCTAAGACTCTTATAGTATCTTCCCTGTCAACTTTTCACCAACATGGATTTGACTTCTCCAAGAGATTTTCCAAGAAGAAAAGCATTGTTACTCATAGGGTGTGAAAAAATCTTCTCAGTGCTGAAACCTCAAAGAGAATTCCAAGAGTGTGCCCTGCACAATTTTCTAATGGGGCAAGGTGCCCCGCAGAGCCAAACTAGCTGTTTACTACAGGACATGAGGCTGGAACTGGGGGTGTCTTGTCCTAGTGGCAACACTGGCTGCCCAGGGTGCTATTGCTGCAAATATTAAAACATCAGTGCCATTAAATGTTTGGCTAAACTATCAAGTATAGTGTATTTCCATAGCTTCCTTTTTGCATATTTTTATCAAAATGTGTCTACTTCATGCTCAATTTATATATTGGTAATTCGAAATAATGTTCCATTTGTCTTTGTTTCCTAACTAGAAGTAGAACATATTAAATTCTCACGTGGGTGTGTTGGCCCCAGTGCAGAAACTGTAGGGAATTCAATATATTGCCAGCAAACCTTTTGTATATACTTCAAAGAGTAACATTCAAATAAACCAAACAAATCAGATGATAAACAACTTTTTATTCCCAATTAAAAAATGTGTGTTTTTTTGTGAGCAGAGCAATTTCTCTTGCTATTAACTACGTAATGTCTGATGACTGCACAATATCAGTAACTAGACCTGCTATGAAATATTCATAGAATCATGTTAATCGCTTGAAAGCTGTTTTAATCCGGATGCTATATAACAAAGGCATGCTATATAATCAAAAAATTGTAGCGCTAATACATGTGAACGAGTGCATGTGTATCACGACACTCCAAAAAACAAAAAAAACAAAGTTTATATATACACCATAAGTGAAAAATACTGAAATTAACTCAAATGGAAACACAATGTTATAAATAAAGTTCATATGGTGAAAACATCAGAAAGTGGATCCTTCTGGTCCGCTCAATGAAAACAAACTGGAAACATGTGCTTGACTGATGTCACTATAAGGCGTAGGTACTCTTACCAGAAACGTTGGATGTGGGTACCGTACGGCATCCACATCAGACAGGCTTATAGATGAAAGTCTTGCATCTAGGGAAGGCACTGCAGGCTGGAACTCCAACGATTTCAGGAACTGTATACTGGATCAGTCAGCAAAGGTGGGTATGCTCAACATACAATCATCCAATGGCCATAGGAATGATGATGGAAGCCAGGGGAATGAAATGAAAAAAATGGAGACCACTCCAATGGTGCAGGTCAAATGGGCATAAATTTATTCACATATGCATGTGAAAATTAAAAACAAATAAAATCTCGAGATAATATAAAAGAAAAGATCGGCAATATGGGGGGCATAAGATAGCTGGCCCGACGCGTTTCGACTAAAGTCTTCCACAGGGGCATATCTCTAGCCCCCCCACATTGCCTCCAACATTTATAGACATAAGCCAAGGAAGGAACCACCCCTTGGTCCCAGGCAGGAAGTAAACGCCTCCCGCCTGAACCAAATGTAATAAGGGGGAGTGAGTGCAAAATTGTCCATGATAATGAATGAAATTCTAAAATTACTAAACATATTACATGACGAGCAAGCACTTCAAGGTACATCCTGGTTGTGAGATGGGTTCTATGGGCAAATACATGAGTATTGCCTCAATCACATACATTCTAATAAAACAAAAACCCCCGCTCGTGGACCAGTCCTGAACTGGAAGCACGTGGCCAATCTTAGGCTGGACGCCGGTATTCCCGCCAAAACTTTTGTCCAATAGCGGTATTCGGTCCGACGGATATCCGGGTGAGGACATGCCGTGAGTGGCTGGCGACTGGGGCGTCATTACAATATGCCGGGACGTAAAGAGCGGTGGCCCGCTGTGAATGCGCGACGACGCAGTGCGTTTGATGCGTGGGGAGCAGGCGAAGGCGTGAACAGCCCACTTCCGGTCGTATGACCGGAAGTGAGCGCGCACCGGAAGTGCGTCGGATGAGACCCGGAAGTGAGTGCGGCCGCCAATAGGATAGAACGCCAAGTGGACAGAGAAAAGGGAGGACGCCCATCAAGCACCTGCGAACTGGTGCACGTGATGACCTCACGCATCCCCCACCTGAAAATAGACGGGCATTGGGCAGGGATCCGCATCCATGGGGACACCTAGTGGGATGAAATAAGATGACTATGTATATGTGAAGTGTAACAAACATAGTACACCAAAATTGTCTCGTAAGAGACGTGTGGACGGTCATGTGATAACATGATGACCTAAGAATATATTAAAAATAGGTGTAAAGGATAAAGTAAATTGAATGGGCGCACAATACACCAGAGGTCCCCACCCGTGAGAGCACCAATTGGTGCTGGGACACAAATGTCTAGCGCAATGGCGTCCGAATGGCATAATGGGGGGGATAGCTATATGTGTGTGTGGTGTGGTGAACCCAATACACATAGCGTCTGTGAGAGACGTATAGGCCCCAACTAATGACGTGGTGTTGTATACCATAATGATGAAACATACAGGAATGAGTGCACCAAGGATTTGTATGAAATGTCCTCAAAGAACCGTCAATGAATGACGCATTGCGGGGCATTACGTAACGTGACCATGGTCACATATATTAATCTGGAAAATGTGCTGAGGATAAAAAGAGGACAAAAGGTCCCAAAACGACTCATGGACCCTGTCTAGTGACCTGGTATTGTAAACAGTGATGGTGAACAGGTGAAACTTTATGTGCACGAGGAATCTATATAAAATATGTCCCCGTAACTAACGTATTGTGGGGGCATGTGATGAAAAATGACCGTAATATAAAAAATAAAAAATATATATATAATATTCTGCAACCGGAATGAACAGGTTGTAAAAAGGGTAGATCTATGAGAAGTGACAAAAAGGCCAAAAAAGGAAAACTGGAATGTGTGTGACTAAAAGTTTTCTAAATGAAATAAGATAAAAAACATAATGACCCTAAGTAGCCATCTCACATCCAGTTTGAATCATATGACACATGAATCTTATAACAAAAACAGTATATATCAGAGTGTAAAGAATAAGGATAAAGGTCCCCAATATGATCGATCCAGAAGGTGAAGTGCCACTCACCCCCGGTTGATGAAACAGTTAATGTCCCACTCAACGTTCATACCAAAGGGTGAGTAGCACTTCAACTCGTGGATCAAATAAGTTTCCAACCTGGAGACCCCGCGTAAGTTGGACTCACCGCGCCAGTGTGGAACGAATTTATCAATTATCTGAAACTTGGTCCCTGATGGGTCTCTATTATGGTGTTCCCGATAATGGCGGGGAACACTATGTTTGATACATCCTTTGCGGATCTTGGTCAAGTGTTCATTTACACGTATGGAGAACGTACGAATAGTACGTCCAACATATTGCAGTTTACACGGACACGTGATCAGATAAACTATAAATTTGGTGGCACATGTGGTGAAATGTTTCATGGCATAGGTGCGTGCAGTAACAGTGGAACAGAAAGTATCTGTCATGCGTCTCCCTAATATGTTATGTTGACAAACATTACATTTTTTGCACGGGAAATATCCCTTGCAGTGTTGGAAGAATGAGGTCGTCCTGGGGGGATCAACCACATTGGGAGCGATGTCGCCCCGAACGGACCGGGCACCCCTAAAAATAATGCCCGCCCGTTCAGGGAGAGAGGGTCCCAAAATGCGATCACTGCGTAGGACCTTCCAGTGTCTGGCTATAATCCTCCTGACCTCATTATGCTGGGTGGAGAAGGAGGTAAAAAAGGACCACCTGAATTTGTTGTCTCTAGGGGTCTTAAGACGGTCGACCAATAGAGTTTCTGGATGTTCATATATATTAAAAGAGCTAATGTATTTTAAAGTGAAGTTATCTATTAAAGAGGAAGTAAACCCTGGCCGAGTTTTCTTTTTTTTTCAATTTAAACATTCACTAGCTCATTACAAGGGATAAGCTATTGGAATCTGCCCTAAACGAGGTCTGTAAATACCTTATTTAGAGTGTTTGGTTTCTCTTCATTTCCGGGTATTAGCCGCGCCATTTTTAGAGCTGTTTACTAAATTTGATATGTAGTCACTTCCGCCCTTACTCTGTAATCTCGCGCATGCGCCGTAGCTCCGGGAGTATCAGGAAGAAGAGAATCAGTGCAGCATCGCAAGACTTCTCCTCTGTGCCTTTCAGAGGGGAAGCTCGTTCACAGTAATTTCCCGACATGCAAGGAATACACAAGCGGCATACTTTACATGCCATTAATGAAAGATCATACTGCGCAATCGCGCATGACGTCATCTATGAGAAAAAGACGATTTTCGTTGAAAATACAGCAGTAAGTACACTTTCACAGGCAGCGATCAGCTGCCTGTGTTATCTACTATCCGAACAGATTAAGTTGTCTCTGAGGGTTTACAACAACTTTAAGAAGCCTATATATAAGGCGCAATTTATTGTGTTCATTGAAAATAAAAACTACTTTTTTTTTTTCTTCCCTTCTCTCTCTTTTCTCTTCTTTGTTCTTGTTTTTCCTCCACTTCCCCTTTTTCTTGCCTTTTACCCCTGCCCCCTCCATTTCCCCCCTCTTTTCCTCTTGCCCCACCTGCCCTGGCAATACCATCCCACATACACATCCCCATTTACGCATTAGCCCAGGTGATTGATTGTAAACGGCCAAGTCTGCCCCCCCCCACACAACCTCACCCCACTTTAAGGACCCAACCCTTCCTTACTTGCTCAGTTATAGACAGATATATACATGTAAACTAAGCACTACTTATACAATGAGCCCCACACCTCATGTGATTAGGGTGACTGCCCTGTTTATATTTATTTGCAGACCCCTGGTGACGATGGGGATTCTTGAAATTTTGGCTATTTTATCTGTTTCGCTATGTTCTCATGAGTAAGGTCTCACCAATTCTGTATATGTTCATGATGTTCAATCACCTTCTGTTTCTATAAAAAATTGTGTATTAATACTTTTTTCTTAATAAAAATTTCATATGGAAAACTACTTATTTTTATACCTTGTGAATAAACATGGTAATTTAAGATCTAGATACATATATTAAAATAATATTTTGTTTAATAAGAGTAGTATATAAATCAATAGAGATATCCATACTCATACTGAAAATTATAAAAAAAATTGTTTCTGCACTGTCCAATTGAAAACATAGGATAGCCTCCTTTTTATGTCAGAACACCCTAGATAAAGTGAGTAGATCATATGGCACTAGCAGTCAAATCTGACAGTGCTTCTGTTATGCCATATTCTCTAACCTAAGGCACTCAAAAATACAATGTGGTAATGCATTAATGGCACTCATATGAACTAAGCCAATGCATTTGCATGTTGCATTCTTAAAATAGGGCCAGGATTGAGCCACAATAGTGTGTGTTGGCAGGACATTCAAAAAAGAAGTGAGTGTGATGTAATGCTCATCTTCCTGGGTGTTTTTTTAATTCAATCTTATTTTATTGAGATAGAAAAATTGAGATAGAAAAATTTTACAATAGACATACACGTCTTTCAGTAACACATAAACAGATATATACAATTTTGCAACATTGGTGTCATGCCGTCTCATGGTTTAGGTAATTTTTGAGCTTCAGTTGATTTAGTGTGGTATATAAGCCTGTATACCTACAGCGTCTAATCTGAATTATTAAGGGTATGTGAGCACCACTATCTACTCAACGAGCGGTGCCCACTCACCTGGGTGTTTTTTTTTTTTTGGACCTGAAACATTGACATGGTAGAATTACTGTCTTTCATTGGAAATACACATACACTGAGACCTAAATAGAAAAAGGGTACCCAATACCTCTACCCTACAATCATCTGTAATTTCACACAGTCCCTGTTCTTGCTCCTTCTAATATACTGAAAAGTCATGGTGCACATAAATTCATGAATTGGATGCAGAAAAATGGGTTTGTTTTTTTATTTCTGCATTTTTTTTCTCTTTCAGTAGATACTTAGATTTTGCAGTTCATGCAGAATGTATGGGCTAAAGCCCGGGTTCAGGGTCTGCTGATGGATTATAAGTGTGTTGACATATTTACTGTATGCCATATGAATCTAACCTTATGATATTTCTTATACAGGTGGTCTATGTCACTGCAACTTTCCCCTATGTTATGCTGATAGTTCTCTTAGTCCGTGGGGTCACTTTACCTGGAGCATCAGAAGGAATACAATTTTACTTGTATCCTGATTTGTCTCGACTCTCAGATCCACAGGTGAGAAATCAACTGCCTATTATATTGCTCTTATCAAAAAGACTGTCTGCTATAATGTACTGGGGAATTGGCAGTTCAGTACAAAGTCTAATGCATATTCATGAATAGGGGTGCAAATTGGGTTTGAGGTGAACCCTGCAGGTCCAGGATTCATGTTTCAGTGAATTTGTATGCAGATTCATCTGGGAGGATTTTTTTTAAACCATAATTCACTGTGAGTTAAATACTGGTAATCGTAATGGATTGGATATGAACTGTACAATAGATTCCCATTTTATATTTGTTACAATTTATGCACAGTAGATACGTTCCACCGCATTTAAAGGCAGCTCACCTTCTCATCATCAAGTAATGAAATCTATGAAAAAAAGGGTGGCAGTTTTATTCAGTAAGTTAGTGCAAGAGCTAAGACCCCTTTCACACTGAGCCGCCCCGGGCATCAGTGGTAAAGCGCTGCTATTTTTACGCCCGCTTTACCGTAGTTTTAGTGGCACTATTCGGCCTCTAGCAGGGTGATTTTAACCCTCACTAGCGGCTGAAAAGGGGTTAAATCCACCCACAAAACGCTGCTGCAGTGGCGCTTTGCCAGCGGCGCTTTGCAAGCGGTATAGCAGCGATGCCCCATTGTGTTCAATGGACAGGGGCAATTTAGGAGCGGTGAGTTTACCGCTCCGAATGCACTCCAAATAAGCTGCTGGCAGGACTTTTTCTGACGCCCTGCCAGCGCACCGCTGAAAGGAGCCACTGTTTCAGGGTGCTTTGCAGGCGCTATTTTTAACGCTATAGCATCTGCAAAGCGACTCAGTGTGAAACGGGTCTAAGATGAGCACACGAAGTGTAGTAATAGTAACCCTAACTCATGCCAACTAGATTAGTGGAAGGTTATTTCAAGTTGATTAATATGAATAAGAATAACTTTAAATTGTGTATCATAACTTGTTCTTACCATATGCAGATATGTTCCCAAAAACAGAATGTTTTTTGGTGATTATACAAAAGATGAGGAGGCCCTGTCAGTTAACATTGTCCCCTCCTCTGTGGCCAAAAGGGAACAAAAATGTTTTGATTAAGTTGGAAATGTGACATTTGGCCCAAATTTGCAATGTGGTCCTTACTGTGTATAACCATATCTATGGAATGGTAAGTTTAGCCTGTAACAGATGTGACAATCATGAATGGGGTCTATTCGGAATGATCACAAGATTTTTATATAGTGTGTACACAAATTTCAAGAGCCAATTAACCACTTTAAGATCAGCCTCATTTTGGATTTTAGGTGTTTACATGTTTAAAACTGTTTTTTTTGCTAGAAAATTACTTAGAACCCCCAAACATTATATATTGTTTTTTCTAACACCCTAGAGAATAAAATGGTGGTCATCGCAATTCCTTTTTTTCAAATCGTATTTGCGCAGGGGTCTTACAAGCGCACTTTTTTTGGAAAAAAATGACTTTTTTGAATAAAAAAATAAGACAACAGTAAAGTTAGTCCTATTTTCTTTATATATCGTGAAAGATAATGTTACACCGAGTAAATTGATACCCAACATGTCATGCTTCAAAATTGCGCCCACTCGTGGAATGGCGTCAAACTTTTACCCTCAAAAATCTCCATAGGCGACGTTTAAAAAATTCTACAGGTTGCATGTTTTGCATTAAAGAGGAGGTCTGGGGCTATAATTATTGCTCTCGATCTACCGATCGCGGCGATACATCACATGTGTGGTTTGACCACCGTTTTCATATGCGGCGCTACTCACGTATGCATGCGCTTCTGCACGCGAGCTCGTTGGGATGGGGCGCTTTTAAAAAAAATTGTTTTTTTCTTATTTATTTTACTTGATTTTATTTATTTTTACACAGTTTTTAAATAAAAAAAATTGGGTCACTTTTATTCCTATTACAAGGAATGTAAACATATTACAAGGAATGTAATAGAAAAAAAGCATGGCAGGTCCTCTTAAATATGAGATCTGGGGTCATTTAAAAAAATGACATTGAAAAAATTTTCCTTTAAGGGGTATGGGCGGAAGTGACGTTTTGACGTCGCGTCCGCCCTGCTATGGTATAGAGACAGGTGGGGGCCATCTTAGCCTCACTCGTCTCCATATCAAGGAAGTGACAGGACCTGATCGCCTTTATCGTAATTACGTAATTAATCGTTGTGCGCTGGTCGTAAAGTGGTTAAGATCTTCCAAAAGAAAATTACTGAAGGAGAAAACTGCAAAATGTTTCTTGTTACTGATCAGTAAGGATGAGCCGAACACCCAAACCCCCCCCTCCCCCGGGGCGCACCAGAACAGAAAAAAAATTCTGAAGAACACACGAACGCTGTTAAAGTCTATGGGACACGAACATAAAAAATCAAATGTGGTCAACCCATAAAAAATTTTTCAATGAGCTTTATCTATATTGCAGAGACCCGACAATTCATTACAGCCGCGATCAGTTTTAAATTACTTTTTTCCTTTAGAAATGTAATTTTGCTGCGGTACTGTTCTAAACACGAGAAAACTGTGCCACTTTACTTGGCATACTATAGACACCCCCCAGACACGATATTTAAAGGAATATTTATTTTTTATTGTTTCACTTTAAGCATTATTAAAATCACTGCTATTATTAAAATCCTGAAAAAACAGAAGTTTTTAAAACTTTTTTTTTGCATTGATACATGTCCCCTGGGGCAGGACCCAGGTCCCCATACACTTTTTATGACAATAACTTGCATATAAGCCTTTAAAATTAGCACTTTTGTTTTTTCCTGTTAGTGTCCCATAGACTTTAAGGGTGTTCCCATGGCTTTCGAATTTGCCCCGGACACTGCATATTGTTCGGTCTTCGCCTAATGGCCGAACAACCAAAGTTCAGCCCGAACTTATGCTCGGGCCGAACCATTCGCCCATCCCTTCTGATCAGAACCTATGATTTACATGTAATGTGTACTGGTTTCGTACAATAAAACATCAGAAATATTATGCATGATCGGGGAAAAAAAATGACAACCCAGAAGACCATGCAGCCATTTGTAACCACTAAGTAAATATTATAAGCAATATGATAATATATAAAAATATGTACATGACAATATGTATGACACAATGTCCTTTATTAAAGGGATTGTAAAGTCAGAAGTTTTTTTTTTAACTTAATGCATTCTATGCATTTAGATAAAAAGCCTTCTGTGTGCAGCAGCCCCCCTTGGCCCCCCTAATACTTACCTGAGGTCCCTCTCTGTCCAGCAATGTCCACGAGTGTCTCAGCCGCCCAAGATTCTCCCTCCTGATTGGCTGAGACACATTGGCTCCCACTGCTGTCAATCAAAGTCAGCTAGCCAATCACGAGAGAGAGGGGGCGGGACCAGGGGTCCATGTCTGAATGAACACAGGGAGCTGTGACTCGGCTTGGGTGCCCCCCATAGCAAGCTGCTTGCTGGGGGGGGGGGGGGACTCAACAGGAGGGAGTGCCAGGATCATGGATGAGGGACCCGAGAAGAGGAGGATCCGGCCACTGTGCAAATCCACTGCAACAGAGCAGGTAAGTATAACATGTTTATTATTTTATAGGAAAAAAAACAAGACTTGCAATCCTTTAATTGTCATGAGAGTCATGCAACAGCATGTTAGTATTCTTGTTTCTGTCATCCTCTGGAGCAGCATGGAGCAGAAAATAGGTTCTACCCTATTTGACCAGTACTCTTGAAATTAACGTAGCCAATATTTGTTTTTTGACCATCCCTGGTTGGTTTTGATGGTCTCGTTTGATCCTTAAGAGTTTGCTGTACCTACTATGTACGTACGTCACTATTTTTTGTTAATCTCAAACTGTGTCTCATCTCCATTGCTTGCAAATTCTTCCTACATTTGCCATAAAAGTTCTGTGGCTGTATTGTTCTATATTTGTACTTACAGTAAAGCTAGATAGTTTGAATCTTGGCTGGTTCAACTGTTTATTTTTGACACATTAATCTGTTTTGTATTAACCCCTTGGCGCTGGCCAAACACAAATATGTCGTCCCTGGCGCAGAGAGGCCGCATATTTGCGTGAATTGTTGTCACTGGAGCTTTGCTGGGAGCGTGCTCCCGACACAGTTACCTGCACCAAAATGAAAGCTCCCGATCGCTCCTTGGAATCAGGTGTTTTCGGATCATGTGACAGCCGCGACATCCAATCACAGCAGTCGTGTGATCTTAAGCCCCGTCCCACATTCTGGCATCATAAACCTCTTAAAGGGTCGGGAGATGCCAGCGCAAAGAGGTTAATAAGGTTTATTCAGAATATGTAAAGTGTTCTAAGCTATAAAAGAAATATCTGGCTTCAACATTTTGCTGTTTCTATGTACAGTACTGTGCAAAGGTTTTAGGCATGTGTGAAGAAAAAACGTAATATAGGAATGCTTTCAAAAATTTATATTTTACTTGTTTATTTTTATCTATTAAAAAAATTCAGAATTAGAGAGAAGAAAAATCATCTAAATTAAATCAATATTTGAATGTCTTTCAACTTCAAAAGAGCATCAATTCTTTTAGGTACACTTGTACACAGTTTTTAAAGGAAATCTGCAATAGTCAGCAACATGTTTACATTTCAAATGTGTTTTCTAATTAGTTTTTAAATTAGTTTTGATTTTGAATTCGATTCAAATTAAAATTAATCTTTTCTTCATTATAATTTATTTTGGATTTGTTTAAATTTGTTCCTATTATGATTCTAAAATTTAGATACATCTGAATTTACGAATACATGTCCAGGGTGAATCAATGGTGGAGAAGGATCTGAGTGTTCTGGTAGATTATAAGATTGATAATAGCATGCAATGCCAAGCTGCAGTTTCCAAATCCTTTCTTTTTTTTTTAACAATCATATTTTATTATTATTAAGTATTTTGTCTTTACACAAGTTCCACTCACAGCACATATATATCATATTCCCATATACCTTTAAACTTTTATTATTAATCCATAGCTCAGATATTTCCTTTAGGGCTACTCATATAAACTAGGTAAAAAAAAAAAAGGGAAAAACAGGAGAAAAATAAAAACTGGTATCTGCTCCATAGAGAGGGAAAAGTAAAAAGGTAGAAAAAAAAAGACATCTATTCCCACACACCCACACAGATATGAACATACGTACAAAAACTTCTGGGGAGCCCCTTCTCCCGACCATCAGGCTAGTCAGTCACCCAAGCAAAATCCAAGTCCTGCTCATGTATAGTTATATTTTCAAAGATAGGATCTCAACATTTCTGAGCTCAAGAATTCAATCCAAGGTGACCACAATTCCATAAACTTATGGTGGCGTCCCTGTATGCTTGCAGTTATTATACATTACTTGTATTAAAAAGGTATGGACTGCAGAGAGAAAGAGATATTACGTTGCCCCTGTACGAATCATTAGTAAGACCTCAGTTGAGTTTTGGGCACAATTCACAAAAAGAATATTGGGGAACTGATGAAAATGCAGAGAAGGGCAAACAAACTGATAAGAGGCATGGAGGAGCTTAGCTACGAGGAAAGATTAGAGGAACTGAATTCATTCTGAATTCATTCTCTCTTGAGAAAAGGAGATCAAGGTGGGATATGATCAACATATATAAACACATAAGTGGTCCATATAGTGAACTTGGTGTAGAGTTATTCACTTCAAGGTCATCACAGAGGACAAGTGGGCACTCTTTACATCAAGAGAATGGCTTCTACTCAAAAGCTCAAGAACTGGTTCTGGCCAACTCAGTAGAAAAGGCCTAGATTCTTTCCTAAATGCACAAAATATAACTGGATACTAACATTTATAGGTACAGTTGATCCAGGGAAAATCCAGTTGCCTCTTGGGAGATCAGGAAGGAATTATTTTCCCTCGCTGGAGCAAATTGGATCATGCTTTAAAGGGTTTTATTTTGCCTTCCTCTGGATCGACTGTGGGTATATGATAGTATATATGGAGGTTATCAATTTGTGTGTGTGTGTTTTCTTTTTCTTTTTTAGGTTGAAATAGATGGACATGTGTCTTTTGTCAACCAGATTAACTTTGTGACTATTGGCCATTTGTACTTGAAGTTGCCTTTTGTCCACAGCAAGCTGCTGTACCATTTAAAGAAAAAAAATGAGTGCAGTAACGGTGTGCACAAAAACAACCTAACATTGCATCACTAACATTCACTGCATCCCCCTATTTCAACAGATAAAATAAAAGTTAGGCATTTACCAATTAGTATTATTATCCCTAAATGAACCATTTCTGCTACTGGTCAAATTTTTACTGCTGCATTGTCTGCAGTATCTTATTTCTTGTAGTAATACCTCAGACTGGGGTAAGGAATGGGTAGAGTAAAGTCATAGAGGTGAGAATAGTCCTAACATTTTCAAAAAAACAAGAAATATAAAACTGACATTGACATGAGGTTCAATTTTTATCAGACAAAGTTATTTTAATTCTAGAATTTGTTTTGAATTTTGCTGTGCCTTCATTGGATCTAATCAGTACCGCTGTTCAGCTTTGTCTTGATAAAGAGAGTGGATTTCCTCTGTCCCAAGGCAAACGTACCCAAACAAAAATTGAACACAAATTCAAATGTCCATAACCCCAAGTATTACAAACACAATAGAAATGTGATGTTTATGCTCTCTGAATGAAAGTGTAATAGATAGAGTTCGTTTTGCAAACTATTGTGCCTGCAAAAATGATATAAAGTAAATGAACTGCTTTGTGCTGTCATATTGCATTGTGGAACATTGTGTTTGTTTTGTGCTTCTTTTGGGGCCCTGTGTAAAATTAGCAGTAACTTCTATTGTGAATTACTGTGTAGTTCACTTTACTAAGTTTAGGCGCTGTGATCAAGGCTTAACTATACTAATGTGCACTACACAATAGTTTCCAATATATTGACAATATATTGATAATATTGATAATTTTGTGGGATGAGGTGCCACTCTTTCTAAATTGCACCCCAATGCATCTTCTAAATGCACCTACATTGCAGTTCAGGACAATGCACTGCAACAAACTAACATTTTGCTTTGTGTTGCCATGTGCTGTGCTACCAGAAATTTAGCTTTGGTGCATTAGACAGTCCATTCTATTAATTGGTTGCATTGCATTACAGTGCAAATCCAACCAAGGGGGTCTGACTGCGGAATGGAGCTCACTGTTGACAGGAAACATGTGACCTCCACAACCTGTAGAGCTCCAGTAACTGCAGTCTGCAGCAGATATTGAGCCATTATGTTGTTCTTATATATTGAGCCTGAGATTTGCTGAAATACAAGATATTTTTGGTAGGTTTTGTACTTTCTGTTAAAGTTCTGTCCTTAAGTTAACTTTGTAAACTGGATTTGTTTGTAAAAGCAATTGTTTAACATTTACCAATTAATATTTTTGGTGATCATGGAAGTTCATGTTTATGTTAGAAGAAGAATGCAATGCATGTTTCTAAGCACAATTTCATTGTCCTTTTTTGCCCCACCTTCATGCTAACAGGACCAAGATTAAGACTAACATGTATTTTCATGCAAAACAGTTTTACGTTCAAAGTTATGTCGGCATTAATCCTACATGTTCTTAAAAATCATATGTGTTTTGGTGCAAATATTATCCACTTAACCGGTTCTCGAGAGGCTCACGCAGATATGCTGCGGCACAATGGCTCTCCTGGGCGAAACCCCATACGGGTACGGATTTCCCTTTAGAAGCTGCCCAGAGGGGGACCCGATGCTTGTGGCTGGCAAGCGTGATCACTGCCAGCCACATGCGATCACGTGTATGAGAGCCAGCACAGGGATTTGTGTGTGTAAACACACAAATCCCTGTTCTGTCAGGGGAGAGGAGACATGTTGTTCCTACTAAGTAGGAACAATGATATGTCTCCTCCCCCAGTCAGTCCTATCCCCATACAGTTAGAACACACTGAGGGAACACACATTTAACCCCTTGCTTGCCCCCTAGTGTTAATCCCTTCCCTACCAGTGGCATTTACACAGTAATCAGTGCATATGTATAGCACTGATCGCTGTATAAATGTCAGTGGTCCCAAAAATGCAGTACTGCTAAAAATCACAGATCACCACCATTACTAGTAAAATAATAATAAAAATGCCATAAATCTTTCCCATAGTTTGTAGACGCTATAAATATTTTGCGCAAACCAAACAATATACACTTATTGCGATTTGTTTACCAAAAATATGTAGAAGAATATATATTGGCTTAAACTGATGAAGACATTTTTTTTTTGGGAATATTTATTATAGCAAAAAGTAAAAAATTAATTTTTTTCAAAATTGTCTTTTTTTTTGTTTATAGCATAAAAAATAAAAAACGCAGAGGTGATCAAAAAAGGACGCAAATTTCGTTTGGGAACAGCATTGAATGGCCGCGCAATTGTCAGTTAAAGGGATGCAGTGTCAAATTGTAAAAAGTGCTCTGGTCAAGAAGGGGGTAAAATCTTCCTGGGCTGTAGTGGTTAATGACTGCCTGGCTGCATTGTACTGCGGACGGGTGGCCGCTGTAGGCAAAGCGATGTGCTGGTACGTCGCTGTCTACTTCCAGGTTAAGGGTGCGTGCACATTCGGTCTCACCCAGCTCCTGCTGTGATTGTACACAGCAGGAGCCTGTCAGCAAGTCCCGGCCAATGATTCATACCTGGGACCAGCTGATCTGCTGTGCCCAATCACAGCTCAGAGATTCAACACAGGGTTCTGTACAGAGGGAGTGATCTGTCAGTGATGAGAAATTGAGAGATCATAAGTATAATGCCCTGTACACACGACCGTTTTTGCTGTCGGAATAAACTCTGAAGGTTTTTTCGAGGGGATTCCGCTCAAGCTGTCTTGCATACACACGATCACACCAAATTCCGACCGTCCAGAATGCGGAGACATAAAACACGTACGACGGGACTAGAAAACGGAAGTTCAATAGCCAGTAGCCAATAGTTTCCGTCTTGTACCTGCTTCAGAGCATGCGTGATTTTTGGTGCCGCAGAAGAGCATACAGACGAGCATTTTTTTCCACTTGAAATTTTTTCCTTTGGAAAAATTTAGAACATATTCTCTAAGTTCATGTGCGTGTAAAGGCAGGCATCACAATACTTTTGGTAATATAGTGTATTCTAATAATATGCATTGGAAGATTTTAATGCATTTTGCTACACTGCTTTATTCCAGCCTCATGTGTCTCCCTGACTTAATAGAGCTTTAATGACTCGCATTGGTGTTGTCTACCAAATAAAGAGGTCAAAAATGACAATAACAAATTGGCGTTGTTTGTCTATTGCCCCATTTTGTATTCATTTCATGTCTTGTGTAAACGATATATTATTGAGGTACAGACATATACATAATGAATCAGTTGACATTTTGCTGTGTTTCTATTGAGCAGAACAATGTATTATGAAGTGCGAGATCTCACAGTCATCCATCACTGCGACAACTTTCCGGTCTCTATGACAGCTTCCATTTAACTGTAGATGTGATTTATATCCTACTTATAGTACATAATACATTGTAATTTAGATCTAGTAAATGGTGAACTGTTGATTCTCACATCATAGTTCTTGGTGGAGAGCAGCTTACAATGAAAAAAAGTGAAAAATTAACTACTTCTGCATATATACTTTATCCTTGCCCTAAAATGAACACTAGCACCTTACTTTCCTCATACCCAAACCATAGCATTTAAAGAGGACCTGAACTGTGAAAGGGGTACAAAAAGGAGGAGGTCATCTTGGTAGAGGAGCAGGGCTTCCATTTCTTGTGTCAGAGCTGTCCCCTGATAACTGGTAATCTGAGGACTGGTAGGGTAATATTTAAAAAGCAGCAGAAGTGGTGGAGAAAACACAAATGCACAGAATAAATGATTTAGAAGCAGGGTGATCCTTGAACTACAAGGACTCAGGTACAGCTTCCACTCCAGCAAGAAGAACAATGAGCAGCACAGGAGTGGCAATACCAGATCACCCTCCAAATCTCATGAAACTGACAGTCAGAGGCAGCAGTGCCTGAGTTGATCTCATACTGCAGATATACAGCTTTAAGGCTTTATGTTCAAGCCTCTTTCAAGTTTGTATTTGTAGAAAAAATAAATAAATAAATTCTCATGCTTATCCAAAACCATTAATGTGAACCGCTGCAACTCAAATATCCTGAATACTGGACTAATAAATAGTGTAAAAGAAAATTGGTGCACTGTTCCTTTAAATTCAAAATACTAATTTCAAATGCAACTTTAAAGTGCAAAAGCTAGTTACACAAAAAATTGCGCATGTGATAGTGCAAACTCAAAAAGGGTTAACGAATACACATAATTGAATTGTGTATGTGATATCTCTTATAAATAAACTAAAAATGGAAAACCACATGTATAATAATAAAGTGCAAGTGCAAATGGCCAATGTACAATATATCTGAATAAACACTCTTTTATGAACTAAATACCGGTATAAGAGTCCATCATATGATATATTTTTCCAAAAAAAGTTATTCAAAATAAACGGTGAAAAAGTGCTCAGTGCTTATGAAAAGTTCCACTCCACAGTGTTCCAATGATCAAAGTGCTCCATGTATTGAAAAAAGTGGCTTATTACCAGATGACATGGATCTTAAATGATAGATATCAAACATGCTCAAGCTCCTTCCCCAAAGCAGGCTTTTTCAATAGCAAGGCACTTCAGCTTTTTCCCAATAGAGCAATATTTTCTACTTTTTGCTATAATAAATATCCCCAATAAATATATATAAAAAAACGATTTCTTTCTCAGTTTATGTATTCGTCTACATATTTTAGGTAAAAAAAATCGCAATAAGCGTACATTGATTGGTTTGCACAAATGATCATAGGTAATTAAATCTGTTTTGATGTTATCCTAGTGTGATCCTATACATATCAGTATAGCAGAGAGGGACAGTGCTTTACTTCTTCTACAGTGTTGTCAATCTCAACATCTAATGTGCTTACAGGAGAGAAGAATAAACAAAAAAATAAAATCATAAGCATCATGTTTTTCCCTCCAATTGGTGAGGTGAAGGACTCAGCTATGATGTCTGTTAGGGGTGCCTGGATCATTGGGACAGATAAACATTTTTAGAAAACCTTTGGCAGTTAAAACACGTTTGAACTGTGAATTTAGGTTCTTTTTGCCTGGAGGTCAGCCTTAACCACATGCCGACCAGCACACAACGATGTACGACGGCAAAATGGCACGGCTGGGAAAATGGGCGTACAGGTACGTCCCCTTTAAATTGCTGAATTGTGGGCACAAGCCCCACGTACTTCATGACCGTGCCCGCGGCTCGATGTCCGCTGGGGACCCGCGATCGTGTCACGGAGCGGCATAGCGGGGAGATGCCTATGTAAACAAGGCATTTTGGACTTCCGGGTCCGGCACCGCATGAGGTAGCAGCATCTCGCCTCAGCTCCCGCTCCAGGCCCGAAATTCAGCCTAAAAATCCGGCCTGCCCGGCCCAACCGCATTACCCGCCACCACCGAGGGTCCCCCTCCACCCCCCCGGTCTCGAATGGACCGCTTTTTAGAAAAAAACGGGGTCCGGTCGTACGTGGCCATGACGGCCCCGTCGGACAGGCCGCAAATCAAGCCCCCGGTTTCGGCCTACAAGGATCCGGCCCTTCCACACACAGCGGCGCTCACACAGGCAGGAGACATAGAGGTGAGTGGAAGCCCCTCTCAGGGAACATCACCCTCTCCACCTGCAATATCACAAGGCCCAGCTCTACCACTATCCCTGTACAATACATCTGAGATCAGCAATACTGGCACCCCCCAAGGGGACAATGGCCAAACGCAGCCCATAGCGGAGGCAGTAGCGGCTCTATTAACTCCTATGATCGCAGCCTCTGTAGAAAACGCTGTAAATGCCGGTATGAAACAGTTTAAGGCCCAGCTGTCTGAACACACTAACAGGCTGAATGAGCTCGAGCACCGCTTCTCCGAAGTGGAAGATGAACTCTATCAAGCGCAAGCCGCAGAGCACTCCCAAGACAAAACCAACAATTTATTATTCAAAAATTAGAAGATTTGGAAAATAGATTCAGACAGAGCAACCTGCGATTTGTTGGCGTCCCGGAATCGCTACCCCCAGCGGCCCTTACAGAATTCTGCTCCAAACGTGTCCCCGAGGCAATGGGCCTCCCGAGCCTGGTCATAGTGGAACGCGCTCACAGGATGGGCTCCCTTAAGCCCACGTCCAATCATCGCCAAGTATCTCAACTATGCAGATAAAGCCACTAAACTTCAAAAATTCCGGCAATCACCGGTTCTTCAAATAGATGGGGTAAAAATCCTATGACTATTCAATAGAAGTCTCTAAGAAAAGGAAAGCCTTCCAGCCGATTTGCTCTGAACTCTTCAAGCAACAAATAAAATTTGCTTTGGCCTTCCCAGCTACTCTTCGACTTAAATCGCCCAACGGGGAACAGCTCTCTTTCGAAGATCCCTCCGAAGCAGAATCCTTTCTCCGCTCCATCCGCCCGGACGCTCTCCACCAGACGCCTTCCAAGTCAACCTCCAGTCTCAGCTCACTGGAACAAAGAAGCCCACGCAAAGACTCCCCTAAACGCTTCAGATCCTCTGCCCCGGAACATCGCAATAGAAACGCCCCGCGCTGATGTTCTAATCCCGCCAAACAGCCATCTTCTCTTCCCATGCAGGTCGTATACTCTCTTTTTTTTTTGTTCTTCTTGTTTTTACTCTCGCTCTTTTGACCTGCCCTACCCTGTTGCAGGGTTTTTTTGCTGAACTCGCTCAATACCAGCCCCCAATTATTTCTTCTTCCTGTTGGCCCTGATGAACTCTATGCTGTTTCCACCCGGTTATCCAGCCCAGGCGTCAAAATCCCTGGAAACTGACGTATATGTGTCCTTATTCCTTTTTTGCATCCTTTTCATATATATATTTTTTTTTCTACTAGGCCTCCCTTGAGTTTTGCAATATGAGTTATAGGCCGACTAGGCGTGAACTTCTGTAGGTAACAAACGGCCTTAATTCCGCTATTGTGTAGTTCTGTTGTTATAACTGTATAACTGTTTTGAATACAAATTTTTGAGCTGACGCTTTTGCTAAGTATTTTTAATGACCCAGGCCCCTCGATACTCGTACCAGTAATCCCAGGGCTCGCAGGCACACCCCTCCCTCCATTAGGGTCCTGTATGGGGAGCCGTTCGCACAGTGAGTTTCATGCGGAAAAAAGTGAAGTTCACTACTGTGTATTGTTTGGTTATATTTTTTTTCAGGTTTGTTTACCCTTTTCCCACCTCCCCGTTCTACTCCCTCCCTTTTACACCATCCCCTGCATCGTCCACCTAAAAACTAAAAGCTCACATAACCCTTCCAGTTCCGAATTTCTACTTAGTCCCTTGCATCCACTTTATCTCTACACTACTTTTAGGATCCCTCGAAATTCTCCTCCTGATTGAAGCCTCTTAGGGTCATATCGTGGAATGTGAAGGGTCTCCGTTCTCCCCACAAGAGAATGAAGATCCTTTGTCACCTAAAACGTCTGAAAGCCGACATAGCGCTATTGCAGAAAACCCATCTCCACCCCTCCGATTTTCACCGCATGCAGAAACTATGGGTGGGTACAGTTCTGGGATCAGGAGCGGTGGGGCGTAAAGCTGGGGTCCTTCTGCTAATTCATAGAAATCTCCCTTGCTCCGTCCTCTCCTCTGACGCTGATGACCAAGGGGCATTTTATTTCAACCCGAGTGCAACTCGGCTCTAAAGAGATTCTAATATCAAACGTCTATGCTCCCAACAACCCGTCCAAATCTTTTTACTCTCAACTTTCCACGAAGCTCCTGTCCCCTACTCATCTACCTCACCTGATCGGGGGAGATTTCAATGACATCATGCATTTGACTGACGACAGATCTTCACCTAAATCATCCCTAGCAAACCTCTCTCTCTCTACCCCCACACTATTCGCGTCAACCATAGACTTCCTACATCTCTCAGACTTGTGGCGCCTTTCCCATCCCACAGATAGAGCCTTTACTTTCTATTCTAACCCCCACAAAATCTTTACCAGGATCGACAATTTTTTTGGTTCCGATAATATTATCCCCTTCTTATCCGACTCCAAGATAGAAGACATTGCCATCTCCGACCATGCTCCAATTACTATCACCCTGGATCAACTAGATCTCCCTCCACACCCCAATCTTTGGCGCTTTCCCTCGTTCCTAAATAACAATGCTGACTTTAGAAATTATCTAGTACGCTCTTGGGAAGAATATTATTCAGCCAATGCCTCCCATTCAGACAACCCGAACCTCCTCTGGGACACTGGCAAAGCGTTTCTGAGGGGTAAGATTATATCCTACGCCTCCACCTTTAAAAGAAATGCCCTATCTAAATTTAAACTTGCTAGTACGAGACTCCACAATGCGCAACTCAAACTAGCCACCTCCTCAACCCTCTCAGACAGTGAAGAATGGGTGGCAGCTAAATCCTCCTTTGATGCCTGGGCATCCACACTTGAACTCACCAAAAAAGCTCACCTTGACGCCACTCTCCACAAATTCGGAAACAAATCTGGGAAACTCCTCTCTAAGCTCTGCAAAGGTTTCTCCCGACCAACCCACATCACTTCCCTTAGAGACCATCTGGGGAAAGTACAATCCACCCCTCCGACTATCAATAAAAATATGCTGACATTTTACATGAATCTTTATGGCCCAGACCCTATCAACAACGATACAGCGCAATCCTTCCTAGATAAAGTGCACCTCCCAATCATTTTTACCGCCCAGCTAGCTTCCCTAAATGGCCCCATCACGACGGATGAAATCACAGACACCATTAATAATCTTCGACCCTCAAAAGCCCCTGGCCCCGACGGCCTCACTAGCGAGTTTTACAAAATTATTCCGGACATAACGATTCCCATGCTTCACTCTGTATACTCCGGCATCTGGGCGGGTGGCCCTTATCTTCCTTCAGGTAGTCAGGCAGTCATTAAGCTTCTTGCAAAAAAGGGCAAAGACCCGTTAGATCCAGGCTCATATAGGCCTATCTTGTTACTCAACCTGGATGTTAAAATCCTTTCGAAAATAGTGGCTTCCAGACTAGCACTAATCCTCCCAGATCTCATCCACCCTGCACAATCCGGCTTCATAAAAGGTTGCACGGCCACCCTAAACATTCGCAAGGTGCTCTTAGCCCTCAAACAAGCCAAACAAGATCCCAAAGGTGACTATGCCATAATCACCCTTGACGCCAAAAAAGCTTTCGATAACGTCAGTTTCGATTGGCTTTCACTCGCACTCTCCAAGATAGGATTCTCCGGCCCCTTCTGTCATCTCGTAAACTCTATGTACGCTTCGCCCTCAGCTAGACTAGTCGCAGCGAGTCTTCTCTCTGAAGATTTTTGCCTTCACAAAGGGACCAGACAGGGATGCCCCTATCCCCCTTATTGTTCAATATTGCCCTAGAACCCCTCTCCAGGATCCTATCCCATAATGCTCCCCTTCGTGGTATTACTATAGGATCCTCGGAACTGCGTACATCGCTCTTTGCAGATGATGTCCTAATCTTTACATCTAACCCCTCGGCTGATATCATGACCATTAAGGATATTTTCGACAAATTTAGAATTTGCTCAGGACTCCGTATCAACTATTCCAAAAGCGAAATTCTCCCAATCGGCGGTCACTCCAAACCCCCCTGGCTACAACACTCTCTTTTTCACGTCGCCAGGTCACATATTACCTATCTAGGAATCAAGATTGGAAAATTGCCCTCTTCCATTTATCACCTTAACTACCCCCCTCTCTTTAACAAACTCTCTCAGGAACTATCTAACTGGATGGATCTCCCCTTATCGCTAATGGGAAGGTGCCACCTTGTTAAAATGATAAGCTTCGCCAGACTATTATATCCCTTACAAACCATTCCGCTACTGCTAAAACACAAAGACATCTCGGTTCTTAATTCCAAAATTTCCGAATTCCTCTGGCATTGCAAAAGACCTCGCATAGCCTTTAAAAAACTGCACCTTCCCAGGAGCGAGGGGGGTATTAGCCTTCCACACATTAGAATGTATAACCTTGCTTGTTTGCTTAGAACTTGCCTCGACTGGTTGGGCCAAAAATCCCGTCACTCCAACTATGGGCTGGAGTCCGAAATGGCTCAACCCTACTCCTTGATGGCCCTCCTACATTGCAGGTGGAAATCTGTCCCCTCCCACTTCAACACAATCTCCTCCTACATGACACTGCCATAGCCTGGAGAGAGACCAGAAAAATCCTAAAGCTGCCAGCTACCATCTCCCCTCACCTACCCATCCAAGGGAACCCCCTTTTTTTTCCTGGTATACACATCGAACCCTTTAAACTATGGAAGTAGCATGGCTTGTCGAACTTCGTAGATCTATGCGATCCCACGACAGGGAAACCCTCATCCTTCTCTTCAGTGTCTTCCAAATTCTCCTTGCCTACATCTCACAAGTTCTACCACAATCAATGTATCAGCTTTCTATCTAGCACCTGCAAAAACTCTTTCCTGCGCTTTCATCCGAGCTTCTTGGATCGTCTGCTACACAATGGTCTCTTCACTATTTCAGACATCTATAAACACCTACTATATGACTCCTCCCCCTCTCCTGCCACATCTTCTATCGCCAACTGGGGCAAAGATTTCCCTGATCCTAATATCACTGAAAAGATTCTGTCTGGCCTCCAAAAAGTCATACACCTAACTCCCAATGAAATGTGGAGGGAAACTCAACTTAAAATTACACACCGAGCCTATATTCAAGTGCCCACTATGCTCTGCTACCAAGCCATCACTCTCTCACCGCTTTTGGTCCTGCCCCCTCATCTCCTCTTTTTGGGATCAAGTCCTCCTATTCATATTCAAAGTAACACTACTATCTCTCCCCAAAGACCCCCTTCTCCTAATTTTTGGTTATTGGGACCCCATTCTGCTACCATGGTCATCCTCTCCAGCTAAAGCACCGCCTCCGCAGGGGGACCTCCCCCTCTCTCCCTCAAAAGACTGGATCCTACTATGTCTACTTATTGCAAGGAGACTCATACTCAGACACTGGATTTCACCTCAAGGTCCGCCCATTACCCAACTCACTAAGGACTGTCTCAACCTTCTCTACAGAGAACGCCTCCTCACGGACTTCAAAGACCCTAAATCCAGAACTCGTTTCCTCATCAGATGGCAATTGTTTATCTCCAGTGTCCTCTCCTCAGATGACCAACAGGATCTCCAAAGCCTTTCCTTCTCATATAACGACCCAATCCCTGAGGACTCGTAAGTCCTAAAGACGTCCCTTTAAGTCAGCTCTTTCACTATCACCACACTTAGGGGACACATTTGGAACCCCCCCCCTTAGGATGATGCATCTACTGCAGCCTGTTAGCCCCCCCGCGCCTCCCTGGTTACCCTCCTCCCCCCTCCCCACTGTTATTGCCTCTATCACTATGGTACCAGGGGTTTGCGGTTCAGGCCCGTCCAGTTTTCTAATATATTTTGCTAGTACACTGCATGCTTTAACCAGATTCTGTCTGTTTTTCAGTACCCCACAAATCTCTTTAGACAAGGATTTCACGTACTAATGTCTGCTCAGCAACCCCACAGCGTTAGTTGTTTTTGCGTTGTCTTTTTAAATACTTTTTAAATACTTTAATGATGTTCTTTAACTGTTCTGGCTTGCTGACATGTATGCTACTTTCAAACTTTCGTTTGTTTTTGACATCGTGCAGTTTCTGTAAAAATTACTGACAATAATCTGTTAATATGTCTGTATATTTTCTCTTTATCCCAATAAAAACATTTTGCAAAAAAAAAAACAAGACATTTTCCTGTTCTGCCTAGCAACATGACAGAGATCTACTGCACCTTGTCATCGGGAGCAGTGATCTCTGTTTTGTTCTAGTGAGACAATCCCCCCTACAGTTAGAATCACTCCCTAGGACACACTTAACCCCTTGATTGCCCCCTAGTGTTTAACACCTTCCCTGCCAGTATAATTTACATTCTTAGTGCATTTTTATAGCACTGATCGCTGGATAAATGACAATGGTCCCAAAATAGTGTCAAAAGTGTCCGATGTGTCCGCCATAATGTTGCAGTCATGATAAAAATCGTAGATCATATATATTTAAAATGCCTATCTATCCCCTATTTTGTAGACGCAATAACTTTTGCCCAAACCAATCATTATACGCTTATTTACCAAAAATATGTAGAAGAATACATATTGGCCTAAATTGAGAAAGAAATTCTTTTTTTTATATATTTTTTGGGGATATTTATTATCGCAAAAAGTAAAAAATATAGCTTTTTTTTTTTCAAAAATGTTGCTCTTTCTTTGTTTATAGCGCAAAAAATTAAAACTGCAGAGGTGATCAAATACCACCAAAAGAAATCTCTATTTGTGTGAAAAAAAGGACGTCAATTTTGTTTGGGTACAATATCGCACGACTACGCAATCGTCAGTTTTTTTTTTTTTTTTCCACACATCATCGAGAGACTTATTTCAAACTCTACGGGTCCCCTCTCATTTCACATCATTGTGGGATTTTTCCTTTCTTTTCTTTTCCTTTTTGTTTTTTCTACCATTTTATACTCAATTAAATTTTTATTTTGTTCCTTCAGCTCTCCAACATATAAAAACACTAATACCATAGTAATTATACAAAATACTTGTTGATTGTAAGTCTCATTTATATCAATATTATACCCTTTTCCTACCCCCTAGCCACTTCCCCCCCCCCTTTGCTCAATTGTCAGTTAAAGCGACGCAGTGCCGTATCGCAAAAAGTGCTCTGGTCAGGAAGGGGGTAAATTCTTCCGGGGCTGATGTGGTTAAACCAGCCATAAGTCATAAGCCTTGATCTCATTCTTAGTAAAAAAAAATTACCATAAACGCTTAACCTGAACCCTAAAACCTAACCTCATAATCCCAAAACCCTTAAAGTCCAACTTTTGTTTGAAAAAACACAATCTCGTCTTAACAAACTTTATACATTGCAATAGCTTTAGCACACTTGCTAACTCCCTTTTTTGTTCTGAAGAAATATCTGTTTAACCATGTCTTTTTCAAAATGATTTATGCATAGGAGAGCCAGCCTTCATTATAACCACCTGAGCAGACCTCATTGTTCTAATGAAGAAATCTGCATTATCTGTATCCCTTCAGAAATAAACAAGCCTTAGGGAGTATCTCAGCAAAAATGTAATTTCCTAAAATTTGTCATGTATCTCAAGGCAGACTTTTGTGAAATCCAATGGGCAAATCACAGAAGCAGAAAATTACCTTTTTGGGGGCATTCCAACAGCGTACGGAACTACAGGTTGCCATATTGGAAGGATGCAACAGTTGATAATTTCAAAAAATTATAGCATTTCAGATTGAAATAGGAGGTTACATTTAATAAAATTAAATTACAAAATGACTTATGTAGCAATGATATAGCTTATATAATTTTCCAATGAAAGTGGGCCGAATACCTCCCCCCCCCGGTTCGGTTTGCACCGGAACATGTGAACAGGCAAAAAGTTTGAGCGAACATTCGAACCCTATTAAAGTCTATGGGACACGAACATGAAAAATCTAAATTTAGGTATAAAGGTTTATATGCAAGTTATTGCCATAAAAAAGTGTTTGGGGACCCGAGTCCTGCCCTAGGGGACATGTATCAATGCAAAAAAAAGTTTTTAAAACAATCGTTTTTTCAGGAGCAGTGATTTTAATAATGCTTAAAGTGAAACAATAAAAATGAAATATTCCCATAAATTAAGTGCCTAGGGGGTCCCCTTGGTCTGCCTGTAAAGTGGCACCATCTGTGTGGTGTGTATAACAGTGCCGCAGCAAAATTTAATTTCTAAAGGAAAAATTTTAATTTAAACTTGCTACTAATGTATTGCCGACTCCCAGCAATATAATAGAAAAATCAAGAAAAAAAAAATTGGCATGGGGTCCCACCCAAAATCCATACCAGACCCTTATATGGTATGTTGATGGGGACAAGGGCCTCTTCCCGACAACCCTGGCCATTGGTTGTCAGGGTCTGTGGGTGGAGGGCTTATCGGAATCTGGGAGCCCCCTTTAAAAATACCCCCCCAGATCCCGGGCCCCCCTATGGGAATAGGTATGGAGTACATTGTACCCCTACCCATTCACCAAAAAAGTGTCAACAAGTAAAATGCACTCACATAGTTCTGGACGGGTGAAGGCATATCAGCGATAGAAAAAAAAAGCAGAGGAATCCTAGGATGTCAGCTGAAGCCTCGAAGAGACTCAGGAGGATGCCAGCAGGGTCTCTTGGCATGGAGGTGTTTCGGAGCTGTAAACCTGGGTACCGCCTACCACCGTGTTTGGCCAATCAGAACACATTTCGGAGGCAAGGCCATGCCTCCTTCATCAGCTGAGTGTAGGACGCTGACCAGAGGTTTAAATAGGGTATACAATTAACCCAGCCTTTGCCGCAAAAGACCTAGAAACTGCTTAAGCCAGGCCTAGGGCGGCACTTTAGGGGGGTAGCAAAAAAGCTGCCCCACTTGCACGAAAAAAGTCCCCCCCAGCTCCCTATACAGCCCATTCACTGAGAATTTGACAGAACACCGGGGTTGTTTGGAGAGTGTCTCTCTCATAGAGCGTGTGGTGACAGTTCCCCCCTCTCCCTCCTCTCCACACAGACGGGAGAGCAGAGAGAGAGCTGGTCAGTTTCCCTTTCTGTGTTGTGACCCCAGGTGCACATGGAGCCATCGGATTGTGGCTTCAGCAGCGGACCCAGCCACTGTGTACATTCTGTATATCTGACCTGGCTGGAGGGGCGAGAGTAAATACCGATTCTCACTGTGTCTCCTTGTAAACCTCATGACACTGCTTATCTGTGCTACAGCTTTCCCACAATGTCCCTGTTATCTGAAATAGAGACTCTCTAGTAATTAACCCTCTGTGTCCTTGTTAGGGGAGAAATGTGCTTTTTTTCTCTGCTTCAGCCCAGGTTCACACCAGTGCGATCACAGAAATCGCCTGTGATTCACACCTACACCTGCGGTGCCGATCACATGCAATGTCTGTGAGATGCCAGTTTAGCCATACAATTGTTAAATCGCATTGGATTGGCACAAAAAAAAGTGCAGGGACTTGTTTTTCCCCGCACTAGAATCGTATTGCATGGGTGTTCTTACCTATGTGTAGCGGTCACACTTTCACAAGTGTGCGCTATGTATGGAAATTTAGTTTTTCCCTCAGAACAGTAACGGGGTTCTGAGGGTTAATTGTGCAGGTTAACTTTGGCATCAGTTTGGCTGGGCTGTGCTAGGGTTCTGTCTGGTCATGGGTACAGTGAGGTGCACATGACAGGCCTAGAACCAGGCCTGGTTGGACGTCTTAGGTATCAGTCTTCCCCGGAGCCAATCAGTGGGTGCGTCTGGCCCCGCTGGGTAGTCTGGGGAAGGGTACTTAAGGTGCTGGAGTCACGTGTTCGGGTTTCGGCCGCAGTCCTGTTTCCTGGTACCTGACCGGAGTAGCCCCGCGAGGGGTCCCGGGCCTGGGAGCACATGTCGTCCCGCAAACATGGTCAGTTTGACTAGCCCCACAGACCCGCATGGTCTGGGGCAAAGATCCGTCCGTTCCCGAGTCTCTGAGCGGGTTAGCCAGAGGCTCAGTAACTGAAGGAGGATTCAAGGCGTCCCGTGTGCTCTCAGTATTGGAGGGGCACCAGAGCTTGTATAGGTGATCGGGGGAGGATTCTTTGGAGGAGGGCCAACAAGCTGGCATCTCAAGAGGAGCCTGGTCACTGAGTTGCATGGACACTAAAGAATCCACACTTCTGCAGTACTACTACGGAGACAGAGAAAGTTCCAGGTACTGTGGGAAAGGTTTCTATTCACCTTCGGTTGCACGTTCATTCGGTATCAGAGACTTTTGCAAGTTTCCGGATCACATTGTCAGCAGCTATACCTCTGGCTAGAGGCATATCTGACTTATGCCGCATACACACGTGCAGACTTTTGCCGGCGGACTTAGTCCAGCGGACAATCCGCCGGACGTTCCAGCTGGGTCCGCTGGACTTTCCGAGCGTGTGGACTTGCCCACACACGCACGGACTTCTCCGGCGGATAATCCGCCGGCCAAAAGTCCGCGGGACTTTTGAAAATGAACGGACTTGCCCACACACGGAGCAGTCCGTTCATTTAGAACGTAACTTCAGGTTACGTAGCTAGCGTAGGCAGTAAATGCCGCCGCGCTAGCTCCGTGACCTGGCATGGATTTAAAGGGACTCCCCACGCCGAAAAAACGGCGTGGGGGTTCCCCCCAAATCCATGTCAGACCCTCATCCGAGCACGCAGCCTGGCAGGCCAGGAAAGGGGTGGGGACGAACGAGCGGCCCCCCCACCCCAAAGCACCTTGTCCCCATGTTGATGAGGACAAGGGCCTCTTCCCGACAACCCTGGCCGTTGGTTGTCGGGGTCTGCGGGCGGGGGCTTATCGGAATCTGGGAGCCCCCTTTAATAAGGGGGCCCCCAGATACCGGCCCCCCACCCTATGTGAATGAGTATGGGGTACGATGTACCCCTACCCATTCACCTAAGGTGTAAAATGTAAAGTAAAAAAAAAACACCCACACTTTTGAAAAAATTGTTTATTGCACTGCTCCGGGGGTCTTCTTCCGTCTTGGGGGTCTTCTCGCCGGACTCCCCCGCCATTTACCAAGCTCTTTTACCGAGCGGGGAAGTCCGGCTACCTTCTTCGTCGTCGCCGCCGTCGTCTGGGGGTCTCGATCCGCCTTCGGGGGTCTTCCGGGGGTCTCTTCTGTTCTTGCGGCGGTCATCGTCTTCCGCGCCGCCGGCGCCTTCTTCTTCTTGTCCTTCTTCTTGTTCTTCTTCTTCTTCCGATGTTGACCCGATGCTCTCTCTGCCCGGAATGGCAAAGCCACGCTGCGCAGGGACTTATATAGGGACATGGGGACAGGGTCACATGCTCATGTCACATGGTGACCCCACCCCCTTGTGTTGTCACAGTCCCGGAGGATGCTGGAACTGTGACATCGCAAGGGGGCGGGGTCACCATGTGACATGAGCATGTGACCCTGTCCCCATGTCCCTATATAAGTCCCAGCGCAGCGTGGCTTTGCCATTCCGGGCAGAGAGAGCATCGGGTCAACATCGGAAGAAGAAGAAGAACAAGAAGAAGAAGAAGAAGAAGAACAAGAAGCAGAAGGCGCCGGCGGCGCGGAAGACGACGACCGCCGCAAGAACAGAAGAGACCCCCGGAAGACCCCCGAAGGCGGATCGAGACCCCCAGACGACGGCGGTGACGACGAAGAAGGTAGCCGGACTCCTCCGCTCGTGAAAGAGCTAGGTAAAAGAGCAGAAGAGAGCGGAGGAGTCCGGCGAGAAGACCCCCAAGACGGAAGAAGACCCCCGGAGCAGTGCAATAAAATATTTTTTCAAAAGTGTGGGTGTTTTTTTTACTTTACATTTTACACCTTAGGTGAATGGGTAGGAGTACATCGTACCCCATACTCATTCACATAGGGTGGGGGGCCGGGATCTGAGTGCCCCCTTATAAAAGGGGGCTCTCAGATTCCGATAAGCCCCCGCCCGCAGACCCCGACAACCAACGGCCAGGGTTGTCGGGAAGAGGCCCTTGTCCTCATCAACATGGGGACAAGGTGCTTTGGGGTGGGGGGGCCGCACGGCCCCCCTTTCCCCAGGGCACCCCCCATGTTGAGGGCACGCGGCCTGGTACGGCTCAGGAGGGGGGGGCGCTCGTTCGTCCCCACCCCTTTGCTGGCCTGCCAGGCTGCGTGCTCGGATGAGGGTCTGATATGGATTTGGGGGGAACCCCCACGCCGTTTTTTCGGCGCGGGGAGTCCCTTTAAATCCATGTCAGCTTACGTAGCTAGCGCGGCGGCATTTACTGCCTACGCTAGCTACGTAACCTGAAGTCACGTGCTAAATGAACGGACTTGCCGACGAGCGGCAAGTCCGTTCATTTAAAAAGTCCGGCGGACTAGCCTACTAACGGCGGGATTGTCCGCCGGACTTTGGCGCCAAAAAGTCCGCCGACGCCCACACACGAGGGGATTGTCCGCTGGACTTGAGTCCAGAGGATAATCCCGCGGGATTGTCCCTTCGTGTGTACGCGGCCTTAGAAGTACCCAGCTGCGAGTGGCTATTCTCTGGGTTTGATTTATGACATTTGTGGATGTCAGCAGTTCAAGGTGCCTGAGTTTCTTCACCCTTGCCCTCTATTCCTATCTGAGACTGTTTTGTTGGATGTTACCACTGCAAGAATAAAAAACCTTTTAAAGGACTTTTATTGTGTCAGCATCCAAAGTGTTTGGGTATCAACCCTGGGGACCCCTGGACATTTGTTGACAAGCCAAGCGGAGGTAACCGTTAAGCCCAAAATTCAAGGCTGCCCCTCTGAGGGTTATGGCCGCTACATATGCAATCCAAATTCTGTGTTTACAGTTCACACTGTGATCTGTGAACCAATCTGGGGGTGTCATTAACAATGTATTGACACCCGCAGTGGTTCACAGAGGGCAGTGTGAACTGCCTGCTGGAGAGATGTGATGCTGGAACCGGCGCTGGAATCGCGCTGGTTCCCACATCGTATAATTTTTGCCTAGGCTTAATGAACACATGTACACTGCTGCTTACCTAAATGGTTAAGGCTGCATTTACACCTTTTTTGCAGGCAGAAAGTCGCGCATTTTTACTGTTTATTGCCACGATTTTGTATAGGTCAAAAGGTCACCAATGTAAAAAGCAGAAAAATGCCTGTAATCTGCCTATAAGAAGTCCATGTACTTTTTTGAGCTCAGGCTCTGTTCACATTTAGGCGTTTTTCTGCTCTCAGCCTCAGCTCTAAAATGGCCCAACAAGACAAATCCCATTCATTTTAATAGCCCCTGTTCACATCTAAGCGTTCTGTCACCTAAGGCAAACTGCCTGTCACTTAAAAAAGTACAGGTGCTTCTTTTTTGGTAGATTACAGGCATTTTTCATTCTTTTACATTGGTGACCTTTTGACATGTACAAAATCGCAGCACAAATAGCGCGACTTTCTGCCTGAAAACGATACGCTCAGGTGTAAATGCAGCTTCAGGCATTTTGCTACAGGTGCAAAAATGCTCAGATGTGAACAGGGGCCATTTGAATGAACGGGATTTTGCTTGTTAGGCGTTTTTCAGGCGTTTTTTATGGCATTTTATGAGCTGAAAGCGCTCAGGTGTGAATGCAGCCTGACTATTTACAGTTCAACATCTGCACGCTGGTGCTTCTGGTATAAATGGCATTTAACACCTTAGTGTCTGCTTGTATATATTGGTTGACATTTCATAGCTACCTGTATGGCTCATGCTTCCTTCTGACAAATGAAGAAAAGTGTCATTTCTCATTATAGATCAGTTTGGATTTTATTGTCCATCCTGCTAAATACATTTAAGACTGACGGATATTTATTTTTTGTCTCTATTAGGAGTGAGCGCAATAATTTTGCCCCACCTACTTATGACCTATCCAATCTCTATTGTGCCTGCCCCATCAGCTGCGTCCATACTCCACCCCCTGATGCACACACTTTATATGTATGTATGTTAAGGTGTGCAGAACAGGTGGCAAATCAGAGTACACGCACACTAGAGGCTGGAAAATTGGTTAGTAAGTTTAATCATCACCTCCTCCTGGACAATTACACGAATGCCCCCCTCTGCTGCTCTGATTGAAAAAGACTGCCACGCCTCTGAAAAGCAATCCACACAGATTTCTTTTCAGAGGCAATTGACAGGCAGTGGAGGCAGCAATATGCTGCCTCCTCACCACCTGTATGGGCACTGGTGAGGCTGCATTGATGTGCACTGGTGAATCTGCATTGATGGGCACTGGTGAGGCTGCATTGATGGGCACTGATGAAGCTGCACTTGGTACCCACTTTAAGCCCATGTTCACATTGGGCCAATTTGGCATGTCAAATTGACAGTTATTGCTGACAATGGTACAGTTCGAATCGGTGTGACGCAGACTTTGCGGTGCCGCACCGATTCCCAAAAGTAGTTCCTGTACTACTTTTGTCACATTTGGGGGCGATTTGAATAGTCAACTCTGCATGAACCCACACAGATGTCTGTCAAATCGCCCCCCGAAATCGGACTGCATTGCCGGTTTGAACACGATTTATAACCTGCCCTAATGTGAACCTAGGCCTAATGTACAGAGAGGAAGAGGTGGAGCTCTAAGAGGAAAAGGTGGGGCATAAAGAGGAAGGGGTGTGGTTTACAGATGACAGGGCAGGTTTTACACAGGAAGGGGTGTGGCATTGAAGGTAACATATTAGGACGCCTTTATTATTTCTTGAGGTATATTTTCACAGAAAACTATCAGAGGCTGGGGGGTTGTTTTACTAAAGGCAAAAAAGGTGTTTACTTTGCAAGGGAATTTCCCCAGATTGTATAAATGTGGTGAAGTTTCAATTTGCAAAGAATACCCATTCATGTGCAATAAAAAAAAACAGCATTTTTTTTTCTTGCACATGGAAGCGAATGATGGAAGTCAAGCTGAAGGACACTATCAAAGCAACCTGGGTTTCCATAAAATCTAATGGGTTTAGTTAAATTGTAATGCATTATTTAAGCATTTCTCTGCAATTTCCAAACTCATTATATACTCCTTGAATGAAAAATTGAGGGGGAAGTCAAGGGGAAGATGAAAGATACTGTATGTTGGGTTTTCACTAGCTGTAAGCCATCAAAATTAAAAGAAATAAATGCTTGAAATACAACACACGCATCTATATAAAATATATGCGTTCCACTTTTTGAATTGAATTACTGAAATAAATAAACTTTTTGATGATATTCTAATTTTATGATATGCACCTGTATGTAAATACCCTTCTTCCACCAATAAATGTGCGTGATTTTTTTATTCTATTTTCTTTCAATATTTGACATTTGGAAAGATATTTATTTGCCTAAATGAACCTAGTTTTTTTTGATACACCATGTATATCCTGTGAAAGCAGCTTCCCTTTAACTAGGGATGAGCCAAACACCCTCCTGTTCGGTTTGCAGCAGAACATGCGAACAGGCAAAAAAATTGGCAGAACACACTAACACTGTTAAAGTGGGACACGAACATGAATAAAAGTGCTAATTTTAAAGGCTTATATGCAAGTTATTGTCATAAAAAGTGTTTCGGGACCTGGGTCCTGCCTCAGGGGACATGTATCAATTCCCCAGTTCCATTCCAGGCCATTGCAGCAGAACATTCTGTCTGCATGGAGCAGGAAGATGCAGGCTTTGGATTCCTGTATGATCATAACCCCCAAGGCTCGAGGAAGTCTCGCCTGGTGGTTAGTAGACTAGAATCTGGTACAGGGAAGGTCTTTTCTTCCACTATTGTGGAAGGTAGTGACCACAGATGCCAGTCTTTCCGGCTGGGGCGCAGTTATGGAAAGTTCCACCGTCCAGGGGAAATGGAATATAAAGGAACAGGGATTGCCAATCAATGTGCTAGAGCTGCGGGCAATACGCCTTGCACTGAATTATTGGACGTCAAAGTTACAGGGTCACCCAGTAAGGGTACAAACCGACAATGCCACGGCTGTGGCCTATGTTAACCACCAGGGCGGCACCAGGAGTCATCTGGCTAACATGGGGGTCAATCATGTACTGTCTTGGGCAGAAATGCATGAGGGGTAGAGAACTGGAAAGCGGACTATCTCAGCCGCCAACAGATACATCCAGGAGAATCCAGGTGTTTATGCAGATTTGCCAGCGGTAGGGTACACCGGATGTAGACCTGCTGGCATTCAGGTTCAACTGCAAGATTTAGCAGTTTGTATCAAGAGCAAGAGATCCACTTGTGATCGGAATAGATGCTCTGGTAGTTCCCTGGACTCTTTGATTTATGCTTTCCCCCTGATTCCTCTTCTGCCACATCTTTTGCCCAGGAATTGAGAGAAGATGACATCAGTCATTCTGGTAGCTCTGGCCTGAACCAGGAGGGCCTGGTACCCAGAGGTAGTGAGATTAGAAGTAGGCAAGCCTTGGACGCTTCGGCTCCGGCTCGATCTACTGTCACAGGGGCCTATATTCCACCCGAATTTAGGCTCGCTGAATTTGACAGTGTCTCTATTGAAGCCAGGGTGCTAGGAGATCATGGTATCCCAGGACCGGTGGTAACTACATTGGTGAATGTCAGAAAGGCAGTCACCAGGAAGGTTTATCACAGGGTTTGGAAGGCTTACATTGCATGGTGTGAGGCCAGAAGTTGGCATCCTCGCAGATATTTGGTAGAGAGAATTCTCTCTTTTCTTCAGTCAGGCTTAGATAAAAGATTAGCCTTGACAACAATTGCAGGTTTCAGCCTTATCAGTGTACTTCCAGAAGCCTTTGGCTTCACATTCCCTGGTCTGGACTTTTCTTCAAGGAGCGACTCACTTATTGCCTCCCGTTAAATCACCTCTTTGCCCTTGGGATTTAAATTTGGTTTTGTCGGTGCTACAGGAGCAGCCTTTTGAACCAATCAACAAAGTTCCGTTAGTTCTTTTGACACAGAAGTTGGCTTTTCTTTTTGCAATTACTTCGGCTAGAAGGGTCTCTGAATTGGCAGCCCTTTCCTGTAAGGAGCCATATTTGATTTTGCACCATGATAAAGAGGTGCTACGTCCTGTTCCGTCCTTTTTGCCTAAGGTAGTTTCTGAATTTCATTTAATTTAGGACATTGTTCTACCTTTTTTTCTCTTAGCCTGGCTCGCCAGAAGAGAATCAGTTGCACCTTTTGGATGTGGTGCGGTGCGGTCAGAGTCTACCTAGAAAGGTCTGCAGGCATCAGAAGTTCTGATGTCTTTTTTGTTTTGCCGGAAGGCCCCAAGAAGGGTCAAGTGGCTTCTAAGGTATGCATTTTACTTTGGATTTGCCAGTTAATCACTCATGCCTATGACCTGAAAGGTAAAGCTCCTCCCTTTGGGGTTAGAGCTTATTCTACCAGGGGTGTTGGAACCACCTGGGCTTTTCGCCATCAGGCATCAGTGGCGCAGATTTGCAGGGCTGCTACTTGGTCTTCGGTACATACGTTCACAAGATTTTATCAGGTGGATGTTAAGGCAGCAGAGGACTCGGCTTTTGGCCATAGTGTCTTGCGGGCTGCTGTATAAATCTGATGGTGTTTTCATACAGTGTGTCTCCCTCCCCTCAAGGCTATTGCTCTGGGACATCCCAGGTAGTAATGTATATGGTTGCTCTGTGTGCCGTGATTTACGAGAAAGCTAATTTTATTTTTTCTTCATACTTACCTGTAAAATCAATTTCTTTGAGTACATCATGGGACACAGAGATCCCTCCCCTCTCTTTTAGGGAGTTCATTGCTTGCTACAAAACTGGAGTACTTCCTGTATGTGAGGGGCTATATAGGGGATTACTTCCTGTTTTTGGTTATTCTACCAGTGTCCATTCACCTATAGGTGGCTCATAACCCAGGTAGTAATGTATGTGACTGCCTGTGTCCCGTGATGTACTGAAAGAAATTGATTTTACAGGTAAGTATGAAGAAAAAAAAAAAATCAAATTTTTCATCCATTGAAGTCTATGGAACCCAAAACCAGAAAAAAGTCCCTGATCCTTTCTATAAAATGCACAGATGTGAACTACAGCCATAGGAAATCGTGTTAAATGGATTGTAGTGTGTTTCTTCAAAACTGAAAATGCACTAAAAAATGCATAGTTGTGAACCAGGCCTTACTTACCTTCAAAACTCAATAAAAATGTAATTATAAAAAAAGTGAAGGAAAATCTCCCCAATGGAGCACAAAGAGCAGAAAAAAATTAACAAATGGGTTTTAAACCTGCCCTACTCTATCCAAAACTATGAAAAACGTTGGCTATACATAAATTTTATTAGCTGCCCAAAGCAACAACTCCTAGTGGCACCGCTTCACAAAACAGCAATACGTAAGCTGGAACATGGCTTGAATTGTGAATACAGGGACAACACTTTTGTACTGTTTCCAGATTCTTTACTTTTTCAAAAGCTTAGAAGAAGGCTTCATTTTCACTTGACCTATGATTTCTGCTGGCTTCTGCTTACATTAGGAAGCATGTCTGTCAAAAGACGTTCCCCTTTCCAGCAAGTGGTGAATCTCGGAGATGTAATCAGCTGTGTCTTATTGAGCATGACAGCGTTGGAACCATTTAAGTCACTGAGGCAAACCAAAATGCAGTTTTAATGCTCTTTTGAAATGGAAAACCATGTATTTTATAAGAGCAAGAAAGGAAAACATGTTATCATAAAAACAATGCATCTATGAAGTTACAGTGTTAATATAACATAACATATATTAAACAGAAGAAACTGGTATAAGGCTTGATTCACACCTATGCATTTCTAGTGCTTTTTGCATTTTTGCAGATTTGAACTACAGAACGTTTTCCATTGAAAACCATAAATGGACTGTAGTGCAAATCTGCAAAATACCAGTTTCTTCTGTTTAATATATGTTATGTTCTATTAACTATTAACACTGTAACTTCATAGATGCATTGTTTTTATGATAACATGTTTTTCTTTCTTGCTCTTATAAAATACAATAGGTGAATAGGTGGAAGGCTTGATTCACATGAATACATTTTTTGATGCATTTTGCAGAAATGCAGGGAAATTTTTTAACATGGGTTCCTATGGAACATGTTCACATCAATGGATTTTTGTGCCTCTGTTTTTGGAAAGGGTCTGGGACTTTTTTCCCTGCAAAATGCAGCATTTTGCATGTAATAGAATTTAATGGACCTGCATCCAAAGCGCAAGTACCACGGTTTTACCGCGTTTTTGCTGCGATTTGCGATTTGTGTGTGTTTTTTTTTTTTTTTAGCTGTACATTCATTGTATATAACTGGTTGCTAAGGAGGGGGCTGGGAAGCCGGCCACCATGTCCTTAACTTCCTCGCTGAATGTAAAAAAAAAAAAATCGCCGGCTTAAAAAAAGTTGTGAAAAAAAAAATGCGTGGGGTCCCCCCCAGGTCCATACCAGGTCCTTGGGTCTAGTATAGATTTTGAGGGGACCCCCACGCCAAAATTTAAAAGAATATGGCATGGGGTCCCCCCCAAAATCCATATCATACCCTTATCTGAGCATGCAGCCCAGCAGACCAGTAAAGGGAGGAAACAAGCGAGTGCCCCCCCCTCCTGAACCATAACAGGTGGCATGCCCTCAACATTGGGGGTGGGTGCTTTGGGGCAGCCGGGCAAAATCGTGGCAAAATCGTGGTAAAAACGCTGTAAAAACGCATGTCCAAAAAACACTGCAAGCACCACAAAAAGCACTGCAGAAACGCTAAAAAGCCACATGCATAGATGTAAATCAAGCCTAAATCAGGCCTAAATGAAGCAGGATAGAATGCTGTAATGGTGTGAGATTCTATGAAAGGTCAGAGATCTGATGTTTATGGCAGACAGAAGAATTAGTAGATTAGTAGTTATAACCAGTCATTGAGATTCTTATGAATACATGTTTTCCACACTTCAGTCAGGGCTGTAACTATATTCCCACAGCAAACTCATTGATGGTCCCCAGTCCCTCCAATCTCCATCTCAAACACCTCTACAGTAAATTTAAACAATATTAACAGTTTTCACTGAAATTGTATTGAGGTTCACAAGCTTTAAATATATCATTTTTATCCAAATGTATGTGCCATATGCTATTGCTACCTGCATACATCAATGTGTAATTAAGACAGCTGTGGGACTGTGTTCTTCTAGGCCTCATATTAGTTGCAAGGTCTGCTATGGCTGTAAATGCACCCTTGCTTCCAGTATAAAACAACTTTACTGGAAATCTTGTGAAATTATCAAATGTAATTGTGGACTTGAATTTGAGCTTGAGTCCCGGTTCACACTTGTGCGATGCGGGAACAATGCAAATCCACTATGGGTTCCTTCATCACACCTGAATCGCAAGGCAGTTCACACTGCCATATGCAAACTGCTGGGAGTTTCAATACAATGTTAATGACCCCAATTTCAGCTCACTTATCGAACTGCGAATTGACAGTTCGGACATGAATCGGATTGCATGGGTGTGAACACCTATGCGATCTGACTCTGGTGCGGACCAAAAAAAGGGTCCTGTGCGAGCTTGGTCCGAATGCTTTGCAAATTCAGCCATACTATCTGTATGGCTGAAATCGCATCACACGGACATCACATGTGATCTCGCACCACGCACTCATGTGAACCGGCACTTTCTTTGAGCTTTAAACCATAATTGCTACCTAGGGGCAAATCAGATTGTAAAATTCCCCTTTCTATGTTTTACATTTCTATTTGGGCTGATTCTTTAAATGACAACTGTATAGTTGTCAATAATTAGTTGTCCCCACTATCCTGATTTCTTCCCACTAGGGTTCAATACAAACAGAAAAAAACAAATAATTGTGTACCTCTAGTCACCACATGCAATCCAGCACTAGAAGGGATAATAAAGATAATCAAAGATTTACATCATAACAGAGGATGAAACTCTGCTATCAACACTTCCTGGTAACTTTCTTTTCTTCAATTTTAATTCATTAGGTCAATTAGAGTGATTTTTTTTGTCAGAGTAGGCAGGCAAGCCTTGACAGATAAAACAACCCTTTGTAGTTTGAAATGTTTTACTCAAAGCAATTGGACCTTTAGCCTTTAACAACGCCTATGACTTTTAAGCTAGACTTACACCTGCTGAATTTGTTAAAAAAATTTACATTTTCAGAATTTGATTATCTAATGCCCCATACACACGATCGGATTTTCCGACAACAAATGTTGGATGTGAGCTTGTTGGCTGAAAGTCCGACCATGTGTATGCTCCATCGAACATTTGTTGTCAGACTTTCCACCAACAAATGTTGACTAGCAGGTTCTCAAATTTTCTGCCAACAAAACGTTGTCGGAATTTCCGATCGTGTGTACACAAGCCCGACGCACAAAAGTTCACGCATGCTCAGAATCAAGCATAAGGAGCCGTACTGGCTATAGAACTTCCTTTTTCTCGGCTCGTCGTAGGTCTTGTACGTCACCACGTTCCCATGTTCGTAATTGTTGGCCAACATTTGCGTGACCGTGTGTATTCAAGAAAAGTTTGAGCCAACATCCTTTCTAACAAAAATCTAGGGTTTTGTTGGCGGAAAGTCCGATCGTGTGTACGGGGCATAATGCCGCGTACACCCGGTCGGACTTTCCGACGTAAAATGTGCGTTCGGAGTTTGTTGTCGGAAATTCCGACCATGTGTAGGCTCCATTGGACAGTTTCCATCGGAATTTCCGCTGAAAAAATCTGAGATCTGGTTCTCAAATTTTCAGACAACAAAATCCGTTCACGTAAATTCCGATCATGTGTACACAATTCCGACCCCTAAAGTGCCACGCATGCTCAGAATCAAGCAGAAGAGCCGCACTGGCTATTGAACTTAATTTTTTGTTTAAGTGTTGTACGTCACCGCGTTCTTGACGTTTGGAATTTCTGACAAGATTTGTGTGACCGTGTGTATGCAAGACAAGTTTGACAAGTTCAGAAAAAACCCATGGATTTTGTTTTCGGAATGCCTGATCAATGTCCGATCGTGTGTACGCTGCATTAGAGTTAAAGGCAATTACTCAACAATCAGTTTTGACCTGAGGGATCAAAAGGATGATATGTTTTTGTTGAATAATGGAAACAAACAATTTTTTTTAAACTTGTATTTGCTCCTGGCATAAATTGTAAAAATGTTCACTAGTGTCATGCACAAGCACTTGTCAAAGTTAATACAGAAATAGAATGTTTGTTCTATGAAAATCAAGACACTGACATGGTACTTGAGCTAAAAGTAATTCAAAAATAGATTTTCATACTTTCTTGTACAGAAGTTAAAATGAAATTCTACAGAAGGCCAGCCTAGGGCTATGGTTGCTCTGGTGATTAAATATCTTTACTACTAAGGGATTCCAATGCATGTTTCATTGGATTGCAAAATGAGGATACTGCCAAAAAGTAGTTACATTTTTCAGTATCAAAGATCCCCAGTGTAGTCGTAGCCCCCACAGAACACAGAACTGACGCTTACTGGCTGCAGAATATAGTTACAAATAAAAACATTCCTTCACAACAGTCAGCAAAGGATAAACAGCAGCAGCAGCAGCATTCCAGAGGGCATGGAAAAGCTCCTGTTTATATGCAATTACACAAAATAATACTTGATATTCTAGTAAGCTTGGATTGCGAGAAGGAGCAGTAAATCACAACATAGGTGTAGCATTATTAAGCAGGAAGCAATCCTTGCACACATATTATACAAATTTGGCTGCTATCATGTTTTTACTATATAAAACAATGAACTATACATAGAAGTAATGATTGTTAAAAATGTACACGCACTGATAAAATTTGTTACACTAAGCCTATCTCCATGACATGTATACATAAAAAACATTGAAAATAAGATATATTCTCTTTAAGACACTTAAAATGAAAATAGCATGAAAATAAATCAGACCTTTTGCACATAAAAGTATTTTTTAAATAAATCTTCCTATCAGGTGTAACTCATTGGTGGAAATGAATCCACATAGCACCCTAAACTCCTATAGGTTTCCTTCTAGTATGATCAACACATTGGTTTGTTAACAGCATTTTCAAGTCCATATTGAAGACTACCGTACATGGCTCAACTTTTGTCAGGTTCAGCATGAATCAGCCTAAATCTGAACTGTGGGTGCCTGTCTCAATTATTAAAATTACTTTTATTGAAGGATCTGGCTTTAAAGCTATTCAATTAGATGCATACACTGTTCCGGCCAGTAGTAATATCTTTACCTTTAAATACTGAAATTATATGTAGATACTCTGATAAAGACGCTTAATGGGGTGGATTTATCAAATAAGTAGAGAATGTTTCTTTTGTAAGGAATTTACATTGGCAAATACATTTTCACTTAGTGCATGTGATTTCTTACTAAATAAATAACAAGATTGATAGATACTGTAGATAGTTAGATAGATAGATAGATAGATAGATAGATAGATAGATAGATAGATAGATAGATAGATAGATAGATAGATAGATAGATAGATAGATAGATAGATAGATAGATAGATAGATATTTTTCTACAGGGAGATAAAAATATAAAAACATCTGGATACTCTGTTGGATCAAGACAGACCTATTTATTGCTTGTTTTGAATTTGTTGCCAACAAAAATAAAAATGTTCTGTAAGTTACACTGCTTTTGGGAACTTACGCAAAGAACGCCAACACAGTTGAGATTAATCAAAAACTAAAAAAAAAAAATCTTTTTTTTTTCCAAATAACGTTTTATTTCAAAAAGAGTAAAACAACAAAACATAGATAGGTATATGGTAGTCAAGCAATACACGGACATATATTGGAATGCATTTTTGCGGATGCTTATCAGGCAGATAATAGAGTCTTTCTTCAGTAGTTAGCCTATTTTGATATCTTATTCAACTGTATACAATTGTCCAGATGGACAGAAATACAAAGAGGGGGGAGAGGGGGGGAGAGGGGGGGGGGGGGGGGTTGGGCAGACCATATTAGAACGAATATATACATGGGTAGTAAAAGGACTAGAGTACCTTTTTGTGTTTGGACCACCGAGTCATAACGGGTCCTCCCGAGAATGCCATCGCTCCCAGACACCATTATGTTCATCCAGTTTGTCCCGCAACCTGGCTGTCATCCTCTCCATTAGTTCTACGTCTTTGACTCTAGCATATAGGGCCTCTTGTGATGGGGGCAGCATCTTCTTCCAGTGGAGGGCTATTAAGCACCTTGCCGCTGGAGGAATGTGCCTAAGTAGTTTTTTGTATGGTTTGGCTATTTTAGGTTGGGATAGACCTAGTAGGAAAAGTTTCGGAGTCAAAGGTATGGGTGTTTCGAAGAGGTGGGTCACAAGTTGCTGTGTGGAGGTCCAGAACGGGACTATTAAGGGGCATGTCCAGTAGATGTGGAATAGTGTGCCTCTGGCTTGCTGGCAGCGCCAACAGCGATCAGAGGTGGAGGGGTATATTTTGTGGAGCGTGTCCGGGGTCAGGTACCAGTAAAAGAGAATCTTATAGGCATTTTCCCTGTACAAAGTACAAAGGGAGCTCTTGGCAGCCTGACTCCAGACCGCTCTCCAGGACTCCTCTGGGAGTTCTTCTCCTAGTTCTTTTTCCCAACGGAGCATGTACCTATGTTTGCCCTGAGTTTGTATGGAATGTTTATTAAGGATTTGATATATGTCAGATATCAGTCCCTTGCGAGATCTGCCCTCCAATATGATACGTTCAAAAGGAGAGGGTGGAGAGAACTGCAGGTGCGGGGCTATGGTTTGTGCATAGTGTCTTATCTGCAAATAGCTGTAAAATACTTGTCTGGGGAGGTCATGTTTGGATTGTAGCTCGGAGAATGGGAGAAGCTTGCGGGACCTGGGGTCTACCAGGTGTCCATAGTGAAAGAGGTTTCGTGAGGCCCAAGGCCATGACATTTGATGGGTGAGACTAGCTGGCACCTCGGGATTGCACAAAAAGGAAGTCATCAGTGAGCTCTCAGATTTAAGCTCATATTGACGGGATATCTTCTGCCAGAGCCTTCTGAGCTGGGTCATGGATCCCAGTAGTCGGCTTTGGTCTATCTTTGGGCTTGCATTCCATAGAAGGCAATTCGGGTGGATGGGGGCTAACCAAATTTTTTCTATCTCCGTCCATCTGTTGTAGGACCTTTGGGGAAACCATGAAACTATTGCTCGTAGCTGGGCCGCTTGGTAGTATCTAACCAGGTTAGGGAATGCGAGGCCTCCGTCAGTGCGGGCCGCTGTCATGACCGAGCGTGGGACCCTGTGTCGTTTGCGGTTCCACACATAGTGGAGGAGGTCAGCCTGTAGTTTACGTAGGTGGCTGTAGGGGACGGGGATAGGGAGGGTCTGGAATAGGTATAGAAGCTTAGGGAGTATTACCATTTTGACAGACATGATTCGCCCTATAAGGGATATTTGGTGGGATTTCCACTTTTTGGTCAGCTCTCGGATTGACCTATACAGAGGAGGAAAGTTGGCCTGGTATAGGGAATCGAAGGATGGGGTAAGGTTAACCCCCAGGTATTTCAAGGAGCTCCGCTCCCAGTTGTAGGGAAATTCGGACTGTAGGTGGAGGAGTTCTTCCTCTGGGAAATTAAGTGGGAGGGCCATGGACTTTGCAGCGTTTGTTTTGTAGCCTGACAACTTGCCGTATTTATCGAGTTCAGCATGTAGATTGGGTAAGGAGATTCTGGGTTGGGTCAGGGTAAGGATGATGTCATCCGCGAAGAGAGATATTTTAAACTCTTTGCCTCTTGAAGGTATGCCCCGGATATCTGGGTTTCTGCGAATGGTCGCCGCCAGGGGTTCTACACATAAGGCAAATAGCAGGGGAGAGAGCGGACATCCCTGGCGGGTACCATTGGTCACTAGGAAAGTAGGTGAGGTAGCAAATGGGGTTTTAACCTGAGATGAAGGGTTAGTATAGAGGTGTCGGATCGCTTGGAGAAAAGGTCCCTTAAATCCCATGTGGCCTAGGGTGGCAAGCATAAATGGCCAGCCAAGGCGGTCGAACGCCTTTTCTGCGTCCAGGCTCAGGACCAGGGATCTTGTGTTATCTCTATTGGCCACGTCAATTAAATTTATGACCTTTCTTGTGTTGTCACCTGCCTGGCGAAGGGGGACAAAGCCCACCTGGTCTTTATGGATTAATGAGGGCAGTATCTCGTTCAGGCGTGTTGAGAGGATTTTTGTGAAGATTTTTAGGTCCGTATTTAATAGGGCTATGGGCCTATAGCTGGCGCAGGAGGAGGGGTCTTTGTCCGGTTTGGGGATTAGGGTGAGATAGGAGCATTGCATGTCAGTCGGGATGGGGGTCTGCTGAAGGAAAGCATTATACAGTTTAGTCATATACGGGAGAAGTAGGGGAAGAAAGGTTTTGTAATATTCATAGGGCAATCCGTCCGGTCCGGGGGATTTGCGGGCAGGCATGGCTTTTATGGTTGCCTTGAGTTCTTCGTCGGTGATGGGAGCGTTTAGTGTGATTAAGTCTGAGGTTGACAGTCGGGGGATTCCAGCTTGTTCTAGATATCGTGTCATTTTGTCTCTTAGGTCAGGTGAGGGGGGGTTATGTGGGATCTCGGGTTTATTGTACAGATCGGAGTAAAAGTCTGCGAACGTGTTCGCTATGTCCCGGGGGTGCGATAAGAGGTCACCTGATCGGTTCTTAATTTGGTGTGGCGTGGCAGTAAGTGTTCTATCCGCCAGTTTCCTGGCCAGTAGGGCTTGGGCCTTGTTGCCCTTGTCGTAATAAAGCTGCCTCAGCCTGATTAAAGCTTTTTCTACCTGACCTATTGCTAGTTCCCTGAGCGTGGACCGTAGACAGGTGATTCCTTTAAGAAGTGGTAAGGATGGGGATGTTTGGAGCTGAGTTTCTAGGGCCCTAAGTTGCGTTTCGGCCTGAAGTTTGGCAGCTTTGGCATTGTTTTTTAGGGCTGAGGATAGGGCGAGGCAGCGGCTTCTAAGAACTGTCTTATGGGCAGCCCAAAGGGTCGTGAGGGATACGTCCGGTGTCTCGTTTTCGATTAAGTAGTATTTTAAGGTGGATTCTAGTTCAGTACGAGAGGGGAGATGCTGGAGAAGGAAGTCATTCATCCTCCAGTTGTACGGCCTGCGTAGGGGGGTGCCAATATTTAATGTCATCGTAATGGGGGCATGGTCGGACCAGGAGATGGGGAGTATCTGAGCAGAGTCAGTAATACGGAGAGTATTGTTGTTAACAAATAGGTAGTCAATACGCGAGTGGGTCTTATGTGGGGACGAGTAGAAGGTGTATCTGCGATCCCCCGGGTGGAGAGCCCTCCAGGCATCAAAGAGAGCATGTTTTCTGGTGAGTTGGTGGAAGAGCCTAGAGTCCCTTAGGGCTCGGGGCTGTGAGGCCTGGGGGTTCACCATGAGGCGATCGCAGCTCACAGAGTGCGACAAGTTAAAGTCTCCCCCGATTACGAGGTAGTCGTGGGGTGCTCGTGCTAGTCGTGTAAGGACCTTTGCCAGAAAGCGATGTTGGTGAGCATTCGGGGCGTATAGGGCACAGAATGTGACTGATTGGGTTTGCCATTGGCCTTGGATAATAATGTAATGACCCTGGGGGTCTAGGTACGAGGCAGAGTAGGTGAACGGGGATCCCTTCTTGAACAGTATAGCAACGCCTGCCCTTTTTCGTGGATTAAAGGCCTGATAGATTTGGGGGTACTGTCTGGAGGCAAATGTAAAGGAGTCCCCTTTGTTAAAATGGGTCTCCTGGACCATGATAACGTCCGCCCCTGATTGTTTGAATTCCCGAAGTGCCAGGTGCCTTTTTTTGTTGGAATTTAGGCCGTGGACATTCAAAGACATAATCTTAGCCATTGTGTGTGGTTGGGTGGGCAATGTCCATACTTAACTGAGTCTGTGGTTGGAAGATCTGGGTCTGAGAGCGTGGCGTCCCCGGGTGGCAGCTCGGTGGTCATTAAGGCGTCTGTTAGGTTTCGGTCTGTGGCGGGGGGAAGAGAAGAGGGTCTAGGGGGAGAAAAGAAGTTAGAGCAAGCAAATACATGGTTAATACAACAACTGTCTTCAAGTAGGCCCTGTGAGCCTGTAGGCCCCCAGGGCCTGTGAAGTTCCTGTAAGGCCTCCTGACCATGAAATCCAAAAGGGAGTGGTCAGGGGGGTATGTACTTTTAGGGATGGAACTTTGGGTGGTAATCCAAGGGGGGGTTGGTAATCGGGAAGTCAGCTTCCTCAACGTCTCGGCCGAGACATGCCCGTTGTTAGGATCGGGGATGAAGCATTGGCGACCAGGGAGTGGTGCTAGAAAGTGGCGTAAGGTGGCTCACGAACCAGGATCAAAAAGCACAAGTAGCCTAAACAAAAATTGTAAGGTGATTGATATATCTATCAAAAACAAAACTGCAGAACAAATGTCAAAGAATTCAGGGGAGTGCTTGGGAGAAAGCAAAGATTTGGAACTAGGCCTGGGTGTCCCCTGACCCATATAGTCAGGTGCTCCTATGCTTGGGGGGTTTGCGGGAGGGGTCTAGTCCCTTGGGTCTTTTGGGCGGAGGGATCTTCTGCCAGACCACCAGCGGAGGGGGCGGTGTGGCGACCAGATCCCATTCTGGTAACTGAGGCATGGGGATGTTTAGGGTATCACAAAAAGTGTGGAGATCTTCTAGGTAGCGCAGAGTGGCTGATTTCCCCTGGTGTTTTGCAGTCAGGCTGAAGGGATATCCCCATCTGTAGGTGATGTCCTTGTCTTGTAGAGAGCGGAGAAGGGGTTGCAGCAACCGGCGTTTCTGGAGCGTTATCCAGGAGAGGTCCGGGTAGATCTGTATTGGGTTGTTGTTGAAGACCAGCTTGTGAATGGAGCGGGCTTTGCGCATTATGTCTTCTTTTAATGGATAGGAATGTATCCGACATACGACATTGCGTGGTTTAGAGGGAGGGCCTTTGGGTTTAAGAGCACGATGGGCTCTGTCCATCTCAATGTGTTTGTCTTCTGGTTCCCCTAGCATGCTGTTAAACAGGGTCTGCAGGGAGGTTTGTAGATCTTCTGTTTCCTCTGTTTCCGCCAGGCCTCGTATGCGGATGTTGTTGCGGCGTCCTCTGTTGTCTAAGTCCTCGACATGGCGCTGCATGTCTCTTAGCATGAGGCGGTGGTCCGAGGTCTGGGTTTGGGTGCGGTGCACTGCTAGTTTAGTCTCTTGGATCTCTTCTTCCGCCATTTCCATTCTGTCAGCTAGGTGTTTGAGGCCGGTGTGAAGGGCCTGGATTTCAGCTCGGCAGGTGGCTTTTACGTCTTCTATGAGCTGCTTGAAATCCTCTTTCGTCGGGATAGCTTGCAAGTAGGATTGCCATGGCGGATAGGGGGAGTTAGGATGGATTGCCTCAGTGCGTTGCGGGTGAGGGTGAAGGGGTGAGGGCTGTCGGTAGGGATCCTCCGATGAAGCAGTATGCCCCTGAGGAGTAGGCTGTTGTGGCGAATCCCAGGGTTCAGACCAGCTTGGAGTGTGGGAGACCGGGCTGCTCCTCTGTGGGTGAGCCTGGGCACCTATTATTTGGGCATATGATGGGGGTACCGTGGGGCCCTCCATAGTGCTACTAATCCGGGCTTGTGATGGTCTCTGGGTCTTAGGGGTGGCCTGATCAGGCTCGCTGTAGGAGTGGGGCCTGCTGGTGTCCAGTGGGTCCAGGTAAGCCTGGGAGCATGTGGGACCTTGAAGGGCTGGAAAGTCCTCTGTGTTATATACAGGGGTTGGGGAGGCAGGACTGTCAGCCTGTAGGCTGGGTTCCGATGCTGTGCGGAGCAGCCTGGGGTATGCAGCTGTGCATTGGGTATATTCAGGCTGTTGCTGGGTGTAGGCCACGGCCTGCTCCACGTGCGGTGTGGCAGGGGATGGGGGAGCCCGCTGGGCGTCACTCACCATTTGCCGGGTCTCCGCTTGGTCTGGGTCCGGAGCCGATCCAGTGTCCTGCAGTAGGGGTTGTCTGTGCGGTGATGGGAGGGAGGATGCCCGGGATCGCGGGCCCGCGGCGTCCGGCGCCATCTTGTCTCCTTCGCCCGGCGGCATGGCCGGCGGCTTAAAATATTCCCTGAAGGTCGTGGATGAGGTTGGCGGGGGTTGGGATGATCCCCGCGATGTGGAGGAGCGTGTGGTCCGCGAGCCGCCCATGGATGGGAGCGGATTCTCCCTGTTTGGTCGCCTAATAGCTGCGGGCTAGTGAGGAGCTCTCACTCGGTGCGTCCGTCCAGGCTGGCTTCCGGTTACGCCCCCTGGAGCACATTTTTTACTGCACTCCTACATCAGTGCCCCCAAAGTTCCCCCCACATCAGTGCCCCCTTACATCCTCCAGAATGTGCCCTTAATACTACTGTACTAAGGGGGCACTCTGGAGGAGGATGTAAAGGGGCACCCTGGAGAATTTAAAGGGGCACTTTGGAGGTACTATGGTGGCACTCTGGCAAGGGGTGTAAAGGGGCACTCTGGAGGCACCGAGGGGGCACTCTGAAGGTACTAAGGGGGAACTCTGGAGAATGCACCACCAGACCCGCCTCCTGCCACCTGAGTAGTAGCAGCAGTTCCGAGCCTACACTACAGCACAGCCATTGCAGTCTTCTCCTGTCATGGACTTACAGACAGGAGAAAAGGGCTCGGTTTTTACAGCACAGACCAGCCGCCATTACTGCCCTCCTGCCCCCCCCACAGTGGCGGAGCACCAGGGCTCGGTTGCGACCTTTGAGACCCTGGTAGTTCCACCACTGTACTCAGGTACTACGAAAGTGTACAAGTCCTTTCCAATACTCTATCTCAATAATCTGTTGACCTCTAACCCCTGCTATTGAAGGAAATAAATTCTTATACATATCCATTGTAGGCTTCTTTATGTCTTTCACATACAAAAAGCCTAGTGGAAAAAAACATACTAGTTCTTAGAAGTTTTAAAGACCCATCACTTCTAAATATGCCTAGGATGTTTGAATGAAAGGCAGGCCATAGACGATGAAATTTCTTTCCTGCAACCATAAGTTGCAGGAAAGAAATTCACATGATTTCACCTTCAACACAGACAGTGCTGACAGGGGAATCCCTCCTGCTAAGCAATTGTCTGCTCCGGGCTCCGGGCGGTGGGCAGGAGCAGGCGTGGTAAGTCGTCCCCACTGGGAGAAGACATTGATCATTGCTAGCGGCTATAGCAACCGCTAGCGATAATTGCAAGGGAATCCAGCAGTCTGGTTCTATCCAAGTTGATCAAGTTGAGCAAATTGGTACAGTCAGCCTGCCCACACACAGTTTGAATCTCAACTGGTTCCTGCTGAAATGGCCAAGATTCAACCCGTCTATAGTCAGCCTAAGGGGTTATACTGAAAGCAAAGAAAGAGATAATTACACATTACAGGCCATAGGAAGTACACTACCAGTGACTCTGTAAGGTGCTATCAGGGTTCTTAACTTAACTGTAACCCACAGAAGAAAACAAAGTTGTTATTCTTCTTTATTGTAGTACTATTTTTGCTTTACGTATGCTTGACAGTTGCAAATCTTTTTCTGCCCAGGTCCCATCAATAATAGTAAAAGTAAAAAACATGTCTACACACGTCCCATTTTATTATACATAATCTCATGAACAAGAATTTTAGCTTCGTCTGGCAGGTCAACTTGATATATTATTTTGCTATTTTGGATAACATAAAATAAATTATTTTTAAATTGCTTTATTCAACATTTAATTTCTAAATTAATGAAGCCTGACAAGCATGACCTATAAAAAAAAAACAATGTTATCATAGTTTTGTACAATCCCTAAAATTTGAAGAACATGTTCATGAAAAAAGAAATGGTCCTTTAGGTTTAGCAAGGTTGTGTTTTTGTATCTTAAGTAGGTCAAAATGTACTTAGCTTTTATGCTGTTGAATGCTGATTACAAAAGCCATTGAACAGGCAAATGCAATTTGTGTGTTTAGTCTTCATCTTTATATCTTTACATATTCATTTTTAGCAATTGTTTATTTTTGTCTTTGTTTTTGTTTTGGTCAACAGGTGTGGGTGGATGCAGGTACCCAGATCTTCTTTTCCTATGCCATCTGCCTGGGATGTTTGACTGCTCTGGGGAGTTATAATAACTACAATAATAACTGCTACAGGTAATATACCATTTTCATAGATAAATGGGGAAATAATTATATTAATTGCATGTAGAAATAAAACAAAGGAATCCGAATGTGAAGCAAAAAAATGTGAATTTAGTGATTCTTCGATTATGAGGGAAATAACAGATGTTAATACCAAATGCCACCAAACTTCTTAATGATAAACTGCGCAGCACCTCAGTGTGCAACAGAGGGAGGCTTACCAAAATCATATGACCCTCAATTGAGAGTGGTCAACCAGCACTTGTGTTTCTTTCCAAGCTATCCAGCTTTCCTCAAAACCACATGTCAAATGATGGTACTGCTGCATTGTAATAGATAGCTATAATAGTATATACTTAGTTGGACATAGTATCATGAAAAATAATGCTCCTGATGATTTCATCTTTGATGAATCTAGTAGGGCAGAGATGGAACACATGCCACAACGCATATGCGATCCTGACACGCCCATCTTGGATTCTGGAATATGAGTTGTTTTATATGATATGAAGTACCTGGTTGTCATCTCTTCATTGTAAGGGCATTCACCACATTAAATTGGTGTTTTAATTGGGATTACACTATGGAGAGCATGTCTTTTTCTTTTTCACGATACTATGTCCAACTGAGTATATATGCACAGCAATCTATTACAACGCAGCAGTACCATCGTTTGACATGTGGTTTTGAGGAAAGCTGGATATCTTGGATTGATACACAAGCGCTGGTTGACCACTCTTAATCGGGGGTCATATGATTCTGGTAAGCCTCCCTCTGTTGCACACTGAGGTGCTGCTTGGTTTATCATTAAAGTGGAGTTCCAGCGATTTCTTTGTTTATTAAAAGTCAGCAGCTACAAAAAGTGTAGCTGCTGACTTTCAATAAACACACACTCACCTGTCACACGGTCCAGAAATGCAGCCGTTCTAAGCCTCGATTCTCTCCCCTGCCTCTACCCGACACCGGCATCACAAGTGTGGGCATTCAGCTGTAAGAGCTTCTGGCTTCACAGACAGGTGTGCACTACACATGCACGAGTAGCGCTGCTCGTCCTGGGTACCTGTCAAAATTGCCCCCCCCCTTAAAAAAAATGATGTGCCAAGAAATGACATGCTTTTGAAGAATCACTTAATTCAGTTTTTGGCTTCACATTTGACTTTGTTTGTTTTAATTTTTTCAATTTGTGGTGACACATAATAATTTGATACATTTGGGCAATCTTTTGGGACCTGTGATGTGTCCCAGAAGACTGCAGGGAAGGAGAGGGAGAAGAGAAGTTCCGCTTGAGTCCCCTGGGTGGCCTGAGCAGAAGTGGGGGCTGGGTACCTGTCAAAACTAGCCCCCCCCTAAAAAAAATTATGTGCCAAGAAATGACATGCTATCGAAGAATCACATAATTCAGTTTTTGGCTTCACATTTGACTTTCTTTGTTTAAATTTTTTCAATTTGTGGTAACACATTATAGTTTTATACATTTGCATTGCCCTATTGTATTGCACATACTATTTAATTTATCTATCTGCACTATTGTTTGGTGATGTTTATTATGCTATGTATTATGGTATTGCGCTAGCTTCTATGTTTTTAATATCCAATAGAGCCCTAGCGTGTTTTTTTTTTTTTTTTTTTTGTTCTTAGGGGGGATGGTATTTGATAATAAAGCATACAGTTATATGCAGTCTTGTAACCATTAGAGTCTAACATAATCTATGTTTTGAAAAACTAGTGTCCAAATTAACCACTTCAGCCCCTTCCTGACCAGAGCACTTTTTAAAAAAAAAAAAAAAAAATCACCAAGTGATTTGTGTTTATATTTAACTCCATAGTATCATATATGCCCTTACACTTCTATCCAAAAAAAAAAAAAACAAACTAAAATTAAATTAAAAATTAAAGGGGGGGGTTCACTAAGGTCTCCGTGCGGTTTGTGTTTATAATTTAATCCATAATTTACTTCCTATTTCAGTGCGGAGGGGGGTAAAGTAAGAGAGGGGGAGTAAAATAAATAAAAAAAACAAAAAAAAAAGGAGGGGGGGGGGGGGGTTCCCTCTCTCCCCTGTGCCCCCTCTCCCCCTCTCCCCTCTCCCCCAGGGCATTCCGGGTTCGGTTGTTGTTGTTCTAGTTATTCAATCTCTGCTTTACACAGCTCCCATTCTGTCCATATTTGCGCAAACCTCTCTTTTCTACCCCTTAATCTTATGTATCCATCTCTCGGCCTCCATTATTAATTCCACTTCCTTCTTCCAGTCCAGAATAGTTGGGCATTTAGGTTGTTTCCAAAACCTCGGTATCAATAATTTAGCTGCGTTTAATAAGTATGGTAAAATACTGTTCATGTATTTCTTACGTATCTTCATTGACCCATGGAATAGAAAGTTTAAAGGTGTTAATTCTATCTGATCTTGTGATAGTCTCTCTATCCAAGGGGTGATTTCTTGCCAAAACCTTCTTATCTTGGGGCATGTCCACCATAAATGGAATAGGGTACCTCTTTGACCACAACCTCTCCAACATCTAAAATCTGCTGTCAGGTATATCTGAGCCAGTTTTGCTGGAGTTTGATACCATCTGGTCAGGAGTTTATACGATGTTTCCTGGATATGTGAACTTTGAGAGGTATAATATGTTGAATCTATAAGTTCTTTAGTTTGTGTCGTAGTAAAGTTACATTTTAATTCCCCTTCCCATTCTTTGATATAATAAGGTGTTGTGTTTTTCCTGGTCCCTAAAATTAGTGTGTACATTTGGGACAGTAAATGTCTGGGTTTCGTCATCTTTGCATTTTTCTTTTCGAATATGGTAAGTGAGTTCAAGGGTCTCATCGTGGTCTTCAGCTTATTAAAAAAAGCTTTTTAGTTGGAGGTACTTCCATTCCATCAATGGGATTGTTCCCATTTTTTGTATTAATTCTGTCAGTGTTATTAAGGTACCCGTCGGGGCAAATTTGCCACATGTCGAATCCCCGTCGATCCCCCATTTCCCCATTGATCCCGTTTCTTCCCCTGGTAAGAACCATGGGAATCCTTCCAATGGGGTTAGTGGTGATATCTGTGGGGCATAGTCTCCATTTTCATTCAGTTGGTCCCATATTTTTAAGGTGTTCTTAGTTAACAATGATGTCCCTTTTGATAAGCCTCTTTCTGTCTTTGGGATCCAAGGGATTCCCTTTAGACTCCTTCCTGCCATATTCTGTTCCAAAGATACCCAGATTTTTTCTGTTTGGTCATGACTCCAGTTTATGATACGTACTAGGGCCATTGCTTTGTAATATAGTTTTAAATCTGGTAACCCCATACCTCCTTCTGACTTCCCCTTACATAATATATCGTATGCTAGTCTGGGACGTTTATTATTCCACACAAAGGTTGTGAAGGCCCTCCGTATGTTTTTGAAGAAGATCTGAGGGAGTGGGATTGGCACTGTATATAGGGTATAGATAATTTTGGGCAAGATGCTCATTTTTATAGCACTTACCCTTCCAAACCAGGTTAGGGTTTGCCCTTTCCACTTCCTCAGATCTTCTGTTACCCCTTCCATTAAAACTCTGTAATTCAGTTCATATAAGAGTTTAGGGTCTGCTGTTATATGTGTTCCCAGATAGACCAGAGATTTTTTTTCCCATATGAAGGAATACGAGCTTTTCAGTATCCTACTTGTTTCTAAGGATATATGATAAGGAAGGATTACAGACTTTTCAAAATTAATCCTAAAATTCGATATGGCGCCAAATTTTGATACTTCTGCCATCAAAGCGGATAGTGATGACTGGGGTGCTGATAGGTAAAATAGCAGGTCATCGGCATATGCCGAGACCTTATGTTCTTCTGATCCTATACGAGTCCCCTGAATTTCATTATTTTTTCTTATTTTACGTAAAAAAGGTTCCAATGTTATTGCAAATAGTAAAGGCGACAGGGGGCATCCTTGTCTAGTGCCGTTCTTTATCTGGAAATATTTTGACAATGTACCGTTCACCTTTACTCTTGCTCTTGGTGTTGAATATAGTGCCGCTATCCAGCCCATTATACGTTCCCCCACTTTCATCTCCCTCAAGACCTCGGTCATAAAGCACCAGTTCACCCTATCGAAGGCCTTTTCAGCATCCATAGACACTATCACTCTAGGGGCTATTTCTGGGCCATTTTTTATTCATTGTAAAATATGCAAGGCCCTTATGGTGTTGTCTCTAGCCTCGCGGCCCTTCATAAAGCCTGTTTGGTCAGGATGAACTATTTTAACTATGTGATCTTGTAGCCTAAGAGACAGAATTTTTGCTAGGAGTTTAGTATCTGCGTTTAGCAGGGAGATAGGTCTATAATTTGCGCATTGCTGGGGGTCCTTTCCTGGCTTTGGAAGCACTGTGATATACGCTAATAAGGCTTCTGGTGGTAGGGGGTTTGATGAGTTGATTGAATTCAAATAATTACATATCGGTATTCCCAAATGTATAGCAAATTTTTTATAGTACGAATTTGTGAAGCCATCTGGCCCTGGGCTTTTCCCCAATGCCAGATTTGTTATCACTCCGTTTACTTCTTCAATTGTTATTGGTCTGTTTATCTCTTCTATTACTTCTGTCGGCAACGTTGGCATCTCCGCATCTCTTATATAGTCTCTGGTTTCATTCAGTTGCTGCTCTTCCTTACCACCTGTTTGTTTGGGGTGAATATTATAAAGAGCTTCATAATATCTATGAAATTCTGCCGCTATTGCCTGAGTTTCTACTATCTTTTTATTTTTAACTGTTAATTTATGAATGTGTCTGGACTCCTGTTGTTTTTTAAGCTGTCTTGCTAAGAGGCGGCCGCATTTATTGCCCTGTTTATAGAACCTATGAGCAAAGTACCTAGTTTTATTTCTTGTTTTATAGTCTAAACATAGTGTTAGTTTACTCCTTGCGGTTTCCAATTTCTCGACATCAGCTGAGTCTAGATGTCTTTTATGTTTTTTTTCTAATTCATTAATTTCTTCTAACAACTCTGTTATCTCTTTTTGTTTTTGTTTTTTTTTCCTTGACCCTTGTGCTATCAGTTCACCCCTAATCACCGATTTATGAGCCTCCCAGACCGCTTGTTCGGATGTTTCTCCTGGAGTATTCATCTCAAAATACATTTTTATTTTACTGTTTATCTCCTCCACTATACTATTATCATCTAACAGTGTCTCGTTCAGCCGCCATATTCGTTCCCTATAGCCTCCAGTCATATGTTGGATAGTCATAGTGATGGGGGCATGATCCGAAATTGTTATTGGTTCAATCGTACAAGATCGGATCTTTTCCAGGTGGTACTGATCCACCAGGAAAAGATCCAAGCGCGAGTACATATTGTGTGTTTTGGAGAAATAACTGTAGTCTTTATTCCCATTATGTTTTACCCGCCCTCCATCTATCAGATGTGCAGATCTCATAAGTTGTTTTATATGTTTTAGTGCTTTAAAAGATATGTTAGTTTTACCTGTTGAGGTGTCCATACTTGGATCCAGAGCTAAATTGAAATCTCCCCCCAAAATCAGAAAACCTTCTCTGTATTTTTCTAATAATTTCAAAGTTTTTATCAAGAAATTCACTGTTCCTGTATTTGGTGCGTATATTGCGGCAAAAGTGTAGCATTGACCGTTTAATCTGGCTTTCACAAAAAGATAACAACCTTCTGGATCTATCTGGGTAGATTCCATTATTATCGGGCATGTTTTTCTAAATGTTATTGTTACTCCTCTTGCCCTGGCAATCGGGGAGGGGGCATGGAACCATTGATTGAATTCATATGTCGGCATATTTGGTATATCCTTTTTCACGAAGTGAGTTTCTTGTAAATAGGCCACGTCTGCCGCGTAATGGTGTAACTCTTGCCATAAGCAACCTCTTTTCTGGGCTGATTTTAGGCCTCTTATATTATATGATATTATTTTTATTGGAACTGCCATTAAGTTTTTCTGTATTCTGAGCGTTTATCTTCACTATTTCCCGGAGCCCTTGAGGGTAGAGTGGGGGGGGGGGGGGGGTGGCTGACGAAGAGAGAGAGAGGAAAAGAAAGAGGGAAAAAAAAAAAAAAAAAAAAAAAAAAACCTTCTCCCTATAACCCAGTAGTCCATTTTGGGTTATTAACTAATTGGGCAGTGACGTCTAGAGGGAGGCTATGCCCCCTTCTTCAACCTCTCTGACCTTTTTGCAAGATTGCAATTTCTAAGTCCCGTGTATTGGACCTAACCTATTGAGTTTATTAACTCTGTAACCTACCCCACTGATCTGAAGCCCCCTCCCCCCTATTTATTTTCTTACTTAATACCCTATATTGTTTCTTTATTCATCACTGCTCTTTTCCCCTCGCCAGTCTTGACCCTCCCTCCCTCCATATCCCCACCAGTTGTATCTATCCTCTTTCCCCCCATGTCTCTATTCTTATTTTGCATTAAGTCCTCTTAAAAAAGAGGGTGGGCAAGAGAGAGGGAGGAGAAGAGGGGGGGGAAGAGGTGGGGAGGAGGGAGAGAGGGAGAGAGAGAGGGAGAGGGAGAGGGGGAGAGATCAGAGAGAGAGAGAGAGAGAGAAAGGGAAAAAAAAAAAAAAAAAAGAACCCCATTGGTTCACTATATCACGTATATCTACATTTTCATAATGTTCTTGCTATTATTTTTATTGATGAGCCTCCCTTGGACCGTTATACCAGTCCAAAAAAAAAAAAAAAAAGAAAAAAAAACAAAAAAAATAAAAAAACAAAAAAAAACAAAACCCAAGTCATTCCTTTATACCATTGATATCTGTACATACATAAAGTTCTTGCTTTTGTTAGTTGTATTCTTCCCTTCAAAGTCAGACGGGGGGGACAACCCAAAAAAAAAAAAAGAACCCCAATCGGTCCTTTCTACCACATATCTGTGCGTACACCCTTTGTGTAACTTGCATCAAAAATAAATGAGAGAAAAAATAAATAAAAAAAAGTCACAAAAACCCAAGCTCAAAAAAAGGTCTATATTTCATTTATGTGTTACCCTTAAGTATCTTCTCCTTCCCTCCCCCCCCCCCCCCCCCCCCTTGAGCCCCTTGCCCACTATCTTCCCAATCTATTTAGTGATTTGTGTATTCCCCTATTGACTATAGTACCCTTCCACCATATACTTTAAAATCTCCCAATGTAAGACTTTGCATCACAAAAAAAAAAAAGGAAAAAATAAATAAAAAATGTATGTGTGCTTCTCCTCCTGTGTCTTATTACCGTTGTCCCCCTTCTCTCTCTGACTTTACAGTATATCGTTATTCAGATTTCTCATTTTCATCTAGTATTCATTATATCGAATTTCATTTCAACATACCACACCAAAAAAAAAAAAAAATCCCCATCCCCTCACCCCCCTCCCCCCCCCCCCCTCACCCCCCCTCCCTCCCCCCCATAAATCACCAACAGTACATTTCAAGTTATCCAACATTTCCCTCTATAACCTCCCCCCCATTCCCCCCCTCCCCCCACCTCGTGAACTGCAAATAATATGTTTCAAGTTGTCCATCATTTTCCTCTATAGCCTCCCCCCCCCCCCCCCCCCTCCCTCCCTCTGTCTCTATTTCCATGAGGATTTTGTGGGGGGATTTGTTGCCATTGTTCTGGGCGTTGTAGGGATTTTCTTATGTTGATTCTTCTCCAATCTATGAATTCTATTGGGGGTAATTCGAGTGTCTCTACAAACAACTGCATATCATCCTTAGATCTTAGGGTTGCTGTTTTGCCATTTCGAGTGGCTGTAAGACTAAATGGAAATCCCCTGCGATATTTAACTTCCGCTGCGTGAAGGGCTTCCAGTATTGGCTTTACATTGCGTCTTTGCATTAGAGTCTGACTTGATAAATCATGATATAAAGATATCTGTGTTCCGTCAAAGACAATCTCCATCTTTCCGCGTGCAAGCTTCATTATATTCTCCTTTACTGTAAATTTATGAAGTTTACACACTATATCTCTTGGTTTTTCAGCATTTGGCCTAATGTAAGATGGGAAGCGGTGGACTCTATCTACCTCGATGGTTTCTGGAGCTTCGTCTCCCATTATTTGATGAAATATTTGCTGAATTGTAGGAAGTAGTTCTGCTCTCTGAATCGCTTCTGGTATTCCTTTTATTCTAATATTTTGTCTTCGTTCCCTGTTTTCATAATCGTCTAATTGATCTTTATAGGAATTTAAAAGCTCTTCTTGATAGTTTACTGTGTCCTGTATATCTGCGACTGTTTGTATTATTGTCTCCTGGTTGTTTTCAGTTGTTTCTACTCTGTGTCCCAGTTCGTAGATCTCCTCTCTGATGCCCTCTACAGCTTGTTGGCAAGATTGCTCTACTGCTGATATTAACTGTTGAATATCTGTTTTGGTGGGTAGTGCTTTGAGAAGATCTCTAAGTTCTCTAATGTCCTTCTCTAAGCTTTCTGCTTGTCTCTCTGGCCTTGAGGACTTCTTACCTCCATCCCAACCTGTATTCAGAGTTTGTACTGCCATACTTTGGGGGTTTATGAGTTTTTTTCCATTAGGGCTTAGCACCGGGTTGAGCATTATCCCTAATTCCCCGTTTCCTTCTATTTCTGCCACTACGTTTTCAGTTGGTTCAGTGTTAGCACTATGGAGGTTCCCTCTGTCTTCCATTACTACTCCTTCTCTCCCCTCCATTGATATCGCTGGGGGGGTATAGGTTGCAGTAGTGGGGGACATAGGGGATGTAGTTAATATCGGTGGAATTTGTCCGTCTTCCTGTATATCCACCTCATATTCCTGATTCTTTAAGGGGTTCCCTCTGTCATTACTTTCCCTTTTCTCTTGTCCCTGAGTTTGTCCTGTTGATAATGGTAATATTAATGCTATTTGTTGTATCCTTCCCATCGCATTTTGTCTTTCCTTATCGCCCTCTTCCTCTACTGGAGTGGGATTGCCATGAGTTGGGCTGGTATTGGGATTTCTGCTGTTCACCATTATCCGGCCTCTGCCCATCCCTGGGAAACCTCGCTCTTTAATCTGGGTACCCCTGCCAGATGTAAGGGATCCACGTTCTGATTTAGTTGGATTTGATATACTGCTTATACTTCGTTTTGGTGTCCTTTCCATAGCGGGACGAGATTTACTTGCCTCCAACATATCTCGTTTCTGTCCTCCACTTACAGTGCGTGGGGAGAGGTATGCTTTTATCGTGCCTGCTTGTTGTGCTGCTTGTCTACGTGTCGGCATCACTCTCCCCCTAGTGGAGTAGTTAGATGGGGGGTAGTTTTACGTATACAGTCCACAGTCCTTTTTAAATATATTTACTTTCTCAACCAACAAAGATATTTGAGTGTGGGAGTTGAGTAAGGGTTTAATTGATGATATAATGGAGAAGTGGGTGGTAGGGTGAGGGGATATACGTGTACAATCCACTGTCCCTAGATTGAATAGGCTTTGCAATTTACTTAATCTGTGCCACTTTTGATTTTGTGCAGAGTAACTCTGTATTACTCTGTTTTGCTATTTATGGTAAGCTGGTGAGCAATAGTATGTATTTTTTAGGCTGGGGGGCTGTTTAGCTTATAGTTGAGTTTAGGCTTGATAACATAGTTTGTTTTTTCCATTTATTTTTTCCATTTAGTTGTAACATCCATTGTACAGTCTATAGTCTCTATACACTCTTTGTACCTGTATCTATGCACACAGTTTTATTCTTTACACTTTGAAGCGTCCTTATGGCAGTTATGTAAATGACATATTTATAGCAGATTTAATATGTCTATCCATCCAAACAATGACTCACCCATATTGTCGATGCTGCACCCCAGCCCGTTGTTCACTTCACCTTTATTCCAGGATTGGGGCAGGTTAGAGGAGAGGACAGAGGAGAGAGAGTAGAAGCAGCTTATGGTAAGTGAATTTTGTGGTTCCACACCAGCTTTACTGCATCCGTGCATTGAGTCCCAGTCCGTCAATCACTCTGTCTCTCCCGGCGCGGAACTCCAGGCTCGGGACATACTTCTCAAGCGCTGTGCCTTCACAAGTATGTGTGTGGGATGCACCGCAATACCCCGTCGCTCCGGAAGTAAGGCTATCCCCAGTCTCAACTCCCGGTCTCCACGAGTCTCCACAGCCTCAACAGCTGCAGCGTCTGCAGCGTCAGAGAGATCTCCGACTCCGGACAGGTAGTGGTGGGTAAATCAATCAGTCCCAGACAATAGCCGCCTGCACTATACCGCTTGTGTCTCGCTATCCCGTAGCCTCAACGGCTGCAGCGTCTGCAGCATCAGATAGGTCTCCGACTCCTGACAATTAGCGGTGGATAAAATCATATCAGTCCCAGGACAATAGCCGCCCGCACTATACCGCTTGTGGGTGATTGTTTAAAATAAAAGTGCTGGATGCAAACCTAAATGCACAAAACATAACTGGATATTCATATTTATAGATTGTTAATCCAGGGAATATCCGATTGCTTTCAGGGAATCAGGAAGGATTCCCCATCCCTCCTGCTAGAGCAATTTGGACCATGCTTTATAGGTTTTTTTTGCCTTCATATGGATCAATTGTAGATATAGGGTTCTGTATTTGGAGGTTTTCTGTTTTTTATTTATTTATTTCTCTATTGGTTGAACTAGATTGACTTGTGTCTTTTTTCAACCTGACTAACTATGTAACTCAGCAGCACAGCCCCTGCTCCCATCAGTGACTCAGCCACCTTCCAACTATTTAATTCCTAATGTAAACTTTGAACACAAGCTCTCGGGGGGGGGGGGGGCTTGGCAGGGAGCATAACCTTTACTCTTAGGAGAATAATTTGAATTCAGCCTTCAGTGCTTCTGCTGTGAACTTTGAGGAAGAATTGCCCCACAAGGCCTGCATCTAGAGAGGTAGTGAGAGCTCATTTTAAAGCTCATTTACAACTTATTGAGTATACAGCGGGTAAAATAAGTATTGAACATGTCACCATTTTTCTAGGTAAATATATTTCTAAAGGTGCTACTGAGATGAAATTTGCCCCACATGTCGGTAACAACCCGTGCAATCCATTCATACAAAGAACCCAAAACAAATAAGTCCAAAAATTAAGTTATGTGTAATAAAATGGAATGGCACAGGGAAAAAGTATTGAACACACTAACTGAAATGTATTTACTACTTCATACAAAATCCTTTGTTGGTAATGACAGATTCAAGATGCCTCCTGTATGGAGAAACTAGTTGCATGCATGGCTCAGGTGTGATTTTGCCCCATTCTTCCACACAGTCTTCAAATTGTGAAGGTTCCATGGGCCTCATCTATGAACGCTGATCTTTAGTTCTTTCCATAGATTTTCTATTGGATTCAAGTCAGGTGATTGGCTGGGCCATTCTAGCAGCTTTATTTTCTTTCCTTGAAACCAATTGGTAGAGTTTCCTTGGCTTTGTGTTTGAGATCATTGTCTTACTGAAATGTCCACCTTCATTTAATCTTCATCATCCTGGCAGATTTTTATCACGAATGTCTTGGTACATTTCTCCATTCATCCTTCCTTCAATGATATGAAGTTTGCCAGTACCGTATGCAGAGAAACAGCCCCATACCATAATGTTCCCACCTTCAAATTTCCTTGTTGGTATGGTGTTTTTGGGGTGATGTGCAGTGCTATTTGACCTCCAAACATGGTGTGTATTATGGCATCCAAAGAGTTAAATTTTGGTCTCATCTCACCAGATTATATTCTCCCAGTATTTCACAGGCTTGTTTATATGTTGTGCAGCAAACTTTAAACGCGTTCCAACATGCTTTTTCTTCAGCAATGGAGTCTTGCATGGTGAGCATGCATTCAGTCTATGGCAGTTGAGTGCATTACTTGTTTTCTTTGAAACAATTATACCTGCTTATTCCAGGTCTTTCTGATGCTCTCCACAAGTGGTCCTTGGCTCTTGGACAACTCTTCTGATAATTCTGTTCACTCCTCTGTCAGAAATCGTGCCAGGAGTACCTGGTCATGCTCAGTTTATGGTCTAATTATGTTCTTTCCACTTCCAGGTTATTGCCCCAACAATGCTCACTGGAACATTCAGAAGTTTAGAAATCCATTTGTAACCAATGCCATCAGTATGCTTTGCAACAATAAGGTTGTGAAGGTCTCGAGAGAGCTCTTTTCTTTTACCCATCATGAGATGTTTCTTGTGCGCCACACAAGTATACGGTGCTGTGCTGCAAACAAAAAACAGCTTTGCCTGTGTCAGGAACAATTTCATGCCGCGACCCCAAATTACAATACACAGCAACTTCACTAAACCCCAATGTTTTTTGTCTAACTGAAAGTCAAAAAACAACTAATAAAACAGACAATTAAAAAAAAACAATAATAAAAAAAAAAAAAGGAGAGTTAACAGCAGCTAAACAACAACTCAAGTCGTTGCTGACACACACCACATAAAGGTACTCCTCAAATTGACTGTTGGTTTTATGCAATGTGAAAACATGGAATAGGATTGCAGAAATTACCTCTTCCTGCAAACACTGTGTGATTTCTCCCTATCTACTCTAGGTTTCCCTAATGGCTGGTACACACGGGCCGCATATTGGCCATTTCAACAGAAACCATCTGACATTCGCCCTGTGTGCACAGTAGCCTGCCCGACAGAAGCTGGTCTAACAGGCTTCTGTCAAACTAACGTGCTGAAAAAACAGCGTTCAATAAGTGCTGCTGATCAGTGTGTTCTGGCAGGGGGGCAGTCCCCCTGTCAGAACAAAATCTCAGTGGGGGAGATTGCCACACTAACATCACTCAGTTAGTACAGAAACCTCTTTGTTTTTTTTCTCCATGGGTTGAACGAAAAAAAATGACTTCCCATGTGTCCTAGCTTAACACACATTGACTGCTGCAGCAGTGCTGGAGCATTAGGAAAACACCCCAAATTTGCCCTTTTAGGCCACAGTCCACAGGCCAGAAGCATATTAATGGTAATTGGCAATGAACTACAGTATTAGTTCGCCATATTCTAGAGCTTCAAAAGACTTGGACATAGCTCCCAACTGTCCTTGAGTTCGAGGGACTGTCCCTAATTTGGAGCAATGTCCCCCATTCCCCCTCATTTGTCCCTCACTTTGTTCTGATCTATATAGTTGTATATAAAATGCACTTTTTATCTATCAAAAATTAGACTTTAGTATCACTTTAAATGTACAAATAATTCTAAGTTGCTGCATTTGTAATTTCCAAAAGCCAATATAAAGGAATAGTAGTGGTAAAAAAGCACTTGGGTTAAACCAATCTTGTTTTTTTGTGCAATTCTCCTTTAAGGGGGAGTGGCAAGGGGTTTGTCCTATGCCTGCATACTTTTGCTGATAGGTGTCCCTCATTCCCATCTTAAAAAGTTAGGAGGTATGCTTGGGTTCAGATCAAACTTATGTATGTGACTTGTACCTCTGTGCAGCCTATTTGTGATCCAATCAAAGAAGGACACTTCTGGGGCATTCTGGATACCAAATGTGTACAGAACACCTTCAGGTTGCTGCATTACATTTTTTATTTGTATTTCTAAAAAAGTAGCTGCACATTAAAATAGAAAGGCAATGTATAATAATATTAAATTACAAAATGGAAAATGCCATTGAAATAGAAATGTAGCATATAATACAAGTACATTTCCAAATAGCACTTTTTTATGCTGTATTAATTATTTTTTATGAAAGGTTAGATTTTCCTTTAAGTAGGGGATGTTTAGATGGCCTGTCAGATGTATTTATTGTCAGTGTTGCTTCTATTAGGAGTAACTAGAAATCTCCCCAGTGAAAGAAACATTATCTATCTATCTATCTATCTATCTATCTATCTATCTATCTATCTATCTATCTATCTATCTCTCTATCGCTCTCTCTCTCTTTCTTTCTATATATTCTTTTGGTTGTAATTTAGAATGACAGATGCAGAAAGAACCAGGCATCTGTCTAGCTGATGAATGACTGTGACTAATTTGTCAAGCAACTGGTAATATTTGTTTACTGACTCTATACAGTATATGACTATATAAAAATTCAAATTGAACACCTGAGTTATGAAGACCCAACATTACAATAAAAAAATATTGGTTTGTCATTACCAAAATCTATGTTAAAATAGTGATGACACTGAACAACTTAAAAAGCAGTTTTCATTATTTGACAATTGCTCATGATTTTAAAAAATAGGTACTATCTTGGAGAATTTCTAGCAATACATGTATATAGTTTTTAACGGTGAACTCCAGACAGGAATGAAAAATAGAAAAAATCCTAACAATGCAGTTACGGTACACTGTGTGTTTTTAAAATCTACCAGTACCTGTATTTGTTTGGTATCATCCTCTGTAATCGCCCTGTACAGCAGTAATTAGACTATGAGAGGCAGCAACAGCACTTTTTCACAATATGGCGCCAATACTCCATAACCTGCTATGGAAGGACTGGAGCTTCTTGAGTAACTACTCCTTCATAAACTGAGAGATTATCTCTCCGTTTGTTGCACGGATACCTGCAAAACCTATGGCTCTGTCTATTGGCTACACGCTGACACATGCATTTCGCATAACTGGTCATGGAATCCTTATCCTGTGTGCCTCCACCACTCTGAGTGATCTATATACTCTAATATTTCTACATAATTATTGCACAAGCCCCAATTACAGATATGCTAGGTGTAGAATGTATAATGGAGTAGTTACTCGAGAAGCTCCAGTCCTTCCATAGCAGATTATGCATGTGTGTGCGCGTGGGGCCCTGAGTATTGGCGCCATATTGTGACAACGTTGTAATTTTATTGTATGTGGTTTTAATTGGGAATACTGTGGGGACTTCTCCACCTTTAGGGTGGAAATTTACCCATAGTGGACTAATCCCATTGTTGATACATTAATAACGTTTTTTGGTGGAGTATCACCTTCAACAGGTAGGTGGCCATCCAAGGAGAAGCAGGACGGGTCCTGAATCAGCATGGCATGAACTCTTGCCCATTCCAGGACCTTTACAACATGAAGTGCAGCAGCTCCTTTAATGTTCAGTCAGCTGGCTGGGGGTGCAGCATGTAGAAGGAGAGTCATAAAGCACAGGAGTTAGTAAAAAAGTTGTTGTATTTATTGTAAAACAAATATCCAAACCTAAATTCAAGTAAGGAAGGTGCTTCAAGTGTCTAACAGCTGCTGCGACTCAGCAGACTCAGTGTTCCATCTGCACACACACTTCCCTTAACGATCAAGCAGCACCTTTCTTACTTGAATGTAAGTATGGATAATTGTTTTACAATAAATGCTACAATGTTTTTGCTAACTCCTGTGCTTTGACTACACTCCTTCTACTGAGGATCTTTCCCTGATTTGATGTGCCTTAGCTGCGGAGCATTCAGAAGCTTCTACTCATCCATCCACCCATATCTGATTTCCATCTGGCAGAGGCTACCACCAAGGCTGATGACTGTATGTATTGACCATTTGGGGCCAGGAATTTACTACATCATTGACCCCAGAACTATACCAGTAGGAAAAATTACTTTTTATATCCATGTGAACCTCTTCCTACAACAAAAATTACAAGCAGTATTTGTAAATTTAAAGTGATACTAAAGTCTCATTTTTTTTTTAGTTAAAAATAACAAACATGTTATACTTACCTTCCCTATGCAGTGGATTTGCACAGAGCAGCCCAGATCCTCCTCTTTTTGGGTCCCTCTTTGGTGGCTGAATGGCCCCACAACAAACAGCTTCCTATGGGGGAACCTGAGCCAAGCCACAGCTCCCTGTGTCCATTCAGACAAAGAGCCATGGGCTGGCCCCACCACCCTTCTTTCTTTCTTTCTTGGGGGTGCAGATGCTGCAGGGGAGGTCAAGGATATGTCTGTGCTGTCTGGCAGGGATGCCTTGATCATAAAAACTGCCTGCATACAATTAAAAATCCTTTCACAAGTAAATAAGTCTCTTTATAGTGCTTTAAATTTATTTTGATGCTCATTCCCTGAGGCCCCTTTTAGATTTGTGAACTTTTAGGTGCAATCAAATACATGTGAATGTGTTTGCTAAAGGCATGATTACATGATCTGTGTCATTATAATCAATTCAGTGGCACTCAATCTGTAGACAGAAAACACAAAATGAAAGGAGTGCCATGGGCTATAATGGCAAATTTCTCATTGAGCATTTTGTGTGTGATTTCACACGCATGTGCACCAAAAATACACAAGCCCTATGCTTGTTTAGGCTATGGATGTATCTGCTGTACTTTGGGAATATTTATGAGTATTATATACAATCCGAGAACTTATGCATGCCAGATTTAATATGAACCTCAGAGACTTAAGCCCCGTACACACGATCAGACTTTCTGATGATGTTCGATGCCAGGCTGTTGTCGGTAAATCCGACCGTTTATATGCTCCATCGGACAATTGTTTTCGGACTTTCCACCAACAAATGTTGGCTAGCAGGTTTTCAAATTTTCCACAGACAAATGTGTGTTGTCAGATCGTGTGTACACAAGTTTGTCGGACAAAAGTACAAACACGCATGCTCGAAAGCAAGGACGAGCCAGAAGCAGTCGGTCTTGTAAACTAGCTTTCGTAAAGGAGAATTAACATTCGTGACGTGGCAAATTATGAAATCTCGAAATGCAGCGCACATTCTCTTCTTCTTTAACCACTTCAGCACCGAGCGATTTTACCCCTTTCCTTACCAGAGCACTTTTTGCGATTCGGCACTGCGTCACTTTAACTAACAATTGCGCGGTCGTGCGATGTTGCACCCAAACAAAATTGACGTCCTTTTTTTCCCAAAAATAGAGCTTTCTTTTGATGGTATTTGATTACCTCTGCGGTTTTTATTTTTTGCGCTATAAACAAAAGAAGAGCGAAAATTTTGAAAAAAAACACAATATTTTTTACTTTTTGCTATAATAAATATCCAATTATTTTTTTAAAAAAACAATTTTTTTACTCAGTTTAGGCCGATACGTATTCTTCTACATATTTTTGGTAAAAAAAATCGCAATAAGCGTATATAGATCGGTTTGAGCAAAAGTTATAGCGTCTACAAAATAGGGGATAGATTTATTGCATTTTTTTTTTTTTACTAGTAATGACGGCGATCTGCGATTTTTTTTTTTCGTGACTGCGACATTGCGGCGGACACTTCAGACACTTTTGACACATTTTTGGGACCATTCACATTATCACAGCGATCGTTGCTATACAATTGCAGTGATTACTGTGTAAATGTGACTGGCAGGTAAAGGGTTAACACTAGGGGGCGCTGCAGGGGTTAATATGTTCCCTAAGGTAGTGATTCTAACTGTGGGGGGAGGGGACTCACAAGGGGAGGAGACCGATCGGTGTTCCTCCGTACTGGGAACACATGATCGGTCTCCTCTCCACTGACAGGACGTGGAGCTGTGTGTTTACACACACAGCTCCACGGTCCCACACGGTCCCACTGTTTTCACAGGCAATCGCAGGTGCCCGCGGGACATCGCGGCCGCCGGGCACGCGCACCGGGTCCCGAGCGACGCCGCGGGCGCGCGTCATATGACGTCCACCCAGGATGGGAGATCCACCTTGTGGGCGTCATATGACTATGGCCGGGAAATTAAGTGGTTAATGGGATAATAATGAAGCTGCTTTGCTGGTGATATTAATGGAGTTATTGCAAACAACTTTTCAAAGGCTTTTTTTTTCTAGTGATATCAATAATAATATTATTATGCTTTTTTATTTTTATTTGGTTACCAAAACACCATTATCCCGTAGTTTTTAAGGAACAAAGATACAACTATGTTGGTGTCCCTTGCTAATTTTACATTGTATTTTTTAAACTGTCATTTGAAGTAAAACAAATGAGTGACAAACTGTCACTTACTTCAAACTGTCGTTTGAAGTAAAACACATAGCCAAGTATTATTCTCCACATTTTTTTTTATTGTGCATTAAAAAAATAAAAAAAATAAAATTAGACATGCTATCTGCCAATAAAACTTAACTAAAAAGTGCATTCTATGCATCCAAAAATATAGAAAATATACCAAATCAAATCATTATTCAACCAAAAAAATGATGTCAAAGCAATAACTCCAAGGTCAATAATAAATAATTACTTATAGTTATGTACTCTGATTCCGCAACATGTCTGGTTGATGAATGGCTGTTCAGAAACAAACTGAAAAGCGCTAAATGAAAAGCGTGAAAAGAAAAGCGTGAATCAACACTCACCAAACTTCTACTAACACGAAATTAGCAGAAGGAGCCCAAATGGTGGCGCTAAAGAGCTGAAAAACAACGTAGTAGGTCACTATGTTCGTATTTGTTGGCCAACAATTGTGTGGCCATGTGAATGCAAGACAAGTTTGGGCCAACGCCCTTCGTACAAAATTGCACGGTTTTATTGCCCAACAATTCGATCGAGTGTACAAGGCTTTAAATGTGTAGATTTCTCATCTTGCTCAATAAATTCATCAAAAGCATGTATTCTAACAATGAAGGGTGTGATACATTCTGTGTACTGAATCTTTGAATCTTGGTCACAGCTGCTCATTTTCACGGTCAATTGTCAGCAGCTACTAGACCTCATTAGAGGAATGTTAGGAACCAAATTAGATTTAGAGAAATGTCATTGCTTATTTCACTAATTTGATCGTTTCTGGTTTGTGTTACAGAGACTGCCTCCTGCTTTGCTGCCTAAACAGTGGCACCAGCTTTGTGGCTGGTTTTGCCATATTTTCTGTCCTTGGATTTATGGCTTATGAACAAGGTGTTCCGATTGCTGAAGTTGCTGAATCAGGTATTTGAGGTTCTGTAGCTCTTCTCCATGTATAAAAAAATCTCTGTTCACTAACACATAATACATGAGGTATTTTTACTATTGTGCATTCATTTTTACAAAATAAAATAGTAATTTCAATAAAATTTTATCAAAAGCCATTTAAAAAAAAAAGGATAGAGTAGGGAAGGGGTAAAAGGCTTTTAAATATTAAGTTCACCCTTTATAACATGTTACCCCTGTACTCATGGTGTAACATGTAACTTGTTACTGTTGTGACTGCAACCCACGTCCACCCCCCCAGAGTCCCTATTGTGACAGCAAGCCGGGGATCTTCTCCCTGCTCCTGCTGTCACATTTAAAAAAAGACCCAGTCATGTGGGGCTCTGCCCACCTGGCTGCGTCATCCATTTACAGAGTTATGTGAATGGGAGAACTACAAGTACTGACAGCCTTTATGGCTGTTAGCTTGTAGTTCTCAATGAACCAACAGGGAGCTGTTGAACAAGCTGCCTATTCCATATGCACTAATGAACCCCCCATACCATCAGGGATGCAGGCTTTTGAACAGAGCGCTGATAAAAAGCTGGAAGGTCCCTTTCCTCTTTAATCTGGAGGATGTGGTGCCCATGGTTGCCAAAAAGAATGTCAAATTTCAAATTTCAGTTAGTCTGATGACAGAACAGATTTCCACCTTGCAACAGACCATTTAAAATTAGGCATTTCTGGATCATGTTCAGATATGGCTTCTTCTTTGCATGATAGAGCTTTTTGGATGGTACAGTGAACTGAGCCCATACAGTGATGTCCATCACAGAATCATGCCTGCTTTTAATGCAGTGCCGTCTGAGGGCCACAAAGACTGTGGGGATCCAATATGGCATTTTGGCCTTGTCCCATGCACACAGAGATTCCTCCAGATTCTCAGAATCTTTTGTTGATATTATGTACTGTAGATCATGATATATTTGTTTATATATTAAGTCATTGCAATTTTACATTAAGAAACCTTATTCTGAAATTGTTTGAAATTTTTTAGATTCAGCTTTTCACAAATTGGTGATCTTCTGTCCATCTTCTGAAGCATGCTGATTCTCTAATGCCCCGTACACACGGTCGGGTGTCCGACAGAAAAATGTTCGAACGGATAATGTTGTCGGAAAATGTGGGCTCCATTGGACTTTTTCTGTCAGAATTTCCGACGCACAAAGTTTTCCGACAACATGGTCCGATCGCGTCAATTCCGATCGTGTGTAGCCTAGTCCAACGGACAAAGTGGCACGCATGCTCAGAAGAAATTTGGAGACAAAATCTATTGGTTACTGGCCTCTACATAGTCCCATCATACGTGTTGTACGTCACCTCGTTAGGAATGATCGGATTTTCCGATAACTTTGTCCGACCGCGTGTGGGCAACACCAGTTTCGGACAAAATCCGTTGGAAAATATCGACAGATTTTGTGGTCGGAATGTCCGACCGTGTGTACGGGGCATAAGATGCTCTTTTTATACCCAGTCATGTTACTGACCTGTTTCCAAATAACCTAATTAGTTGCAAAATGTTCTTCTAGCTCTTCCTTGTTAGTATCACTTATTTTGCTTTTTCTTGCCCCGTAACAAATTTTTTGAGACGTGTTGCTGCCATCAATTACAAAATTACCTTATTTTTTAAATGGTACATTTTCTCAATTTAAACATTTAATATGTTTTCTACTCTCTATTGTGAATTGCATTCAGTTTTTATGTAGATTTTACACAGTGTCCCAACGTTTTTGGAATTGTGGTTGGGTTTATTTACTAAAGCTGGAAAGTGCAAAATCAGGCTCACTTCTGCATAGAAACCAATGAGCTTCCAGGTTTTATTACCAAAGCTTAATTGAACAAGCTGGGGTTAGAAGCTCATTGGTTTCTATGCAGAAGTGAGCCTGATTTTGAACTTTCCAGCTTTAGTAAATAAACCCCATTGTGTACTTAAAAGTGGGGTATGCCTGTATATACAATATATTGCCAAAAGTATTGGGGCACCTGCCTTTACACGCCCATGAACTTTAATGGCATCCCAGACTTAGTTCATAGGGTTCAATACTGTTATAGTTGAAGCTGTTATAGCTGAACTGGGTGGGCCAGCTCAATATTGAACAATATGGACTAAGACTGCCATTAAAGTTCATGTGCGTGTAAAGGCAGAGGGTGCAACACAGTAGCACTTGAATTAGCACTGTTTCACTTTAAAAAGTTTTTTGCAGGTTCCTACTACCTGGTTGCCATTTATTCATTAGTAATTCTAAACTATCAGAGGATTAGAGCCACATCTACACCTTTCCACTAATTTCTTTTGCTCCACCTTTGGTGGCAGTAATATGTAGAGGCAGCAATTCCTCCCTGACTACCAATTATTCTTTATATGCATCACACCCTAATCTCCTGTTTCGCATACTCCGTGGCGCAGTATCACTTACTATTTCTCATGTGTGTAAAAGCAGGCGTCCCAATACTTTTGTCAATATGGTGTGTGTGTGTATATATATATATATATATATATATATATATATATATATATATATACAATGTCTTAATAATTCATACCCCTTGAAATTTTCCAAATTTTGTCATGTTACAACCAAAACGTATGGGATTTTATATTAAAAACCAACACAAAGTGGAAAGTAGAAGGAAAATGGTTTTCAATTTTTTTTACAGATAAATATGTGTAAAGTGTGGCGTGCATTTGTATTCAGCCCCCCTAAGTCAATACCTTGTAGAACCACCTTTCACTGCAATTACAGCATTAAGTCTTTTTGGGGATGTCTCTACCAGCTTTGCATATCTAGAGAGTGACATTTTTGCCCATTCTTCTTTGCAAAATAGCTCAAGCTCTGTCAGATTCGATGGAGAGCATCTGTGAACAGCAATTTTCAAGTCTTGCCACAGATTCTCAAATGGATATAAGTCTGGACTTTGACTGAGCCATCTAACACATGACTATGCCTTGATCTAAACCATTCCATTGCGCTGACTGCATGTTTAGGGTCATTGTCCTGCTGGAAGGTGAACCTCCGCCCCAGTCTCAAGTCTTTTGCAGACTCTACTTGGTTTTCTTCCAAGATTGCCCTGTATTTGGCTCAATTTATCTTCCTATCAACTCTGAATAGCTTCCCTGTCCCTGCTGAAGAAAAGCATCCCCACAACATGATGCTGCCACCACCATGTTTCATGGTGGGGACGGTGTGTTCAGGGTGATGTGCAGTGTTAGTTTTCTTTTAGGCCAAAAAGTTCAATTTTGGTCTCATCTTACCAGAGCACCTTCTTCCACATGTTTGCTGTGTCCCCCACATGGCTTCTCGCAAACTGCAAATGAGACTTCTTTTGGCTTTCTTTCAACAATGACTTTGTCTTGCCACTCTTCCATAAAGGCCAGATTTGTGGAGTGCACAACTAATAGTTGTCCTGTGGACAGATTCTCCCACCTGAGCTGTGGATCTCTGCAGTTCCTCCAGAGTTACCATGGGCCTCTTGGCTGCTTCTCTGATTATTGCTCTCCTTGCTTGGCCTGTTAGTTTAAGTGGACAGCCTTGTCTTGGTAGGTTTGCAGTTGTGCCATACTCTTTCCATTTTTGGATGATGGATTGAACAGTGCTCCGTAAAATGTTCAAAGCTTGGAATATTTTTTTATAACCTACCCTGCTTTAAACCTTTCTACAACTTTATCCCTGTCGGGTGTGCTCCTTGGCCTTCATGATGCTGTTTGTTCACTAAGGTTCTCTAACAAACCTCTGAGGGCTTCACAGAACAGCTGTATTTATACTGAGATTAAATTACACACAGGGGGACTCTATTTACTAATTAGGTGACTTCTGAAGGCAATTGGTTCCACTAGATTTTTGTTAGGGTTATCAGAGTAAAGGGGGCTGAATACAAATGCACACCACACTTTTCACATATTTATTTGTAAAAAAATGTTGAAAACCATGTATAATTTTTCTTCCACTTCACAATTATGAGCCACTTTGTGATAGTCTAACATATAAAATCCCAATAAAATACATTTATGTTTGTGGTTGTAACATGACAAAATGTGGAAAATTTCAAGAGGCATGAATACTTCTTCAAGGTACTGTGTATGTGTGTGGGTGTATAAATATAAATATATATATATATATATATATATATATATATATATATATATATATCTGTGCCAACTGTGTCTTCCTTTCACTTCTTGCCCTGGAAAAACAGCAGTAAGTGAGAGAGAAATCTCCACAACGTGATTAGAATTGCCCTCTCAAACAGGAGTCCTCTTTGGAACATGGAACATGTATCCTTGCATCTTGTTCTGGTGACAACTGTAAAATGAATCTAACTAACGAGGACAAAATTAAAAAAACAGACGTGCTCTAATCCTTCCCTACTCTATCCAAAATAAAAAATACAATATTTTGCTTTGTTGTTCACTTTAACCGCTTCCCGACCGCCTCATGTAGATATACGTCAACACAATGGCACGGGCAGGCAAAAGCACGTACCTGTACGTCCCCTTTAATTTGCCTACCCGGTCGGGAGCTCCGTGACCACGGCCGCGGGACCAGCGGACCCGATCGCCGCTAGTATCCCGCGATCGGGTTACGGAGCTGAAGAACGGGGAGAGGTCTATGTAAACAAACCTCTCCCCGCGCTTCCTACACTGACTGTCAGTGATCGGCGGTTCCCTGTCATCGGGAACGCCGATCAATGACGTCAGACGTACAGCCACGCCCCCCTACTGTGAAAAAAACACAACACGTCACACTGACTCCTCCCCGCCCCCTAGTGGTTAACCCCCTAACTACAACTGTCATTTACATAGGAATCAGTGCTATTTAAATAGCAGTGATTGCTGTATAAATGACAAATGTCCCAAAAATGTGTCAAAAATGTCCGATGTGTCCGCCAAAATGTCGCAGTCACAATAAAAATCGCTGATCGCCGCCATTACTAATAAAAAAAAAAATATTAATAAAAATGCTATAAAACTATCCCCTATTTTGTAAACGCTATAACTTTTGCGCAAACTAATCAATAATCGCTAATTGCGATTTTTTTTACCAAAAATATGTAGAAGAATATGTATCGGCCTAAACTGAGGAAAAAAAAATGTTTTTTTATATATTTTTTGGGGGATATTTATTATAGCAAAAAGTAAAAAATATTGCATTTTTTTCAAAATTGTCGCTCTATTTTTGTTTATAGCGCAAAAAATAAAAACCGCAGGGGCGATCAAATACCACCAAAAGAAAGCTCTATTTGTGGGAAAAAAAGGACGCCAATTTTGTTTTGGAGCCACGTCGCATGACCGCGCAATTGTTAGTTAAAGCAACGCAGTGCCGAATTGCAAAAAGGGGCCTGGTCCTTTGGCTGCCAATTGGTCCGGGGCTGAAGTGGTTAATAATAAACAAAAAAAAGCCTTTATTTTATATTATTAAGCACGAGCGGTGAACTGCAGGTACATAGAACAATCAATCTGATTTAGATTTCATAACTTACATGTAACCTAATCAAGGACAGGTAGTAACCGACAGGTTGTTAAAGATTCCTGTTAATTTTAGTTCTTTGTCTTGATATTTGCTTCTACAATAATCTGGAAAACACCTACATTTGCTAATCAATGTGAATTTCTGTGCTTGTAATCCTCACTGATCATTCCTGATATTCCTCTCTGAAACCTATTGTTTTCATGCTGAGACTGTAAAACCCTTTAAATAAACCCTTAATAGTGTTGTGCCATCACCTACTAATTTATCAGAGTTCTAACATTATTATTGGCCTATGGTACATATCTATTTATAGGTTGTATTCTTAGAAAGCAATTCAATGACCTGCTAAATCAAAAACTGCAAGAAAAGAAAGTAGTTCAAAGTAGAAAGCATCTATCTTTGGACTTATTTCATGTCTTGGATGGTCATCAGTTGTCCCGTGTGACCCAAAAACTGTGAACACCCAATTTGTCAATAAGAAGCAAAAGTAGGAAACAATTTCTTTACAATTTTTCAGTTTGTTCTATTTTTTTTTTTAAGCAACAGAGATGCATTGTCTCCAAGCTCCAGCACTCACTATTGTTGTCCCAAATACATAAATAAATAAATATCTTTATTAAATATCCAAGAACATACAGTACAAAGATTAAAAACCTTGTTGGTGTGTTTCAGCTGAACTCAGCCTTAAACGTAAAAATTAAGATTGGATAATGCGGAACCACGTCAACCAGGTTTTTAATTTTTGCACTGTATGTTACTGAATAGTTAATAAAAATACCATATTTTTTTATTTTGGTAAACAATGGTGAGTGCTGGAGCTTGAAGACTGAAACAGCACAAGCAGAGGTGTAGCCTACGTACCCAATCACACTTGCCTGGACAAAGAAGCAGCACTAACTTACAGCTGTGTGAACAAAATGTTTTTTTCCCAGATGTATACATCTTTATTAAAAAGGTTCATTGTAATATTATTACAAATGTATTGATATTAGAAGAATGATCATTGATAGAGCTGTTTGTTAAAGGCTGAATATAAGGAATTCTACCCACATTGTTGTCAGGGCCATGCATACACAGCTCAAATGCCTTAGTATTAGTGCTTACCAAAGGGTTATTTTGTATTTCTCTTGTGTTTTTTGCATCTATTTTGCAAAAACATAACATTTAATAATGCATGCTAATCAGTAGAGATTTTCTTTGCAGTTACTCAAATTTTAATGTGCTACTTTTGTTTGCATAAAACATTATTTTTATTTGAGCTGCATATTTGTATTTATAATCAAATCTTAGCTATTTGCATGATATGTAAGTAAAGGGGTTCCTATATTTGTGAGAACTCACTCATCCTTATTACAAAGTCAAACAATGGTGCGACTGCCCCCTGATGGATGTTTCCTAGTGTAGAATTAGTGTAATTTCTGAATCTAGACAATCTAATCTTCATTATGGTCTTGTGAAAGAGGACCCACAAGGGACACAGACTGCTGTGTGATAAACCAGAAGGGGATTCCATCCTTCATTATCCATCACGTTGAAATCAACAATGCTTACCATATCAATTGATGCTTTTCCGTGCAAATACTGCCATTAATGATTATTTTTTCAGGACCCGGTCTCGCTTTTATCGCTTACCCAAAAGCTGTCACCATGATGCCTATGGCCCCATTATGGGCAGCCTTGTTTTTCATGATGCTCATTTTCCTGGGACTTGACAGTCAGGTAAAAAAGTCTAAATGTTTGCATTGTTTAAATTGGTTAAATAGTTTTTTTTTTTTTAATTTGTGATGTACATGCAGTAGTACTTCATCTGACAACAGTGGATACATTCTCTAAATCCTCTAGCTATACTAATGATTATTATTTTTTTATTATATATTGCATTATTGCCGATACTACACATATGAATCTAGGTCTCCTTATGGGGTTGATCCATCACTAGTAGGGAATCACTGATACAATTTTTTAATCGGCAAATACAAGTACCAATACTTTTGATCAAGTACTCACCAATACCAAGTACCGATACCTTTGTGGTGCAATTTGAGCCCATACAAAATTAGTGGCCACAAATCGCACAGCAAAGAATTGAAAGCAATTTGAATAGGAATGCATGTGATTTCCTCTACCGCTCCTGTGTGAACCCAGTATAGAAAGGGAAGCGCCATCTAGTGCAGCAATTGGCAGTTTATTAAAAATGTTATAACAACTCACAAAGTACATATCTCGTCAAATCCAAATCTGTATAGTGTCCCTGTCCTGCCGATGATAAAAAACCACGGCTAATTGCGGTGCTCACAGAGCTGGAGGAGATGTCCTCCACCAAGCTGACATCACTTCCCCCCTATACCCACAAGGGTCCCTGAAATTCTCCAGTCCTGTAAGCACCACAAGTGGCCGTGATTTTCTATCATTGGCGGGATGGGGACACTATGTAGGTTTGGATTTGACGAGATATGTATATTAATCTGAGTTGTTATAACATTTTTATGAGTATGAGTGCAAATACTTGGTATCGGTGCAACCCTAATGACTAGGGTCACTATTTCTGTTATATTAGCTATTTTATATAAAGTACCTAATGAGAATCTTCGGTTGGGTTGGGCTTTGTTTTTCAATATTCATTAGTTTTTTAGCACATATCTTCCAGGCAGTGCTCTGCTATTGGTCATGTATTATTTATCATTTAACATTAAATAGTTTCACCTTTTTTTCTACTCTGTTATCGTGGCTTGTTTCTATTAAGGTCCTTCTTGTTCTAAATTCACTTTCAAAAAAATCAGCACAAGGGATGGTACTTACATGTCATGGTTGAAATCCTCTGTCCTCTGCTCCTTTCCCATAACCCGCAGCTGTAATCTTCTGGTGCTGGAGAGGTTAACACTGCTTAGTTACCTGTCACAGGAATGTGCTGAGTATGCCCTCTCTTTCCACCCTCTCTAACATTCATAGAAGCTGTACTATAGCTTCCATTCATGAAAAGCCTTCAATAAAAGGAGGAGGAGAACTTTTAATTCATCCATCCATCCTCCATTTGGGTGAGCTCATCAGCCTGCTGCTTCTCTTTTCAATGTCCAATCACAGACTGGAAAAAGTCCAAGACATGTAAATGTGATTGAACTGCAGCAGAAAAAAATACCAAAAATGAACATTTCAATCATTATACTTGGGCGAGTTATAATAAGCTAAATTGGTACACATTAATTGTCCATGAATACTGGGCTTAAAAAAACACCAGTTCCCTTGGCAGAAAAAAATACTTATAAAGAGCATATTTGCATAAGCGTTTAGCATTTTTTTTCTGCCAGAAAATGCCTCTCAAAAATGCAATGCAGAAGGATATTTTTATTTTTGCTTCTAAACACTGGGTTTAAAATATGCCTCTAAACCTTTCAACCAGGGTGCCCAGGGTGCCTTCAGATTTCTTTATTGGTGCCTTGACAAAATGTCTAAAAATTGCCCCAAAAGGGTATACAAGTCGGTGCCTGCCTTTTAGTTACACAAAGCTACAGGTTTTATTTGTACACCATTACAACCTTCTAGCTGCCAACCACCTAGCGACCAATGACATCATCAGTTGATAAGGAGGATGTCAGTTTCCTGTATATCATCCTTGTTTGACTCTCCCTTGCCTCTTTTCATCAGCTTTGGGGTCACATTAAGTAGGTGATGAAGAAAAACTGAGGGAGAAGAGAAACATAGCCTGTACCAGTTTGCAAAAGTCTATTTGCTTTGGAAGAATAAATCACCTCTATTGTTGGGTGTCCTACGTGTATTGATGTTGCTGCATTACGTAAAACTATTAGAATCGTTTTTACATTTTAGAATGGGGTGCCTTAAGACATAATTTTAGAGGGTCTTTCAAAATTGTCCATAATTTTAAAGTGTGCCTTGACTGAAAAAAGCTTGAGAAACACTGGTCTAAACGTCCTAATGTGCATTGACACAGGATAACATAATAATGCTTCTACAGGCAAAACACAAAACTCCTGTAGAAGCAACGTTTTTAAGCCCAGCGTGCATTGACCCTTCAAAGATCCCCTAAGCACTTTTTTTAATTGTGAAATTTTGTCAACTTTGCTATTTAGGAATTATGAATATTGTTGGATATTAATAATGCAATCTTTATGCTTGCAGTTTGTGTGTGTAGAGAGCTTGGTAACTGCTGTGGTGGACATGTATCCAAATATTTTCCGAAGAGGTTACAGACGAGAATTGTTAATCTTAGCACTTAGCATTGTATCCTTCCTTCTTGGCCTCATAATGTTAACTGAGGTAAGATTATTTAAAGGGTGCCTTTTTCAGTAATGTTCCAGTTTCTTCCAATTCATATTACAGTAGAATATTGTGTAACATTTATTAAGCTGTTGTCTTTAACAAACAATAGTTAAGTGTAAGATCATGTGAACTATAGCTGGCAATACACATTTCAACCTGATTACAATCTTTCTACTACAATTTTTAGATTGACCAAAACTCTATAATATGAGGGCCTGTGTAAACAATGCATTGAATTTGAATGTGTACGCATTCAGGAAGGCTCATACACATACAGTATTTTTTTTACACACACATACATCATAGGTTGAACTGGATGGACTGGTGTCTTTTTTCATGTAACATAGTAAGCAGTGTATCAATATATTCACCCAAGATGCACGCAGCTTTCACACAAGTTCCACATTTTCCAAGTCAATTTGAGAAATGGGTGAAGCTTGGGTAAAAATTGTGTAATTGTTGCTTTAAAAATTTGATAACAGGCCCAATAATTGTGTGATGTAGAGACGCCACCTCCGACAGGCCAGTATGCTTCCCAGGCCACATCCCATGATGTGTTTTGCTCTGTCCTCTTGGCTTATTCATAGAGACCCACAATAAACCCCATAATTGGTAGTAGTTCTCAAAAAAATTGTGCAATCAGGTTGTAGTGTGATCAGTTTAGGAGACATATACAGAAAGTGGTGAATGATAAATGTGCTGATCATTCACTGCTTTTCAGCTAGGTGTCAGGGGTTCTGCAAATACATAGTTACATAGTTAGTCTGGCTGAAAAAATACACAAGGCCATCTAGTTATCAATAGAAGAAACAAAAGAAAAAAGAAATAACTAAATATATATATATATATATATATATATATATATATAAATATATTTAGTTATTTCTTTTTATTATATATATATATATATATATATATATATATATATATATATATATATATATATATATATATATATATATATATATATATATTATCCTATACCCAAAGTTGATTTAGAGGAAGGCAAAAAAAAACAGCAAAGCCGGATCCAATTTGCTCCAGTGGAAAAATCCCTTCCTGTTCCCCCAGGAGGCAATTGGATATTCTCTAGATCAACTTTACCTGTAAATATTAGTACCCAGTTATATTATGCATATCTAGGAAAGAATCTGGGCTTTTCTTAAAACAATCTACTGAGCTTGCCAGGACCAGCTCTCCAGGGAGTCTATTCCACATTTTCACAGCTTTTACTGTGAAGAAGCTCTTCCATATTTTGAGATTAAATCTCTTTTCCTCCAGACTTAAAGAGTGCCCCCCTGTCCTCTATGATGACCTTAAAGTGAATAACTCAACACCAAGTTCACTATATGGACCACTTATGTATTTATACATGTTGATAATATCCCCCTTAATCTCCTCTTCTCAAGAAAGAATACATTCAGTTCAGCTAATTGTTACTCATAGATGAGGAATGAGGATACATAGATACAGTAAAGCCAACTTCTTCCTACTTTTTATTTATATATATATATATATATATATATATATATATATATATAAAATGCAGCCATGATGAGGGGTGATTTGGGGTGTAACATGTAACAACTGACTCCCTTATATAGACATTTAAGAATGAATTGGCTTGAAGGGATAGTAACAGCAATTTGCATGCGTAATCTTTTTTTCTTTTCTTTGTTTTAAGGGAGGAATGTATGTGTTCCAGCTTTTTGACTCATATGCAGCCAGTGGAATGTGTCTCCTGTTTGTTGCAGTGTTTGAATGTATCTGCATAGGGTGGATTTATGGTAAGTAAATGTGGCATCTGCATCAAATTGACATAATATACTATATCAATCAGTTCTCCTACTTGTTCTGCCTGTCCCAGGGGAATAAATATAGAACAAAGGATTCCTTTAAAAGAAATGTGTAGTGGTATTCTATATACTGTATTTTTTTTATTTATTATAGTCAGGAATTTAAAAAAAATGTTGTCTTGACCTTCGGAAGATTCCCCCCCCCCCCCCCCCCACGTTCATGACCAGGCCCTTTTTTGTGAAACAGCATTGCGCTACTTTGACAATTAACTGACAATTGCGCCATGCAATGCTGTACCCAAATGAAAGTGATGTCCTTTTTCCCCACAAATAGAGCTTTCTTTTGGTGGTATTTGATCACCTCTCTGTTTTTTATCTTTTGCACTATACACAAAAAAAAACGAAAATTTTGAAAAAAAAAAAATAATAATTTGTACTTTCTGCTATAAAACCTATCCAATAAGATATATTTAAAACACAGAATTTCTTCATAAATGTAGGCAAATATGTATTCTGCTACATATTTTTGGGTGAAAAAAAATCTTAAATAGGGGAAAATTTATTGGTTTGCACAAAACGTCTATAAACTATGGGATATTTTTATTTATTTACATTTTTTACTAGTAATGGCGGTGATCAGTAACTTATAGCGGGACTGTGATATTATGGCGGACATTCTGACACTAACTTAGAATTTTGACACTTTTTGAGGACCATTGACAGTAATACAATGGTAAATGCTAAAAAAAATGAACTGTCACTGTACTAATGACACTGGCTGGTTAATGGTTGACATCAGGGGCGATCAAAAGGTTGTGTGCCTAGCCTGTATTTTACTATACTGTGTGAGGTGCTTTTACTGATGGAAGAGATGGAATTGTGCAGTAAAACAAATTCCATTCCTTCCCTCCTGTCATAATGACGATCTGCCTTGTTTAAATAGGCAAATCACTGTTCTGTTTCTCTGCCTAACCATCGACAGGTGACGGAGAACATCATAGCAGAAGCGAGCCACTGGTAGCGTGCATGTGCCCGGAAAAGTCGGATCACACATATATATATATACTGTATACGTGATCCGGCGAGCTGCTATAGGGCAGACCTTAAGTGGTTAGATATGAAATATTGAATATTATTATGTAGTCTTCTATTCAGCCAGTGAGTGACGCTCTACTTCTTCTTTTCATATGTAAAGTATAGTACTCAGTTATGAATGAAGCTGTTGCTTACAGAACTCAATGATTCATCACAGCAATGCCTCATCCCTTACCAGTGGTCTTAGGCTGGCAAATTTAGAAACAATTCCTGATGAACTGGCTGAAATTCAAGATAATTGTCTTGTATTGTCTTGAAATTTAAGATAATTGTCTTGTATTGTCTTGAAATGCAAGATAATTCTCTTGTTTTGTCTTGAAATTCAAGATAATTATATTCCTGATAGGATATGGCTCCACATTCATGCAACAATAAATAGAGGATACATAGTGCTCTCTCCGTTTGCAACATTTATTAAAATGCCCCAATTAAAAAACACTTACAAGATATTCAGTTATAAAACCAGTTCTGCATAGTCCTGCTCACTACTGTGGCTGTGTGACCTCACAGGCTCAGCTCTTCCCCTCTACATGCGTATCGTCCCTCTGATTGGGCTTTCTCAATTGAGAATGATGAATTGATCTCCTCTTCTCAAGAGAGAATACATTCAGTTCAGCTAATTGTTCCTCATAGACGTATCGCCCTCTGATTGGGCTTTTTCAATTGAGAAAGCCCAATCAGAGGGCGATATGCGTGTAGAGGGTAAGAGCCGAGCCCGTGAGGTCACGCAGCCAAAGTGGTGAGCAGGTTCACATTCACATATCACAACTTACAAAGGAAATACATTTCTGCTTACCTTTGTAAATGCTTGTTTCTGAAATCTCCAGGACCGAAAATCCTGCTTAGCTTTCCTTTCTATGTAATGTTTAGGAGGGGGACTGTGAAGTGAATGTTTATCATAATTAACCCTGTCTGTACTGTGCTGGCAGATCTCATTATCAGTTGTAAACTAGTTTTGAACATTGCCAGCAAATAGGTAAAGATCTAGAACAGAGGTCTCCAAACTTTCTAAACAAAGGGCCAGTTTACTGTCCTTCAGATTTTAGGGGGGCCAGACTGTGGCCAGCGTGAATAGAAAATTTTCTGGCATCAGTGGGAGTAAACAGTGCCCCACCTTTGGTATTAGGGGGAGGAATAAGCCCCCATTGCTGGTGTCAGTGAAAGAAATGGTACCCCATTGTTGATGTCAGTGGCAGGACATATGCTCCATTTCTGGCGTCAGAGGGCAGAATAGCGTCTCATATCAGTGAGATGATTAATGCCCCAAAAGCCAGATAAAGGCAAGCAAAGGCCCGCATCTGCCCCCAGGGCCGCAGTTTGGTGACCCCTGATCTAGAAGCTGGCCCTGTTGGTCAATGGGAACAGAATTAAGCCTTGTACACACGTCTAGATTTTCCAACAGGAAATGTGTGATGACAGGCTGTTGGCGGAAAATCTGACTGTGTGTATGCTCCATCGGACAATTGTTCTCGAAATTTTCCGTGGACAAATGTTGGATGGCAGGTTTTAAAATTTTCCACGGATAAATGTCAGATTTTCCGAGCGCGTGTACACAAGTCCATCGGACAAAAGTCCAAAGTACAAACATGCATGTTAGGAAGCAAAGGACGAGTCAGAAGCGGTCGGTCTTGTAAACTAGCACTCGTAATGGAGAATTAACATTCGTGACGTGGCAAATTATGAAATCTCGAAATGCAGCGCACAATTCTCTTCTTCTTTAATGGGATAATAATGAAGCTGCTCTGCTGGTGATACTTACTGGTGGAGTTATTGCAAACAAGTTTTCAAAGGTTTTTTTTTTTCTAGTGATATCAAGAATAATATATATATTTATTTTTTTTTTGGGCAAGTTACCACAACACCATTATCCCGTAGTTTTTAAGATCAAAGATACAACTATGTTGATGTCCCTTGTCAATTTTACATTGTATTTTTTTTTTTTAATGTAACTGCCTACTCCCAAACTGTCATCTGAAGTAAAACACATAGCCAAGTATTACTCTACACATTTTTTTTATTGTGCATTAAAAAAAGAAAACACATTCAATTAGACATGCTATATGCCAATAGAACTTAACCACAAAGGGCATTCTATGCATCCAAAAATATAGAAAATATACCAAATCAAATCATTATTCAACCAAAAATGTCAAAGCAATAACTCCAAGGCTAATAATAAATAACACGTTATCTCCTCCAAATCCGCAACATGTCTAGTTGATGAACGGGCCATTCAAAAATAAACTGAAAAGCATGACATGAAAAGTGCAAAATGAAAAGCGCGAATCAACACTCACCAAACTACTACTAACACGAAATTAGCAGAAATAGCCCAAAGGGTGGCGCTAAAGATCTGAAAAACCATGTAGTACGTCACTACATTCATGATTGTTGGCCAACAATTGTGTGCCGTGTGTATGCAAGACAAGTTTGGGCCAACGCTCTTCAGACAAAAGTCCACGGTTTTGTTGGCCAACAATCCGATCGTGTGTACGAGGCTTAACTGTGAAATCGTCCAGAGTAGCTTGTAGTCTGTCTAGATGCCTGCTCCAAACAAACACCCAAAAGGAAATGTTTTTTTAAAACTACATTTAGGTATGCTATGTTAATAGTAATACATAACAAAACATACTTTGAAGTTTTCTCAAATTTAACTGCACTTTAACTACTTCTTACCCGGCCACTGCACATATACGGCCGGGTGGGAGCCTTCTACCTCTTATAGGATGTTCCTGAACGTCCTTCAGAAGTAGGGGGATTGCACGCGCACGCGCAGCAGCTCGATTCCGATGCGCTCGTGTCACTCGGACACGGCGCATCTCGGATCAGCAGGAGGGCTCTGTGATTGGCCCTCCTGATCACATGACGGCCGTGTCCAATCAAAGCCTTCATGTGATGTAAGCTAGGCAATCGGCTCTCCTCACACGGAAGTCGTCGCTGAGGAGAGGAGAGCGGATCTCTGCAGCCGGCTGGTGATCAGTGAGTATGAGCTGTTTTTTACAGCTTTTTACTCACTGATCACCAGTCTAGTGTAAACACACATGTCCCCACACACATGTCCCCAAAACATACATGTCCCCAAATAATAAAAACACATGTCCCCAAATAAAAACACACATGTCCCCCACATATGTGCCAGTAAAATCATATGTCCCAATGATTATCTGCACACATATGTCCGTGATCACCTGCACACATCTGTACATGATAATTTGCGTACATATGTCCGTGACGACACAAACCAATTATTAACACTTAACGGAATTTTTTTTACTAAAAACATGTAGCAGAATACATTTTGGCTTAAATTTATGACAAAATTAGATTTTATTGGATTTCTTTTAAAATAGAAAGAAGAAAATATAGTTTTTTTTCCAAATTTCCACAATTTTTTTGCTTATATCGCTAAAAATAAAAAACAAAGTCATGAATAAATACTACCAAAATAAAGCCCTATTTGTGCAAACAAAATGATAAAAATTTCATTTGGGTATAGCGTAGCATGACCGCGTAATTGTCATTGAAAGTGCAAGAGCGCTGAAAGCTGAAAATTGGTCTGGGAAGGAAGGGGGCGAAAGTGCCCTGTATTGTAGTGGTTAAAAAAACTAAAATAAGTTTGATAGAAATGCATTAAAGTTTCCCTAGAGTGCCTGGTTAGGTAGAGTATGGTTTGAGAAAAATGCACCTAAATCCAGTGGCGTAACTAGAACCTTCAGGGCCCCGGTGCAAGAAACCATGAAGGGCCCCCCTGAACCCCAGCCGGGGCCCTTTTTCCGAGTCTGGTGGTGGGACTCCAGGGCTTGGTCAAAGGTACGACTTTTGTGAGCCCTGTAGTTCCACCACTGGTATCAGCAGTTTTTTAGAAGGGGTTCCTGCCCCCAAGGGAAATGGGGTCCCTGTCCTCTGGGGAGAAGTGGGTCCTGTTCCTAGGGGAGATGGGGTCCCCATTGGAGATGGGGTCCCTGTCCCCAGGTGAGAAGATCTCCCAGAAAGACCTGTCAACATCTGTGTATGACGGGAAGGAGGGGGGGTGCTGGCAGACAAGCTTGTTTGCCCGGGAGAAGCATGCAGTACAGTGTGAGCCGGACTCAGGGGGCTGGACTGGGGAGGACAGACACCAGACTGAGCAGCACTGCATGGAGCAGGAGAGGGGGACCCAGAGGAGCGGCAGAGGACACAGGTTGTGTGGGGAATGCACAACTAAAGAGCAGCCAGTGTGGTAGTCGAGCATGGAGCTCTGCTAGTCACCTCCAGCCACCCGTGCGCCCGGTGCCTAACCGCCAATGCTGCCACCGGCCATATGTAGAGGGGGCAGCATGGGCCCCTTGCAGCACAGGGCCCGGTTGCGCTCGCGACTGCTGCACCCCCTATAGTTACGCCCCTGCCTAAATCTGTTCACAGGCTTCATAACGATTACTGCCAGTGCTAATGACATCTATTCACATTTCCAAAATAATCCCTTATAAAGTTTGACGAATTGGAAATTCTTATACAGCCCCTTTCTCTCGTTAGCTACGACTTTAGACAAATTGGGCAAACACCTTGTGTTTGATAGGATGAAGAGAAGGAATACAGAGTGGTACCTTGGTTCAAAGTTAGAACTAGCCTACTGCTAAAATGCCATTAAAATGCCCCAGCAGGGATTTTGATAGAGTAGTGATTTAGTGGCAGTGGGAGGAACTACTGTGTGACAGAGACTCATTATTATAGTACATTAATTGTCCTGTTATAATTGCATACTCAAACAAAGCACCCAGTAGACAGTATCAGGAGCTTGTCAGGGGTGAATCAGGCTTTTGGTACTTTGTGAAAAAATTGGCACTTACTGCTAATATATATGCTGGTTGTTGTTTGTGCTATCTTCACCACTTTCCTTGTGGGTAGATGTATCTCTGGAATGTAATATCCCAGTGCCCTTTTGACTGCCCCGCTGCTTTCTAAATTAAAATTCCATTATTTTGTAAATGGGTGGCTGCTTCCTAAAACAATGACAGCAATGACGTGTGTACATTTTTTTTGTTATTTTACTTGACAGCATAAGCAGGAAAATAAGGGTTTGATTGACTGAGATACTGAAGCTTGCTGCACGACTTAACTGCAACAAATATCATTGTTGTCACTGCATCCTAAAACCCAAAGATATATGTGTGCATGCAATAGGTCTCTTATGTAAAACCCTGGGGGATGTCAGTCAAATGGATTAACACAAAAAATGATTAAGGTCAGTCACATTTTGAGAAATTATTTGGACGTCAGATTCTTAATCAGTATCTCTAACAAAATCCTTTTTATGGGAAGGGTTCTCTATCAAGTTTTTTTTTTTTTAGTCTGTTTTTCCATTGGAGAGATTCACCTCTAATTGGTACTGGTGACCACTGTCACCAAAAACGAATGTAAGGGATATCTACATTTTTAGAGTTGTTCCCATTACTAGAGGTGAGAGAAAAATCTTTCGGTTCTGGTGATAACAGTCTTATGCTCCATTCACACCTATGCAGCTTGGCGTGTGTTTTTGTGTGTTTAGGTGTGTTGCATTTAGGGCAGCCCATTCAATTCAATACATGCAACATACATACAAATGAAGTTCAGGCACCTTTATTTTTAAATCGCATCACACTACAATGCAGGACAATGAGTTACCATGCATTGCATTGCGATTCAGCACAAGTACGTTGGCTGGTGCATTTGGGGGGCCATTGAGAATGAATGCCAGTGCACTTGCCAGATCATGGCGTGTTTTTATGTGTCACATAAGTGTGAACATGGCCATATAGGTGAATTACCTACTTTGATATTCTCTCTTGTATTTCTAGGACAAAAAGAGAAAGGAACTTTTCCCAATGGGGGATTAACCCACCCCATACACTAATCTACTCTACCTACTCTAATCTAAAACTTAAAAAACAAAAAATATTAGGTTATACTGTAACAACTTAACTGTACAGGGTTGTGGCACCATACTTTGTCTTCTTTAAAGCGTTAGTTAACCCAAAAAAATAAAATAAGATCCTGTTTCCTTAAAGCATGTTATACAGCCCAGTGCTTGTGCTGTGTAATTTGGCCCCCTGTTTACCCTAAAAAACCTGGCTATTCCTACCTGGCTATACCCTCCCCTCTGCAAACTGACCACGATAATCATGGCTGCTGAGCCCTGATACCATGGTCAGTTTGCGTGATTCCATCATCCGCAGCCTGCTCTCTGCAGCTCTCCTGTGTCTGTCTCTCCTCTCTCCTCCTCCCCCTCCCTGCTCATACCAGTGCCCGACACCCCCCCCCACCAGTCCTGTTGCTCTCGTATCTGCTTTCATTTTGTATTATCCCCTCTGTACCATAATTACGTGTGCCAGTGTAATGTAAAAAATCTGCTGGTCTGTACCTGTATAAGCTCTGCTCCCATCGCTCAGCAGATTGTCGGCTCTCTCTCTCTCCTCTCCCCCTCCTCCCCCCCCTCTCCCCCCTCTCTCCCCCTCCTCCCCAGCTGATGTCAGCAGGAGGGCTCGGCCCCGTCCACTGCAGCTGTGAGCCATAGACAGAAGAGAGGAATCATCCCAGAGTGGAGCTTATATTGGCACAGATCGATAGATTTTTTACATTACATTACACAGGCACAGGGACACATCTTATTATGGTACAGAGGGGATGAGACCATTTAGTAGAATTGGGTTAACAACCACTTTAAGCATTTAAGCAACTGGTCAGCAAGCATGCAGATTGAGAAAAGTAACATACAAATAACAGTGAGCATCGTCACCATCTATAACTGTGATGAAGGGCGATTACCATTTTTTGTTTTACCAGTGAGTGCAGTATCTGCTTCACTTGGATTAGGACTGATGATGGCACTTAGTAACGTATTGATGAATTATAGAGCACCAGTGCGCTGTAAACAAAATTGTGCTCCTGTGTTGACATGTTGTGTCTGGTGACATCACCCTGTTATGTTGACTGTGGAAAAGGCCAGGCAGGTATATGGGGAGAAGGAAGGTTATGCATGGCAGTATGTGGTGGCCTGACAAAACGCAGCAAGAAATAAAAATGGTGCAACTATCGTGCAACCATCTACAACTATCTACATAATGATTTGTTTATGAACTGCTGCTGGCATACAAAGACTGTGATGGTTGGCAGACTGACAAACACTAATGGACAGACCTTGAGGTGAATTTTCAGGTGAAATAAGGTTGCAGTCTAGGTACATAAAGTTATATCTAACTTGAGAAGCACCACTGGGGTAAGACTTCAATCAACAGTAATATGAACTGAAAAAATACAATAAAAACTTGAGAACAATGGAGTATATGTTAACGTTAGAATGCAATCTTTATATAATGTATAGTGACAATGACTGCTATATTTTTTTCATAGAGAGGTGTATTATAGATCAAATAACATTGAATGATTTCTATAATTTGGCTGAAATTCATCCATTTATTCTACATTTGCAGGAGGCGATCGGTTCTACGACAACATTGAAGATATGATTGGTCATCGTCCTTTTGTTTTAATTAAATGGTGTTGGATGTTCTTCACTCCTGGAATTTGTGCTGTAAGATTACAATCTTTTTAAACACTAAACCATCCTATTTTAACCTTTTTAACGTGGATGAATCCTTGAAATAATTTTCCAGTATTGGGAAAACCTTGCTAATAATTATATCTATAGCTCAATAAAAATTAGTGTAATAGTCAAAAGGAAAAATGTGTGGTTGGCAGGACGAATCCCTTCATACAGATAGCAAAAAAGATCATTGGTGTCAGCGGTTACTATCTGAGAGGAAGAAATTGCTGATTGATCAAATAACCCCTAGCAACCTCTGGAGGTTGTATATGGGAAAAAAAACAAAAGAAGCTGGTGTTTATGAATAGTAATGATAACTGAGAAGCAGAAGTGATAATCTACCTGTAAATTTATACTGCCTTATACTGTCCACTGTATGAGCCAGTGTGATTATGCTTTATACTCATTTAATCTAGTTTTAAAACCAAGGTGCCTGTCTCTGATGCGTAAGGCCAACTGTAGGCAGGAAGTGAAGGGGAGAAAAGTGCAGTGCAGTATACATGCATGGTTTTGTATACATACAGCATACAGAAATGTTCTCTGTTCTCAGGAGGCAGGAGTGATGCTCAGTGCTTCCTGACAGTGTGGGGAGGCTGGGGCTGCATGTTTTTTTTTTTTTTTTGGGGGGGGGGGGGGGAACGGTTTGTTTGCAAATGGCTTTTTAAAGCTAGTTCTGTTGGGGGTAGGCTGGGAATATGTAAGGGCTCCTTCACATGTACTTTGATTTCTGAAGAGCAATTTGAATTCATATCACTCTTCAGAGAGCATTTTAACCCCTTTAACTCCACTCTGCACTTGTGGAGTGCCGCCATTCACTTGAATGGGTCACAGTAAAGCCCCATACACACGCGCGGATTATCAGAGGACCAGGTCCGTCATACCATGTCCGTCATACTTTGAACAGGAATGTGACCTGTGGTCAGATAGTGCTACTGAAGAAGTGAGAACATTCTCAACCAGATAAGAACTGATAAGGGCAAAAGTTTTAAAAGTTATATGTCATCAAGGAAGACGTAATCCTGCCCTCCAACAACAGTAGCGACCTTCTGATTCTAGGGCCACACAAAAGTTTCAAGGCAATGATTCTGTTTACATTGAAAACCAAATCGAATGGACCTTGAGTGAACCTGTCCTTTAATAACATTGCCAGCTCCTTGAATATTTACCTGATCATTAATCTTTTCTCTGGCAAGATCCTGCAAGATCCTGCCCATTTCCTCTTCATACTGTGCATGCGCATCACCACCCCTTTCATTCCTATGAATAAGTTGTACTCTGAGGAACCATTGGGAACTTGCATGAGTATGGCTTGCCCATTGGAATAAATAAGGCTGCAGCGCATATGCAATATAAAAAAAGGAGTCATCTGAGATATTGTCAAATCAAAAAAAAAAAATACTGGATTGGAGAGGAAGCCAAGTTTAAACCCAGGTGGGCTGCACTCCGGGAGGTGGGGATTTATTCAAGGATAACTTCACTAATGGTGAAGTTGTATTACAAAAAAACAGGTTTCTTTATGTATGTTTAATTCAGGGGTTAGAAGCTGCTTATTTTCTATCATGGTATACTACTTTTAAATCATAAGAAGATGAATATACCTTTCTAAAACAAACCTTCACTACTGATACAAATTTTCTGCAACATTGCTGAATGTATCTCTTATAATGCAATATAATCAATAGTGTTCACTGAAAATGACCATAACAGCTAGGGTTAATCAGTGCACCATTGATTGGTCATCTCAGAGTTTGCTGATCTCTGAGTTTGCCGATACAAACTTCTGTGTGAACAGACAGGTTGCAAGATATCTTATCCAGCAAATCACTTCTCCACAAATAGGGTCATGTCTGAAAACACTGCAACTTACTTATCCCTTTCATTATTCAAGAACATTATTCTTTTATTGGGCTAGGAACTGTATATTATTATATTACTTATATACTTTCTAAAAAAAAAGATATAAAAGTTTCAAGTACTGTAAAGCCATAAAAGTTCATAATATAATTAAAATTACAAAAATAAGTTATAAGTGTTTTTAGGGGTGTTCTTTCATTACAACCAACAACACCTTTTCTTTGTTACTGTAATTTAGATTCAAATTAATTTCTTCTTCCCTTGTCATTGTGTAGGCTTTTAATGCATAAGCCCAAAAATAAAGGTTCAAAGATTATATTTTGTTTGAAAATAACTACATGAATAGCTGTGCTTACAGAATTCAATGGAGAGTCAGTAAAAAAGAAGCATTCCTTTTGCACAGCTGCATTCCAAGGTCTCCGTCTGTATTTAACTATGGCAATAAACAAAATCTGAAACAATCCATAGGTGCACTTCAAGGTGCAGGAAATACAGAACATTTTGTTTATGTCATTGATCATTTTGACTCTGCTATCAGATTTGCATGCCACTGTAGAGAATGTTCGAAATCAACAATATAAGAGGGTAAGACATTATGGGTATATACTGAGTTATAAATTAGCAATAAGTAGCAAACATTTTTTTTTTATTTTACCTTGGACAAACCAAAACCACAGTGATGGTTTAGGACATACACTGGCATTCAGAGGATTGGTGTTGAAAAAGGATATTGGTATAGAACTTGGAAAATATGAAAAGAGGCTTTTTTACAGGCATGCATTAAAAACTGGAATGGTCAACTTTGTGTACAGTAGATTAGAAGAAGTTTCTATACAAACACCATGCTTCATAAAATCCAAGTATAAAAATTTTACAACACGCTATACATGTGTCTAAAGCTCTATATAAAACATTGACCAGTATCACATTACATAAACTTGGCACTAAAAGAACATACAATACTGTTTTTTTTTTGTAATCAGTCACTTATATAATAATTAAAAATCACTTTAAACAGTATACAATGTGCACTTTGAAATTAAACATGTTAAAATCTGTGTGAAACATGTGCGCCTCTATTAGTCTCCGTGTAATAATATTTTATCCTTTTCATATTCTTATTTTACAAAGCAACAGCCAGAAAATAAAATATCCTTTTAGAAATGAGTTTCTTTTTCTGTAATGGCCGATATGGTTCCATCACCTGTAAGCCTGGCATCACAGTCGTTTATGGCATTTGTACAGGCAGCAGCTGCAAGTTTCCCTCTCATTTTCAAGTCTGGGCTGGGTAATATCAACTTTTTGAATCTCTGCAAAAAATTTAGTTTTTGAATTCGTTGTACACAAATGTAAAAAAAGGGCAAGTCAAGCTAATAAATGTTTACAAAGAAAAGGCCAACAAAGAGCAGCCATTTTAAATATTAATGTTCATGCTATTTTGTAAGAGTGGCATTAAAGCCCCCGTCAACCTCAGGGTTCACTCTTACACTCTCTTGCACTCCTGCCCTTCAGTGCTCTCCCCATCTCCTGGACCCACCCGCTAGCTTTGTTATACTTATATACTTACAGTTTTTCATGTATTGTGGCTGGCCATGTAAAGCACAGGGTCCTCTTGTTCTTTGGATTTCCTCCTAGTTTTCCTCATTGATGCAGTGAGATGCACTTATGTGATGACGTCTGCACCACTCTGCACCATGCCATATTACACTGTGAGTGCAGGGTACCATGTTCGCACTCTCTGTGACAGCCTGCTCCCACATTATATCCTCAGTCTTCTCTGATGAATGACACTGGGTGTCACCCAGAAGACTGAGAACATCCAGTGGAGAAAAGCAATTATTGTGAGAAACAGTGTTGGATAGTCAGAGCTTCTTTTTATTTTAAACTATTTAAAAAATATATATATTTTAAACTATTGAAAAAGTCTTATTTTGCAAAAAAAAAAAAAAAAACCAGTGGTGATTAAATACCACCAATCAAAAGCTCTATTTGTGTGAAAAAAATTACACAACATTCATATGGGTAGTGTTGCATGACCATGCAATTATCATTCAAAATGTGACAGTACTAAAAAGCTGAACATTGGCCTGGGCAGGAAAGGGGTAAAAGTGGTTAAATAAATTTAAGAAAAAGATGTTTATTTAAAATCTACTGGGTAAGAAATAGTTAAAGTGATGTTTTTTTTCTTTTTTTTTAATAAAAATAACTAAAATGTCATACTTACCTTCTCTGTGTAGTTTGTTTTGCACAGAGCAGCCCAGATCCTCCTCTTCTCGGGTCCTTCTTCGGCTCTACTGGCCCCTCCCTCCTTGTGAGTGCCCCCACAGCAAGCAGCTTGCTATGGGGGCACCCGAGCCAAACCACAGCTCCCTGTGTCCATTCAGACCCGGGCTCGCCCCCTTTCTCTCCTCATTGGCTGACTGACTTTGGTTGACAGCAGTGGGAGCCAACGACGCCACTGTTGTGTATCAGCCAATTAGGAGGGAGAGTCCTGGGGTGACCGAGGCACTCGTAGACATCGCTGGATAGAGATAGGCTCAGGGAGGTATTAGGGGGGCTGCTGCACACAGAAGGCTTTTTATATTAATGCATAGAATGCATTAAGATAAGAAAAACCTCTGACTTTACAACCACTTTAAGTGTAATGAAGTGTATGCCACCTCTTTGATCACTGGATGTTCTTTACAATATACACTTTTATTCATGCTGGGCAGTACAGCTTTCACTATACCTCTGGTGCTTCGGCAGGACACTTGTGGCTCCCTTACACAAAAGCCACACTATAATTTCTCTGCTCCTCGTTTCTTCTTGTCCATGAACAGAAAACCTTGTATTCTGTGAATCTATTTGCAGAATACAAATATATAATATACAAGGAAAAGAATGGTTGGACATGCAGTTTGTGTGTAAAAGAGCTGCAACTCTTATCCCCTATACACACAATCAGAAATTCTGCCAGCAAAAGTCGGATGTGAGCTTTTGGTCAGAAATTCCGACAGTGTGTATGCTCCATCGGACTTTTGCTGGCAGAATTCCAGCCAGCAAAAGATTGAGAGCATGTTCTCTATTTTTCTGTCGGAAAAAGTTCAGATCGGAAATTCCGATCGTCTGTACAAATTCCTACGCATGCTCGGAAACATTTTGATGCATGCTCGGAAGCATTGAACTTAATTTTCTCAGCTTGTCGTAGTGTTGTATGTCAACGCGTTCTTGATGGTCGAAAGTTCAGACAACTTTTGTGTGACCGTGTGTATGCAAGGCAAGCTTGAGTGGAATTTCATCAGAAAAAACATCCAAGTTTTTTCTGACGGAATTTCTGATCGTGTACGCGGCATTAGGCTTCATGTACACTACAGCTCCTGAACTTTGGTTACGGGAGGTTCAACCTCCCTTTCCTGAATGCGGAAAAATCGTGGAAGAAGGATAGGAACGTGTTGACCACCGGCCACAAAATCACAGTAAAATTAAGATTTTGACACATTTTGTGTTTTCCCACAGCCGGAGGTCAAAGTAGGCTATGTGTACACGAAGCCTTATAATGGAACAATTTTGCTTTACTTCCTAATATGAATAAATGTGTAAATAGTAAAGAACAGTCAGCGATCCTGGAGCTGACGTACACCTCATTAAACTTACCTATTTTGTTAGACATACTTCTTTTAAAAGCCAACATGTCTCAAGGGTATGGTACCCTCTTCATAAATACATGACTCATCACAAAGCTATATCCCCTATAACAGAGATATAACCTGCACCTTATAGGCTTTAATAAAAAGAAAAAAAAAGAGTTGGCTATGGAGCTGGATAATTATGTAGCTGTTTATAGTCTGTGTATTACATCTTATCAGGACAACATTGGGTAAGTTAACTAGAAAAACTGGTTTTAAGTAGGGTTGAGCGAACCCGAACTGTAAAGTTCGGGTCCGTACAGAACTTTAGGGTGTTCGGGTCCCAATTGACTGTATGTTCGGGTTCGGGTCCGATGTTCGGGGATTTAATGTAGATGAAAACAAACGACCACCGCTCCAAGACTCTCCCTACAAGCGAATGCTCCTGCTCCTGTGTGGGAGCCCCAGGTGCTGGCTAATAGCACAACGATTAGAAATCAAAAGGAAGAACTCCGGACAGCCGCACACCGGGAAAATAAAATCCAAAGGGTTTATTTAAAAGCAAAAAGACAGGTGTCCTTTTGCTTTTAAATAAACCTTTGGATTTTATTTTCCCGGTGTGCGGCTGTCCGGAGTTCTTCCTTTTGATTTCTGTTCGGGGATTTAATGTTGCTTTTTAAAATGTCTTTTAAAAGCACTCGCGGCTATATGAATTGATATTCATATAGCCGCGAGTGCTTTTAATACAGAGAACAGTCATTGAAGTCATTTATTTTTAAAAAGTTAGTCATAAAAAGTGTTTGGGGACCTGGGTCCTGCCCCAGGGGACATGTATCAATGCAAAAAAAACTTTTAAAAACGGCCGTTTTTTCGGGAGCAGTGATTTTAATAATGATTAAATTGAAACAATAAAAGTGTAATATTCCTTTAAATACCTGGGGGGTGTCTATAGTATGCATGTAAAGGGGCACATGTTTCCAGTGCTTAGAACTGTCTCTGCAAAAAGTGTCATTTTTGCAGGAAAGAAAGCTATTTAAAATCACTCGCGGCTAATGTGTATTGCCGGCTCCCGTAATACAGAGAACAGTCATTCATTGAAAGTCATTCATAAAAAAAAAAGTAATTGATAAAAAATAAAAAAAACAAAAAAAAAAAGCCAAAAAAAAAATAAAAAAAAAATGGCGTAGGGTCCCCCTCAAAATCCATACCAGACCCTTGAGGTCTGGGATGGATTTTAAGGGGAAACCCAGCCAAAAAAAATGGCGTGGGGTCCCCCTCATAATCCATACCAGACCCTTATCCGAGCACGCAACCTGGCAGGCCACAGGAAAAGAGGGGGGGACGAGAGCGGCCCCCCCTCCTGCCTGAACCGTACCAGGCCACATGCCCTCAACATTGGGAGGATGCTTTGGGGGTCCCCCCAAAGCACCTTGTCCCATGTTGATGAGGACAAGGGCCTCATCCCCACAACCGTGCCCGGTGGTTGTGGGGGTCTGCGGGCGGGGGGCTTATCGGAATCTGGAAGCCCCCTTTAACAAGGGGACCCCCAGATCCCAGCCCCCCCTGTGTGAAATGGTAAGGGGGTACAAAAGTACCCCTACCATTTCACCAAAAAAGTGTCAAAAATTGTAAAAATGACAGGAGACGGTCTTTGACAATTCCTTTATTAAAATCTTCTTTCTTCTGGTCTTCCTTTCTTCATCTTCTCCTTCCGGCATCTTCTTCTTCCATCTTCTTCTTCCTCCGATCCGCTTCTTCTTGGCCTTCTCGTCCAGCATCGGTGTCTCTTCTGGGCCACTCCGCGCGATGGGAGGCTCCCGCTGGATGAGGCTTCTCTTCGGTATCTTCTTCCACGGCGTCGGTCTCTGAGGCTTCTCCCCATGACGTCCCCATGCGTCAGAGGGGGGCGGGGTTACCAGGTGGCCCCACCCTCCGTTATAAAAGAACTGTCAGCCCAAGCGAAGCCTCACACACCGAGAGCCTCCCATTGCGAGGAGTGGCCCAAGAAGAGACCGACGCCCTGGAAGAAGATACCGGAGAGAAGCCTCAGAGACCGATGCCGTGGAAGAAGATACCGAAGAGAAGCCTCACCCAGCGGGAGCCTCCCATTGCGCGGAGCGGCCCAGAAGAGACACCGATGCTGGACGAGAAGGCCAAGAAGAAGCGGATCGGAGGAAGAAGAAGATGGAAGAAGAAGATGCCGGAAGGAGAAGATGAAGAAAGGAAGACCAGAAGAAAGAAGATTTTAATAAAGGAATTGTCAAAGACCGTCTCCTGTAATTTTTACAATTTTTGACACTTTTTTGGTGAAATGGTAGGGGTACTTTTGTACCCCCTTACCATTTCACACAGGGGGGGGCCGGGATCTGGGGGTCCCCTTGTTAAAGGGGGCTTCCAGATTCCGATAAGCCCCCCACCCGCAGACCCCCACAACCACCGGGCACGGTTGTGGGGATGAGGCCCTTGTCCTCATCAACATGGGGACAAGGTGCTTTGGGGGGGACCCCAAAGCATCCTCCCAATGTTGAGGGCATGTGGCCTGGTACGGTTCAGGCGGGAGGGGGGGCCGCTCTCGTCCCCCCTCTTTTCCTGCAGCCTGCCAGGTTGCGTGCTCGGATAAGGGTCTGGTATGGATTTTGAGGGGGACCCCACGCCATTTTTTTTGGCTCAGTTTCCCCTTAAAATTCATCCCAGACCTCAAGGGTCTGGTATGGATTTTGAGGGGGACCCTACGCCATTTTTTTTTTTTTTGGGGGGTCCCCCTTAATATCCATCCCAGACCTGAAGGGCCTGGTTATTGAATTTGGGGGGACCCCTACGCTTTTTTTTTTGTTTTTTTTATTTTTTATCAATGACTTTTTTTTTATGAATGGCTTTCAATGAATGACTGTTCTCTGTATTACGGGAGCCGACAATACACATTAGCCGCGAGTGATTTTAAATAGCTTTCTTTTCTGCAAAAATTACACTTTTTGCAGAGACAGTTCTAAGCACTGGAAACATGCGCCCCTTTACATGCATACTATAGACACCCCCAGGTACGAAATTTAAAGGAATATCACACATTTATTGTTTCACTTTAATCATTATTAAAATCACTGCTCCCGAAAAAACGTCAGTTTTTAAAAGTTTTTTTTGCATTGATACATGTCCCCTGGGGCAGGACCCAGGTCCCCAAACACTTTTTATGACTAACTTTTTAAAAATAAATGACTTCAATGACTATTCTCTGTATTAAGGGGGACGGGAGCCGACACTTTATTATAGCCGTTCGGGTCCCCATTGACTTCAATGGGGTTCGGTGTTTGGGGTCAAGTTCGGGTCAAGTTCGGTCCCGAACCCGAACTTTTTTCTGAAGTTTGGCCGAACCTGCCGAACCCGAACATCCAGGTGTCCGCTCAACTCTAGTTTTAAGTTTAACCCAAAATAAGATAAAAGTAAAAGTGAGACCACAGCACCAGAAAGCCAGAGCTGGAGACTATCCTGGAAGAACTCCAATGAGTAAAACTGTTGTAAAGTAATGAACCAACTTGTCATATGGCACTAAAATTGTAGACTTAGCAAAAAATATTATTTACATAGTATGAAAAATAACATATTTTGTTAAATTTAGATTGCAAGATTGATATAAACAATGTATGCAAGGAAGAATCCAGATGTCCTGTAAGTGGTATTATCATCTTACCTCAGATAAAGTTCCTTCAGTTTTCCACACCTTTATGATTATCCACAGTGGAATGCACACCATTGATGAAAGGGCCATCATCCAACCTATTCCATAACCCCATGGTGGGTATGTATATACATTATTGTACTTCAGAGGCTTGTACTTCACCAAGAAGAATACGAATATGCTCTAAAATAAAATTAAAATAAACTGCATTCACAAAAAGACATAACGTTCATACATAAATACAATCTTATTTATCAAAACTTTTCAATATGCAGATTCTAACCTGCTGTGTTAAACGAAAGCTAAATAGCAAATACATGAATGTGATTGGTTTGTTATGGGGCAACATAGAGGTCTGTTATGCCAATAACATCACACCTCCAATCAGGACCAATAAATATTTATCAGCTCCAGTATCAGAGCTGTTTCAATCAACTATTTTATGTTGTTCATAGGGGATAATATTGATGTGTATGCGAATCAGCTTATGCGACTCTTGCTTTCCCTGTGGTTACTTGCTTCCTCTGCTGCTGGCGCTGGCTAACTAGCCAGCAGCAGAGGAAGCAGGTGGCCCCAAGGAAAGCAAGAGTTGCATAAGCTGATTCTTCCTCTGTAGTGCTGGCTCCTGGCCAAGGTGGAGTGATACCAAGTACACTTTGCTGGGATCTTTCTAGCAGCCTGGAGAGCAATGGCAGCAGAAGCTGGAAGAGGAAAAGAAGGTCAGCGTATTAAATAACACATACACTACGCTTTTGCATTGGGCATATTGGCACCTATGAAAGGGTAACAACTAATAGGCTGCTTTCACACTGATCCGTGGGTGCAGCGCAGGGCACCTGTGGGTTAGCTGCATTAAGCCATAGACTTCTATTATATCCTGCGGGTTTGGTGCACATTCAAATCTCCTGAATTCTTCCCTGTCACATTCTCTTTTACACCTGGACCAGTGGTGGCCTGTCAATAGGGGGCGCTTGGGCGCTGCCCCACCAATGCTGTGTGGCCCATTAAGAGCATCCGGTCACAGGACACTGAGCTGTCCTGAGCACTATGATGCTCTGGAATTGTGGGTCAGCAACCCGTTGATTGTGATCTGGGCTTGCCAAACCACCGTCCCAGAGCATGGGCATGCACTTCCCTGGTTGGAGGTCACAGGCCACAACAGAGGGCTCTGTGGGCCACATGTAGGACAAAAAAAGGACAAAACTATAGAGATGGCAGGTGATAAAATGGTTGGGTCTGGGCTAGTGTTTTGCTCTCAGCTCTATCAAAGTTTATGTCACTGCTCTTTTTATATTGTTTTAGAGACCATTGGTGTCTACCTGATTAAAAAGACTTAACATGCTTCATTAGTGGCCTTTTTAATATTAGAGACATAACTCTTTCCTCTATCACCTAAAATATGGGATTCCTTGCAGCCATCACCTTTGCAAGGTCAGGGACTGATCTGGTTACGTTATTGTTAAAGTAACCCATTTTTTTGCATAGGAACAAGATGGTGTTGAGGTCTAGAACTTCTTTTCTTAAAGGTAGTATCCAGTTTACATTGCAGGGATGGCCATACAATGTTTACAGGGCAGGGATGGCCATACAATGAAAAACATTTACAAGTTAAATAGAAATAAAAAAAAAATTTAAAACATAATTTGTAAAAAAATAATAAAAAAAAAAATGTAAATGCCTGCAACAAATACAACATACACAACTGCCAGTCCATGACAGTCGATGTACCCCCAATTGTCCCTGCCTTTCTGATTTGTTTTTCCTTGTGAAGAAAATTATGAGGAAGAGCAGGCAGCCTGAGGCAGTAGAATTCTTTACTCATATTTATGCTACTACCTGCCTTTTCCCCTACATTCCCCCTATAATTTCTTCCATCCACTTCCTGCTGCCTGTCCTCCTAATTTTTGCATAGGGGCAAGGTGGTGTTTTACCCTAGGACTCTCTTTTTTTTAAACCAATACCTAGTTTACACTGCCGTCCCTGCCTGTAAATGCTTCACTTGGAGAAGGGTGGTGTTAAAAGGGAAAAAAGAATTAAATAAATCGGTAGATACTATAAAAAAAAAAAAAACAACAACACTGCAGAGCTGCTACCACTCACTTCAGATCTTACTGACCTCATTTTATTCAATGAAAAGAAAAAGAAGAAGAAAGACAAATTTATTGAACATCAAATAATATCAATTCTTCAGCTGGCATTTTATTTACTGTCATACAAATATAGTACTAGATGCAAGAAAGTGGATTTTTAAAAAAAAATTCAACTTCACCTGTTTCTAAAACATAAAAGATACATTTACCAGTAAAGTAAAACAGACATCTGATGGCTGATTTTTATGTCAGTTCTTTATACAATAATGAAGACTTATTCATGATAGATAGATAAAAACCAAGAGACTGGATAGTCATGGCTAAATACAATTTTTGTTGAAGTTGTATGTTAAAGCGGAACTAAATGCACTTTTTAATTTTTGCCAAAAGGCAGGCTCTTTGTTGCAGTGGGGTGGATTTCTAAAGGCAAACAGACTGTGCACTTTGCAAGTGCAATTGCAGTTGCTCGTGTCCAGAACTTAGTAAATGAGGGGAAGCTCTTCTGACTTCCACCATCCAACCATCCAATCATGTGAAAGTAAAATTTAACCAGATCCCCCCTGTGTAAAATGGTAAGGGGGTACAAAAGGAGTACCCCTACCATTTCACCAAAAAAGTGTCAAAAATTTTAAAAAAAATGACAGGGACGGTCTTTGACATTCCTTTATTAAAATCTTCTTTCTACTGGTCTTCCTTCTTCCTTTCTTCATCCTTCGGTTTCTTCATCTTCTCCTTCCGGCATCTTCTTTTCCATCTTCTTCTTCCTCCGATCCGCTTCTTCTTGCTCCGGTCTTCTCTCGTCCTTATCGTCCGGCATCGGCGTCGGCGTCTGTTCTTCTGTCGGGCCGCTCCGCGCAATGGAGGCTCCCGCTCTGTGAGGCTTCTCTCCGGCTGACAGGTCTTTTATAACGGAGGGCACCTGGTAACCCCACCCCCTCTGACGCACGGGGACGTCATGGGGACTTCCCTATGGCTTTCCCCATGACGTCAGATGGGGGCGGGGTCACCAGGTGCCCTCCGTTATAAGAGACCTGTCAGCCGGAGAGAAGCCTCACAGAGTGGGAGCCTCCCATTGCGAGGAGCGGCCCAGAAGAGACGCCGACGCCGATGCCGGACGAGAAGGGCGAGAAGACCGGAGCAAGAAGAAGCGGATCGGAGGAAGTAGAAGATGGAAGAAGATGACGGAAGGAGAAGATGAAGAAAGGAAGACCAGAAGAAAAGAAGAAAGAAGATTTTAAATAAAGGAATTGTCAAAGACCGTCTCCTGTCATTTTTACCATTTTTGTCACCTTTTTTGGTGAAATGCCCTTACCATTTCTCACACCGGGGGGGGGCGGGATCTGGGGGTCCCCTTGTTAAAGGGGGCTTCCAGATTCCGATAAGCCCCCCGCCCGCAGACCCCCCACACCACCGGGCACGGTTGTGGGGATGAGGCCCTTGTTCTCATCAACATGGGGACAAGGTGCTTTGGGGGTCTCAGACCCCCAAAGCATCCTCCAATGTTGAGGGCATGTGGCCTGGTACGGTTCAGGTGGGTGGGGGGCGCTCTCGCCCCCCCTCTTTTCCTGCGCCTGCCAGGTTGCGTGCTCGGATAAGGGTCTGGTATGGATTTTGAGGGGGACCCCACGCCATTTTTTTGGGCTGGGGTTCCCCTTAAAATCCATCCCAGACCTCAAGGGTCTGGTATGGATTTTGAGGGGGACCCTACGCATTTTTTTTTTTTTTTTGGGCTGGGGTCCCCCTTAATATCCATAGCAGACCTGAAGGGCCTGGTTATTGAATTTCGGGGGACCCCCACGCTTTTTTTTATCAATGACTTCAATGAATGACTGTTCTCTGTGTTACGGATCCGACATTCATTTGCCGGCAATAGCCGCGAGATTTTTTAAATAGCTTTTTTTTCCTGCAAAAATGACACTGTGCAGGAACAGTTCTCTATATTAGATATACTGAATCTCGAATGCATTCGAAGCATTGGTTATATCCGCTATTATAATTTCTTTCATATTAGTTGAAATTAGATATTTGGTAGTTGTTGTATTCGAATTGTTCTCTGTGTTATGGGAACCGGCAATTAGCCGCGAGTGATTTTATTTTCCTTGTATGGGTTTGGGTATTCTTTGCAAAGTGGAGCTTCTTCTCATTTACTAAGCTCTGGAGCCACTACACATGCAAAGTGCAGAAGTGCAGAATCTATTTGCCTGTAATAAATCCACCTCACTGTCTCTTCTGCAAAAAAATAATCTTAGTTGTCTGTTCTCTGTGAAATGTACACTGAGCTGTGCATGTACAGCTCAGTTTAAATTCCGGTACACTGCTAGCATATCAGGATGATGTCACTCCTGCACATGCATGTGAATGATGTCATCCTGCACCAGCCAATCATTATGGATGAAGACCAAAACCTGGAGGAGCCAAGGCAGAAAGATGCTGTGCCAGCGAGGAACCACTTGATTGAGGGACCTCCATTGAAATTAATGTACTGTAAGTATTTTTCTCTTTAGTTATTCTTTAGAAAAAAAAATCTCAGTACACCTGTGCTATACATGCACACTTCCCTACAATTACAAAAAATACCCGTTGATTCATGTGAAATCTAAGTTTTAACAGGAAGACTGACAGGTAATTACATAAAACATTTGAAGTTAGGATTTTTGTTATAAAGTATTGAGAGGGTGTCCACATTTTATTTTCAGTATGTTATATTTCTTGTTCTATTCCAAAATGACATTAATATTTTTCACAATCAACAGAATAATTAACTTGACCAGAGGTGCCCAAAGAGGAGGCAGCCTATGGTCAGAGGATTATGTACAAAATCTAGGTTCTGCTGTCTGCCGTCCCCCCTTGCTCCCCTTCATTTGCTGCTTCTTTTCTTCTCCACCCTGTTGTGAAAGGGTTGGCTTCAAATCCTCAAAGTGGGGCATTTTGGGTTCCCTCTGGGATAGTGGCATTTCATTCCTTGATTTTAGGGTAAACTCCCCCCTTGAATGAGCCCCAAATTTTCTCCTACTCACTATCAGCATTCCAATCCTCCTCCTTATTGACAGCAACACAACACTTCTCCTCCTTCAATAGGTGTGCACAGTCTATTGCATTAGGGTGTGCACAACAAAGCTCAAACACACACATGTGTGTACATATATATATACACACACACACCTCTTCTAAATGAAATGTAAACAAACATTTTAGAATGTATTACAACAACATGTTTTAATTAAATAAACACTTATCAATGTAAAAAAAAAAATAGATTTTTTATATAATAAAACCTTTAATTCAGGGGTCTCAAACTGGCGGCCCTCCAGCTGTTGCAAAACTACAAGTCCCATGAGGCATTGCAAGGCTGACAGTTACAAGCAAGACTCCCACAGGCAGAGGCATGATGGGACTTGTAGTTTCGCAACAGCTGGAGGGCCGCCAGTTTGAGACCCCTGCTTTAATTGTTTACACTAATGGTTGAGGTGCAGTAAAACCCTGCTGCTGAGTCGTGCTCTTACCACCCCTCAACCACTACCACCTTTTAGCTGTAGAGGCAGCGGCTGGGCATGTTTACATGACACAGCTGCAATTATACCCCATGTTGCTTTGAGCAGGTGCAGCCCCACACTAACTGTGACCCATTCAAGTGAATGGCGGCACTCCACAAGTGCAGAGTGGAGTTAAAGGGGTTAAAATGCTCTCTGAAGAGTGATATGAACGCAAATTGCTCTTCAGAAATCAAAGTACATGTGAAGGAGCCCTTACATATTCCCACCCTACCCCCAACAGAACTAGCTTTAAAAAGCCATTTGCAAACAAACCGTTTGCCCCCCCCCAAAAAAATAAAATAAATAACATGCAGCCCCAGCCTCCCCACACTGTCAGGAAGCACTGAGCATCACTCCTGCCTCCTGAGAACATTTCTGTATGCTGTATGTATACAAAACCATGCATGTATACTGCACTTCACTTTTCTCCCCTTCACTTCCTGCCTACAGTTGACCTTACGCCTCAGGGGCAGGCACCTTGGTTTTAAAACTAGATTAAATGAGTATAAAGCATACTCACACTGGCTCATACAGTGGACAGTATAAGGCAGTATAAATTTACAGGTAGATTATCACTTCTGATTCTCAGTTCTCATTACTATTCATAAACACCAGCTTCTTTTGTTTTGTTTTTTCCCATATACAACCATCAGAGGTTGCTAGGGGTTATTTGATCAATCAGCAATTTCTTCCTCTCAGATAAGTAACCGCTGACACCAATGATCTTTTTTGCTATCTGTATGAAGGGATTCGTCCTGCTAACCACAAATGTAAGGAGCATTTTTCCTTTTGACTATTACACTAATTTTTATTGAGCTATAGATGTAATAATTATTAGCAAGGTTTCCCCAATACTGGAAAATTATTTCAAATATTCATCCACGTTAAAAAGGTTAAAATGGGATGGTTTAGTGTTTAAAAAGATTGTAATCTTACAGCACAAATTCCAGGAGTGAAGAACATCCAACACCATTTAATTAAAACAAAAGGACGATGACCAATCATATCTTCAATGTTGTCGTAGAACCGATCGCCTCCTGCAAATGTAGAATAAATGGATGAATTTCAGCCAAATTATAGAAATCATTCAATGTTATTTGATCTATAATACACCTCTCTATGAAAAAAAATATAGCAGTCAGTGTTACTATACATTATACAAAGATTGCATTCTAACGTTAACATATACTCCATTGTTCTCAAGTTTTTTATTGTATTTTTTCAGTTCACATTACTGTTGATTGAAGTCTTACCCTAGTGGTGCTTCTCAAGTTAGATATAACTTTATGTACCTAGACTGCAACCTTATTTCACCTGAAAATTCACCTCAAGGTCTGTCCATTGGTGCTTGTCAGTCTGCCAACCATCACAGTCTTTGTCTGCCAGCAGCAGTTCATAAACAAATCATTTTGTAGATAGTTGTAGATGGTTGCATGATAGTTGCACCATTTTTATTTCTTGCTGCGTTTTGTCAGGCCACCACATACTGCCATGCATAACCTTCCTTCTCCCCATATACCTGCCTGGCCTTTTCCACGGTCAACTCAACAGGGTGCTGTCACCAGACACAACATGTCAACACAGGAGCACAATTTTGTTTACAGCGCACTGGTGCTCTATAATTCATCAATATGTTACTAAGTGCCATCATCAGTCCTAATCCAAGTGCAGCAGATACTGCACTCACTGGTAAAAAAAAAAATGGTATTCGCCCTTCATCACAGTTATAGATGGTGACGATGCTCACTGTTATTTGTATGTTACTTTTCTCAATCTGCATGCTTTCTGACCAGTTGCTTAAATGCTTAAAGTGGTTGTTAACCCACTTCTACTAAATGGTCTTATCCCCTCAGTACCATAATAAGATGTGTCCCTGTGCCTGTGTAATGTAAAAAATCCATCGATCTGTGCCAATATAAGCTCCACTCTGGGCGCTCAGATGATTCCTCTCTTCTGTCTATAGCTTACAGCTGCAGTGGGTGGGGCCGAGCCCTCCTGCTGACATCAGCTGGGGAGAAGGGGGAGAGAGGAGAGAGAGAGCGCCGACAATCAGCTGAGCGCTGGGAGCAGAGCTTATACAGGTACAGATCGGCGGATTTTTTACATTACACTGGCACACGTAATTATGGTACAGAGGGGATAAGACAAAATGAAAGCAGATACGAGAGCAACAGGACTGGGGGGGGGGGTGGTGGGCACTGGTATGAGCAGGGAGGGGAGGAGGACAGAGGAGAGACAGACACAGGAGAGCTGCAGAGAGCAGGCTGCGGATGATGGGATCACGTAAACTGACCATGGTATCAGGGCTCAGCAGCCATGATTATCGTGGTCAGTTTGCAGAGGGGAGGGTATAGCCAGATAGGAATAGCCAGGTTTTTTAGGGTATACAGGGGGCCAAATTACACAGCACAAGCACTGGGCTGTATAACATGCGTTATACGTTATTTTATTTTTTTGGGTTAACACACGCTTTAAAGAAGACAAAGTATGGTGCCACAACCCTGTACAGTTAAATTGTTACAGTATAACCTAATATTTTTTGTTTTTTTTAAGTTTTAGATTAGAGTAGGTAGAGTAGATTAGAGTAGGTAGAGTAGATTATCCTTTCTCTTTTTGTCCTAGAAATACAAGAGAGAATATCAAAGTAAAGGTAATTCACCTTTATGGCCATGTTCACACTTATGTGACACATAAAAACACGCCATGATCTGGCAAGTGCACTGGCATTCATTCTCAATGGCCCCCCAAATGCACCACTTGTGCTGAATCGCAATGCAATACATGGTAACTTATTGTCCTGCATTGTAATGTGATGCTATTTAAAAATAAAGGTGCCTGAACTTCATTTGTATGTATGTTGCAGGTATTGAATTGAATGGGCTGCCCTAAATGCAACACACCTAAACACACAAAAACACACGCCAAGCTGCATAGGTGTGAATGGAGCATAAGACTGTTATCACCAGAACAAAAAAGGTTTTCTCTCACCTCTAGTAATGGGAACTCTAAAAATTTAGATATCCCTTACATTCGTTTTTGGTGACAGTGGTCACCAGTACCAATTAGAGGTGAATCTCTCCAATGGAAAAACAGGCTAAAAAAAAAAAAACTTGATAGAGAACCCTTCCCATAAAAAGGATTTTGCTAGAGATACCGATTAAGAGTCTGATGTCCAAATAATTTCTCAAAATGTGACTGACCTTAATCATTTTTTGTGTTAATCCATTTGACTGACATCCCCCAGGGTTTTACATAAGAGACCTATTGCATGCACACATATATCTTTGGGTTTTAGGATGCAGTGACAACAATGATATTTGTTGCAGTTAAGTCGTGCAGCAAGCTTCAGTATCTCAGTCAATCAAACCCTTATTTTCCTGCTTATGCTGTCAAGTAAAATAACATAAAATGTACACACGTCATTGCTGTCATTGTTTTAGGAAGCAGCCACCCATTTACAAAATAATGGAATTTTAATTTAGAAAGCAGCGGGGCAGTCAAAAGGGCACTGGGATATTACATTCTAGAGATACATCCACCCACAAGGAAAGTGGCGAAGATAGCACAAACAACAACCAGCATATATATTAGCAGTAAGTGCCAATTTTTTCACAAAGTACCAAAAGCCTGATTCACCCCTGACAAGCTCCTGATATTGTCTACTGGGTACTTTGTTTGAGTAGGCTAGTTCTAACTTTGAACCAAGGTACCACTCTGTATTCCTTCTCTTCATCCTATCAAACACAAGGTGTTTGCCCAATTTGTCTAATTAATGTACCAATATATATAATGAGTATGCAATTATAACAGGACAATTAATGTACTATAATAATGAGTCTCTGTCACACAGTAGTTCCTCCCACTGCCACTAAATCACTACTCTATCAAAATCCCTGCTGGGGCATTTTAATGGCATTTTAGCAGTAGGCTAGATCTAACTTTGAACCAAGGTACCACTCTGTATTCCTTCTCTTCATCCTATCAAACACAAGGTGTTTGCCCAATTTGTCTAAAGTCGTAGCTAACGAGAGAAAGGGGCTATATAAGAATTTCCAATTCGTCAAACTTTATAAGGGATTATTTTGGAAATGTGAATAGATGTCATTAGCACTGTCAGTAATCGTTATGAAGCCTGTGAACAGATTTAGGTGCATTTTTCTCAAACCATACTCTACCTAACCAGGCACTCTAGGGAAACTTTAATGCATTTCTATCAAATTTATTTTAGTTTTTTGCTGTTAAATTTGAGAAAACTTAAATGTATATTTTGTTATGTGTTCCTATTAACATAGCATACCTGAAAGTAGTTTTAAAAAAACATTTCCTTTTGGATGTTTGTTTGGAGCAGGGATCTCGGCAGACTACAAGCTACTCTGGACGATTTCACAGTTAAGCCTCGTACACACGATCAGATTGTTGGCCATCAAAACCGTGGACTTTTGTCTGAAGGGTGTTGGCCCAAACTTGTCTTGCATACACACGGCACACAATTGTTGGCCAACAATCACGAACGTAGTGACGTACTACATGGTTTTTCCGCTCTTTAGCGCCACCCTTTGGGCTCCTTCTGCTAATTTCGTGTTAGTAGAAGTTTGGTGAGTGTTCATTCGCGCTTTTCATTTTGCACTTTTCATGTCATGCTGTTCAGTTCATTTTTGAACGGCCCGTTCATCAACCAGACATGTTGCAGAATCGGAGGAGATAACGTGTTATTTGTTATTGGCCTTGGAGGTATTGCTTTGACATTTTTGGTTGAATAATGATTTGATTTGGTATATTTTCTATATTTTTGGATGCATAGAATGCACTTTTTGGTTAAGTTCTATTGGCATATAGCATGTCTAATTTTATTTGTTTTCTTTTTTTAATGCACAATAAAAAAAATGTGTAGAGTAATACTTGGCTATGTGTTTTACTTCAAATGACAGTTTGGGAGGAGGCAGTTACAGTTACGCGCTCGGAAAATCTGACAACAGACATTTGTCCATGAAAAATTTTAAAACCTGCCATCCAACATTTGTCCACGGAAAATCCAACAACAATTGTCCGATGGAGCATACACACAGTCAGATTTTCCGCCAACAACCTGTCATCACACATTTCCCTTCGGAAAATCTAAACGTGTGTACAAGGCTTAATTCTGTTCCCATTGACCAACAGGGCCAGCTTCTAGATCAGGGGTCACCAAACTGCGGCCCGGGGTGCAGATGCGGGCCTTCGCTTGCCTTTATCTGGCCCTTGGGGCATTCATCATCTCACTGATATGAGACACTATTCTGCCCTCTGACGCCAGAAATGGAGCATAAGTCCTGCCACTGACATCAACAATGGGGTACCATTTCTTTCACTGACACCAGCAATAGGGGCTTATTCCTCCCCCTAATACCAATGGTGGGGCACTGTTTACTCCCACTGATGCCAGAAAATGTTCTATTCACGCTGGCCACAGTCTGGCCCCCCTAAAATCTGAAGGACAGTAAACTGGCCCTTTGTTTAGAAAGTTTGGAGACCTCTGTTCTAGATCTTTAACTATTTGCTGGCAATGTTCAAAACTAGTTTACAACTGATAATGAGAGCACAGTACAGACAGGGTTAATTATGATAAACATTCACTTCACAGCCCCCCTCCTAAACATTACATGGAAAGGAAAGCTAAGCAGGATTTTCGGTCCTGGAGATTTCAGAAACAGGCATTTACAAAGGTAAGCAGAAATGTATTTCCTTTGTAAGTTGTGATATGTGAATGTGAACCTGCTCACCACTTTGGCTTCGTGACCTCACGGGCTCGGCTCTTACCCTCTACACGCATATCGCCCTCTGATTGGGCTTTCTCAATTGAGAAAGCCCAATCAGAGGGCGATACGTCTATGAGGAACAATTAGCTGAACTGAATGTATTCTCTCTTGAGAAGAGGAGATCAATTCATCATTCTCAATTGAGAAAGCCCAATCAGAGGGCGATACGCATGTAGAGGGGAAGAGCCGAGCCTGTGAGGTCACACAGCCACAGTGGTGAGCAGGACTATGCAGAACTGGTTTTATAACTGAATATCTTGTAAGTGTTTTTTAATTGGGGAATTTTAATAAATGTTGCAAACAGAGAGCACTATGTATCCTCTATTTATTGTTGCATGAATGTGGAGCCATATCCTATCAGGAATACAATTATCTTGAATTTCAAAACAAAATTTCAAGACAATACAAGACAATTATCTTGAATTTCAAGACAATACAAGACAATTATCTTGAATTTCAGCCAGTTCATCAGGAATTGTTTCTAAATTTGCCAGCCTAAGACCACTGGTAAGGGATGAGGCATTGCTGTGATGAATCATTGAGTTCTGTAAGCAACAGCTTCATTCATAACTGAGTACTATACTTTACATATGAAAAGAAGAAGTAGAGCGCCACTTACTGGCTGAATAGAAGACTACATAATAATATTAAATTTTTCATATCTAACCACTTAAAGTGGTGTTGCCACCAAAAAAAAAAAAAAAATAGTCTTAAAAATCATTAAAAAAAATAAAATAAAAATAATTGGAAAAAAAAATGTTTTACTCACCTCTAAATGCCTGTTGCTAGGGGGTCCCTCGTAGTCTGCCACCTTCAGTGCCCAGCAACTGACGTCACTTCCCCTAGGCACCACACAGTCATCTGGGACCTGTTACGTGTCCCAGATGAGTGATCGTCGAATCACGGCGCACGGCGCCGCTCGCACACGTGCAGTGGGTGCCACAGCCGGGTGCCCACATTAAGAATGCCGGCGCCATGAGCGGAGCGGGGAACGAGGGGGAGCCTCGTTCCCTTGCATCGCTGGACCCTGGGACAGGTAAGTGTCCGATTATTAAAAGGCAGCAGCTGCAGTATTTGTAGCTGCTGACTTTTAATTTTTTTTTTTTTTGTGGGCCCTCCTCTTTAAGGTCTGCCCTATAGCAGCTCGCCGGATCACGTATACAGTATATATATTTATATATATATATATATATGTGTGATCCGACTTTTCCGGGCACATGCACGCTGCCAGCGGCTCGCTTCTGCTTTGATGTTCTCCGTCACCTGTCGATGGTTAGGCAGAGAAACAGAACAGTAATTTGCCTATTTAAACAAGGCAGATTGTCATTATGACAGGAGGGAAGGGATGGAATTTGTTTCCCTGCACAATTCCATCTCTTCCATCAGTAAAAGCACCTCACACAGTATAGTAAAATACAGGCTAGGCACACAACCTTTTGATCGCCCCTGATGTCAACCATTAACCAGCCAGTGTCATTAATACAGTGACAGTTCATTTTTTTTAGCATTTACCATTGTATTACTGTCAATGGTCCTCAAAAAGTGTCAAAATTCTCAGTTAGTGTCAGAATGTCCGCCACAATATCACAGTCCCGCTATAAGTTGCTGATCACCGCCATTACTAGTAAAAAAATTAAATAAATAAAAATATCCCATAGTTTATAGACGTTATAACTTTTGTGCAAACCAATACATTTTCCCCTATTTAAGATTTTTTTTCACCCAAAAATATATAGCAGAATACATATTTGCCTACATTTATGAAGAAATTCTGTGTTTTAAATTTTTCTTATTGGATAGGTTTTATAGCAGAAAGGACGTTTTTTTTTTTGTGTATAGTGCAAAAGATAAAAAACAGAGAGGTGATCAAATACCACCAAAAGAAAGCTCTATTTGTGGGGGAAAAGGACATCACTTTTATTTGGGTACAGCATTGCATGGAGCAATTGTCAGTTAATTGTCAAAGTAGCGCAATGCTGTTTCACAAAAAAGGGCCTGGTCATGAACGGGGGGGGGGAATCTTCCGAAGGTCAAGACAACATTTTTTTTTTTAATTCCTGACTATAATAAATAAAAAAAAATACAGTATATAGAATACCACTACACATTTCTTTTAAAGGCATCCTTTGTTCTATATTTATTCCCCTGTGACAGGCAGAACAAGTAGGAGAACTGATTGATATAGTATATTATGTCAATTTGATGCAGATGCCACATTTACTTACCATAAATCCACCCTATGCAGATACATTCAAACACTGCAACAAACAGGAGACACATTCCACTGGCTGCATATGAGTCAAAAAGCTGGAACACATACATTCCTCCCTTAAAACAAAGAAAAGAAAAAAAGATTACGCATGCAAATTGTTGTTACTATCCCTTCAAGCCAATTCATTCTTAAATGTCTATATGAGGGAGTCAGTTGTTATATGTTACACCCCAAATCACCCTCATCATGGCTGCATTTTATATATATATATATATATATATATATATATATATATATATATATATATATATATATATAAATAAAAAGTAGGAAGAAGTTGGCTTCACTTTATCTATGTATCCTCATTCCTCATCTATGAGTAACAATTAGCTGAACTGAATGTATTCTTTCTTGAGAAGAGGAGATTAAGGGGGATATGATCAACATGTATAAATACATAAGTGGTGGCTCATATAGTGAACTTGGTGTTGAGTTATTCACTTTAAGGACAGGGGGGCACTCTTTAAGTCTGGAGGAAAAGAGATTTAATCTCAAAATATGGAAAAGCTTCTTCACAGTAAAAGCTGTGAAAATGTGGAATAGACTCCCTCGAGAGCTGGTCCTGGAAAGCTCAGTAGATTGTTTTTAAAAAAGCACAGATTCTTTCCTAGATATGCATAATATAACTGGGTACTAATATTTACAGGTAAAGTTGATCTTGAGAATATCCAATTGCCTCCTGGGGGATCAGGAAGGGATTTTTCCACTGGAGCAAATTGGATCCTGCTTTGCTGTTTTTTTTTTTTTTGCCTTCCTCTAAATCAACTGTGGGTATAGGATAATATATATATTTTATATATATATATATATATATATATATATATATAATAAAAAGTAACTAAATAACTAAATATATATAGTTATTTCTTTTTTCTTTTGTTTCTTCTATTGGTTGAACTAGATGGCCTTGTGTATTTTTTCAGCCAGACTAACTATGTAACTATGTATTTGCAGAACCCCTGACACCTAGCTGAAAAGCAGTGAATGATCAGCACATTTATCATTCACCACTTTCTGTACATGTCTCCTAAACTGATCACACTACAACCTGATTGCACATTTTTTTTGAGAACTACTACCAATTATGGGGTTTATTGTGGGTCTCTATGAATAAGCCAAGAGGACAGAGCAAAACACATCATGGGGTGTGGCCTGGGAAGCATACTGGCCTGTCGGAGATGGCGTCTCTACATCACACAATTATTGGGCCTGTTATCAAATTTTTAAAGCAACAATTACACAATTTTTACCCAAGATTCACCCATTTCTCAAATTGACTTGGAAAATGTGGAACTTGAGTGAAAGCTGCGTGCATATTGATAAACTGCTTACTATGTTACATAGTTGGTGAGGTTGAAAAAAGACACCAGTCCATCCAGTTCAACCTATTATGTATGTGTGTGTAAAAAAAATACTGTATGTGTATGAGCCTTCCTGAATGCGTACAAATTCAAATTCAATGCATTGTTTACACAGGCCCTCACATTATAGAGTTTTGGTCAACGTAAAAATTGTAGTAGAAAGATTGTAATCAGGTTGAAATGTGTATTGCCAGCTATAGTCCACATGATCTTACACTTAACTATTGTTTGTTAAAGACAACAGCTTAATAAATGTTACACAATATTTTACTGTAATATGAATTGGAAGAAACTGGAACATTACTGAAAAAGGCACCCTTTAAATAATCTTACCTCAGTTAACATTATAAGGCCAAGAAGGAAGGATACAATGCTAAGTGCTAAGATTAACAATTCTCGTCTGTAACCTCTTCGGAAAATATTTGGATACATGTCCACCACAGCAGTTACCAAGCTCTCTACACACACAAACTGCAAGAATAAAGATTGCATTATTAATATCCAACAATATTCATAATTCCTAAATAGCAAAGTTGACAAAATTTCACAATTAAAAAAAGTGCTTAGGGAATCTTTGAAGGGTCCATGCATGCTGGGCTTAAAAACGTTGCTTCTGCAGGAGTTTTGTGTTTTGCCTGTAGAAGCATGTTAGCCTGTGTCAATGCACATTAGGACATTAGGACATTAGGACGTTTAGACCAGTTTAGGACCCTCTAAAATTATGTCTTAAGGCACCCCATTCTAAAATGTAAAAACGATTCTAATAGTTTTACGTAATGCAGCAACATCAATACACGTAGGACACCCAGCAATAGAGGTGATTTATTCTTCCAAAGCAAATAGACTTTTGCAAACTGGTACAGGCTATGTTTCTCTTCTCCCTCAGTTTTTCTTCATCATCTACCTAATGTGACCCCAAAGCTGATGAAAAGAGGCAAGGGAGAGTCAAACAAGGATGATATACAGGAAACTGACATCCTCCTTATCAACTGATGATGTCATTGGTCGCTAGAAGGTTGGCAGCTAGAAGGTTGTAATGGTGTACAAATAAAACCTGTAGCTTTGTGTAACTAAAAGGCAGGTTTCATCCACCCACCGACTTGTATACCCTTTTGGGGCAATTTTTAGACATTTTGTCAAGGCACCCCTAAAGAAATCTGAAGGCACCCTGGGCACCCTGGTTGAAAGGTTTAGAGGTATATTTTAAACCCAGTGTTCAGAAGCAAAAATAAAAAAATCCTTCTGCATTGCAGTTTTGAGAGATGTTTTCTGGCAGAAAAAAATGCTAAACGCTTATACAAATATGCTCTTTATAAGTATTTTTTTCTGCCAAGGGAACTGGTGTTTTTTTAAGCCCAGTATTCATGGACAATTAATGTGTACCAATTTAGCTTAGTATAACTCGCCCAAGTATAATGATTGAAATGTTCATTTTTGGTATTTTTTTGTGCTGCAGTTCAATCACATTTACATGTCTTGGACTTTTTCCAGTCTGTGATTGGACATTGAAAAGAGAAGCAGCAGGCTGATGAGCTCACCTGAATGGAGGATGGATGGATGAATTAAAGGTTCTCCTCCTCCTTTTATTGAAGGCTTTTCATGAATGGAAGCTATAGTACAGCTTCTATGAATGGTAGAGAGGGTGGAAAGAGAGGGCATAGTCAGCACATTCCTGTGACAGGTAACTCAGCAGTGTTAACCTCTCCAGCACCAGAGGAGTACAGCTGCGGGTTATGGGAGAGGAGCAGAGGACAGAGGATTTCAACCATGACATGTAAGTACCATCCCTTGTGCTGATTTTTTTGAAAGTGAATTTAGAACAAGAAGGACCTTAATAGAAACAAGCCACGATAACAGAGTAGAAAAAAAATGAAACTATTTAATGTTAAATGAAAAATAATACATGACTAATAGCAGAGCACCGCCTGGAAGATATGTGATATAAAACTAATGAATATTGAAAAACAAAGCCCAACCCAACCGAAGATTCTCATTAGGTACTTTATATAAAATAGCTAATATAACAGAAATAGTGACCCTAGTCATTAGGGTTGCACCGATACCAAGTATTTGCACTCATACTCATAAAAATGTTATAACAACTCACATTAATATACATATCTCGTCAAATCCAAACCTGCATAGAGTCCCCATTCCGCCAATGATAGAAAATCATGGCTACTTGTGGTGCTTACAGGGCTGGAGAATTTCAGGGACCCTTGTGTGTATAGGGGGGGGAAGTGGTCAGCTTGGTGGAGGACATCTCCTCCAGCTCTGTGAGCACCACAATTAGACATGTTTTTTTATCATCGGCAGGACAGGGACACTATACAGATTTGGATTTGACGAGATATGTACTTTGTGAGTTGTTATAGCATTTTTAATAAACCGCCAATTGCTGCACTAGATGGTGCTTCCCTTTCTATACTGGGTTCACACAGGAGCAGTGGAGGAAATTGCATGCATTCCTATTCAAATTGCTTGCAAATCTTTGCTGTGCGATTTGTGGCCACTAATTTTGTATGGGCTCAAATTGCACCACAAAGGTATCGGTACTCGGTATTGGTGAGTACTTGATCAAAAGTATTGGTACTTGTATTTGCCGATTAAAAAATTGTATCAGTGCATCCCTACTAGTGCTGGATCAACCCTATAAGAAGACCTAGATTCATATGTGTAGTATCGGCAATAATGCAATATATATAAAGATGAAATACTACTGCATGTACATCACAAATTAAAAAAAATAAAACTATTTAACCAATTTAAACAATGCAAACATTTAGACTTTTTTACCTGACTGTCAAGTCCCAGGAAAATGAGCATCATGAAAAACAAGGCTGCCCATAATGGGGCCATAGGCATCATGGTGACAGCTTTTGGGTAAGCGATAAAAGCGAGACCGGGTCCTGAAAAAATAATCATTAATGGCAGTATTTGCACGGAAAAGCATCAATTGATATGGTAAGCATTGTTGATTTCAACGTGGTGGATAATGAAGGATGGAATCCCCTTCTGGTTTATCACACAGCAGTCTGTGTCCCTTGTGGGTCCTCTTTCACAAGACCATAATGAAGGTGTCTAGATTCAGAAATGACACTAATTCTACACTAGGAAACATCCATCAGGGGGCAGTCGCACCATTGTTTGACTTTGTAATAAGGATGAGTGAGTTCTCACAAATATAGGAACCCCTTTACTTACATATCATGCAAATAGCTAAGATTTGATTATAAATACAAATATGCAGCTCAAATAAAAATAATGTTTTATGAAAACAAAAGTAGCACATTAAAATTTGAGTAACTGCAAAGAAAATCTCTACTGATTAGCATGCATTATTAAATGTTATGTTTTTGCAAAATAGATGCAAAAAACACAAGAGAAATACAAAATAACCTTTTGGTAAGCACTAATACTAAGGCCTTTGAGCTGTGTATGCATGGCCCTGACAACAATGTGGGTAGAATTCCTTATATTCAGCCTTTAACAAACAGCTCTATCAATGATCATTCTTCTAATATCAATACATTTGTAATAATACTACAATGAACCTTTTTAATGAATGTATACATCTGGGATAAATTCATTTTGTTCACACAGCTGTAAGTTAGTGCTGCTTCTTTGTCCAGGCAAGTGTGGTTGGGTGCGTAGGCTACACCTCTGCTTGTGCTGTTTCAGACTTCAAGCTCCAGCACTCACCATTGTTTACCAAAATAAAAAAATACGGTATTTTTATTAACTATTCAGTAACATACAGTGCAAAAATTAAAAACCTGGTTGACGTGGTTCGCATTATCCAATCTTAATTTTTACGTTTAAGGCTGAGTTCAGCTGAAACACACCAACAAGGTTTTTAATCTTTGTACTGTATGTTCTTGGATATTAAATAAAGATATTTATTTATGTATTTGGGACAACAATAGTGAGTGCTTGAGCTTGGAGACAATGCATCTCTGTTGCTTTAAAAAAAATAGAACAAACTGAAAAATTGTAAAGAAATTGTTTCCTACTTTTGCTTCTTATTGACAAATTGGGTGTTCACAGTTTTTGGGTCACACGGGACAACTGATGACCATCCAAGACATGAAATAAGTCCAAAGATAGATGCTTTCTACTTTGAACTACTTTCTTTTCTTGCAGTTTTTGATTTAGCAGGTCATTGAATTGCTTTCTAAGAATACAACCTATAAATAGATATGTACCATAGGCCAATAATAATGTTAGAACTCTGATAAATTAGTAGGTGATGGCACAACACTATTAAGGGTTTATTTAAAGGGTTTTACAGTCTTAGCATGAAAACAATAGGTTTCAGAGAGGAATATCAGGAATGATCAGCGAGGATTACACGCACAGAAATTCACATTGATTAGCAAATGTACGTGTTTTCCAGATTATTGTAGAAGCAATATATCAAGACAAAGAACTAAAATTAACTGGAATCTTTAACAGCCTGTCGGTTACTACCTGTCCTTGAAACAGAACAAGATGCAAAGATACATACTTTTTTTGTTTATTATTAAAGTGAACAACAAAGCAAAATATTGTATTTTTTATTTTGGAGGGCATTGTTTTTTTACAGATTTTGTCATGTTACAAGCCAACAACAAAAAAGCACACAAAGTAAATGTATTTTATTGGGATTTTATGTGATATACACACACACACACAGTGGCACATAATTGTGAAGTGGAACAAAAGTGATAATTGTGAAGTGGAAGAAAAATTATAAATGGTTTTCAACATTTTTTTACAAATAAATATGTGAAAAGTGTGGTGTGCATTTGTATTCAGCCCCCCTTTACTCTGATAACCCCTAACTAAAATCTAGTGGAACCAATTGCCTTCAGAAGTCACCTAATTAGTAAATAGAGTCCCCTGTGTGTAATTTAATCTCAGTATAAATACAGCTGTTCTGTGAAGCCCTCAGAGGTTTGTTAGAGAACCTTAGTGAACAAACAGCATCATGAAAGCCAAGGAACACACCCGACAGGTCAGGGATAAAGTTGTGGAAAGTTTAAAGCAGGGTTAGGTTATAAAAAAATATTCTAAGCTTTGAACATTTTACGGATCACTGTTCAATCCATCATCCAAAAATGTAAAGAGTATGGCACAACTGCAAACCTACCAAGACAAGGCTGTCCACCTAAACTGACAGGCCAAGCAAGAAGAGCAATAATCAGAGAAGCAGCCAAGAGGCCCATGGTAACTCTGGAGGAACTGCAGAGATCCACAGCTCAGGTGGGAGAATCTGTCCACAGGACAACTATTAGTTGTGCACTCCACAAATCTGGCCTTTATGGAAGAGTGGCAAGAAGAAAGTCATTGTTGAAAGAAAGTCAAAAGAAGTCTCATTTGCAGTTTGCGAGAAGCCATGTGGGGGACACAGCAAACATGTGGAAGAAGGTGCTCTGGTCAGATGAGACCAAAATTGAACTTTTTGGCCTAAAAGCAAAACTAACACTGCACATCACCCTGAACACACCGTCCCCACCATGAAACATGGTGGTGGCAGCATCATGTTGTGGGGATGCTTTTCTTCAGCAGGGACAGGGAAGCTATTCAGAGTTGATAGGAAGATAAATTGAGCCAAATACAGGGCAATCTTGGAAGAAAACCTAGTAGAGTCTGCAAAAGACTTGAGACTGGGGCGGAGGTTCACCTTCCAGCAGGACAATGACCCTAAACATACAGTCAGCGCAATGGAATGGTTTAGATCAAGGCATAGTCATGTGTTAGATGGCTCAGTCAAAGTCCAGACTTATATCCATTTGAGAATCTGTGGCAAGACTTGAAAATTGCTGTTCACAGATGCTCTCCATCTAATCTGACAGAGCTTGAGCTATTTTGCAAAGAAGAATGGGCAAAAATGTCACTCTCTAGATGTGCAAAGCTGGTAGAGACATCCCAAAAAGACTTGCAGCTGTAATTGCAGTGAAAGGTGGTTCTACAAGGTATTGACTTAGGGGGGCTGAATACAAATGCACGCCACACTTTTCACATATTTATCTGTAAAAAAAAATTTGAAAACCATTTATCATTTTCCTTCTACTTTCCACTTTGTGTTGGTTTTTAATATAAAATCCCATACGTTTTGGTTGTAACATGACAAAATTTGGAAAATTTCAAGGGGTATGAATTATTAAGACATTGTATATATATATATATATATATATAAACACACACACACCATATTGACAAAAGTATTGGGACGCCTGCTTTTACACACATGAGAAATAGTAAGTGATACTGCCACCAAAGGTGGAGCAAAAGAAATTAGTGGAAAGGTGTAGATGTGGCTCTAATCCTCTGATAGTTTAGAATTACTAATGAATAAATGGCAACCAGGTAGTAGGAACCTGCAAAAACCTTTTTAAAGTGAAACAGTGCTAATTTGTCCGAAACTGGTGTTCCCCACACGCGGTCGGACAAAGTTATCGGAAAATCCGATCATTCCGAACGAGGTGACATACAACACGTATGATGGGACTATGTAGAGGCCAGTAACCAATAGATTTTGTCTCCAAATTTCTTCTGAGCATGCGTGCCACTTTGTCCGTTGGACTAGGCTACACACGATCGGAATTGACGCGATCGGACCATGTTGTCGGAAAATTTTGTGCGTCGGAAATTCCGACAGAAAAAGTCCAATGGAGCCCACATTTTCCGACAACATGATCCGTTCGAACATTTTCTGTCGGACAATCCGACCGTGTGTACGGGGCATCAGAGAATCAGCATGCTTCAGAAGATGGACAGAAGATCACCAATTTGTGAAAAGCTGAATCTAAAAATTTTCAAACAATTTCAGAATAAGGTTTCTTAATGTAAAATTGCAATGACTTAATATATAAACAAATATATCATGATCTACAGTACATAATATCAACAAAAGATTCTGAGAATCTGGAGGAATCTCTGTGTGCATGGGACAAGGCCAAAATGCCATATTGGATCCCCACAGTCTTTGTGGCCCTCAGACGGCACTGCATTAAAAGCAGGCATGATTCTGTGATGGACATCACTGTATGGGCTCAGGAATACTTCTGTCTGCAAACTCAGTTCACTGTACCATCCAAAAAGCTCTATCATGCAAAGAAGAAGCCATATCTGAACATGATCCAGAAATGCCTAATTTAAAATGGTCTGTTGCAAGGTGGAAATCTGTTCTGTCATCAGAATAACTGAAATTTGACATTCTTTTTGGCAACCATGGGCACCACATCCTCCAGATTAAAGAGGAAAGGGACCTTACAGCTTTTTATCAGCGCTCTGTTCAAAAGCCTGCATCCCTGATGGTATGGGGGGTTCATTAGTGCATATGGAATAGGCAGCTTGTTCAACAGCTCCCTGTTGGTTCATTGAGAACTACAAGCTAACAGCCATAAAGGCTGTCAGTACTTGTAGTTCTCCCATTCACATAACTCTGTAAATGGATGACGCAGCCAGGTGGGCAGAGCCCCACATGACTGGGTCTTTTTTTAAATGTGACAGCAGGAGCAGGGAGAAGATCCCGGCTTGCTGTCACAATAGGGACTCTGGGGGGGTGGACGTGGGTTGCAGTCACAACAGTAACAAGTTACATGTTACACCATGAGTACAGGGGTAACATGTTATAAAGGGTGAACTTAATATTTAAAAGCCTTTTACCCCTTCCCTACTCTATCCTTTTTTTTTTTAAATGGCTTTTGATAAAATTTTATTGAAATTACTATTTTATTTGTAAAAATGAATGCACAATAGTAAAAATACCTCATGTATTATGTGTTAGTGAACAGAGATTTTGTTATACATGGAGAAGAGCTACAGAACCTCAAATACCTGATTCAGCAACTTCAGCAATCGGAACACCTTGTTCATAAGCCATAAATCCAAGGACAGAAAATATGGCAAAACCAGCCACAAAGCTGGTGCCACTGTTTAGGCAGCAAAGCAGGAGGCAGTCTCTGTAACACAAACCAGAAACGATCAAATTAGTGAAATAAGCAATGACATTTCTCTAAATCTAATTTGGTTCCTAACATTCCTCTAATGAGGTCTAGTAGCTGCTGACAATTGACCGTGAAAATGAGCAGCTGTGACCAAGATTCAAGGATTCAGTACACAGAATGTATCACACCATTCATTGTTAGAATACATGCTTTTGATGAATTTATTGAGCAAGATGAGAAATCTACACATTTAAAGCCTTGTACACTCGATCAGATTGTTGGCCAACAAAACCGTGCAATTTTGTACGAAGGGCGTTGGCCCAAACTTGTCTTGCATACACACGGCCACACAATTGTTGGCCAACAAATACGAACGTAGAGACATACTACATTATTTTTTAGCTCTTTAGCGCCACCCTTTGGGCTCCTTCTGCTAATTTCGTGTTAGTAGAAGTTAGTAGAAGTTTGGTATTGATTCGCGCTTTTCTTTTCACGCTTTTCATTTAGCGCTTTTCAGTTCGTGTCTGAACGGCCCGGTTATCAATCAGACATGTTGCGGAATCAGAGTACATAACGTGTTATTTATTATTGACCTTGAAGTTATCGCTTTGACATAATTTTTTTGGTTGAATAATGATTTGATTTGGTATATTTTCTATATTTTTGGATGCATAGAATGCACTTTTTGGTTAAGTTCTATTGGCAGATAGCATGTCTAATTTTTTTTTTTTTTTTTTTTTTTTTTGCACAATAAAAAAAAAATGTGGAGAATAATACTTGGCTATGTGTTTTACTTCAAATGACAGTTTAAAAAATACAATGTAAAATTAACAAGGGGCACCAACATAGTTGTATCGTTGTTCTGAAAAACTACAAGATAATGGTGTTGTGGTAACTTGCCCAAATAAAAATAAAAAAAGCATAATAATATTATTCTTGATATCACTAGAAAAAAAAAGCCTTTGAAAATTCATTTGCAATAACTCCATCAGTATCACCAGCAAAGCAGCTTCATTATTATCCCATTAAAGAAGAAGAGAAATTTGCCACGTCACGAATGTTAATTCTCCATTACGAACGCTAGTTTACAAGACCGACCGCTTCCGGCTCGCCCTTGCTTCTGCTTCTGAGCATGCGTGTTTGTACTTTGGACTTTTGTCCGACGAACTTGTGTACACACGCTTGGAAAATCCAACAACACACATTTGTCTGTGGAAAATTTGAAAACCTGCTAGCCAACATTTGTTGGCGGAAAGTCTGAAAACAATTGTCCGATGGAGCATACACACGGTCTGATTTACCGACAACAGCCTGGCATCAAACATTTCCCATCGGAAAGTCTGATCGTGTGTACAGGGCTTAAGTCTCTGAGGTTCATATTAAATCTGGCATGCATAAGTTCTCAGATTGTATATAATACTCATAAATATTCCCAAAGTACAGCAGATACGTCCATAGCCTTAACAAACATAGGGCTTGTGTATTTTTGGTGCAGTTACATGCATGTGAAATCACACACAAAATGCTCAATGAGAAATTTGCCATTATAGCCAATGGCACTCCTTTTCATTTTGTGTTTTCTGTCTACAGAGTGCCACTGAATTGATTATAATGGCACAGATCATGTAATCATGCCTTTAGCAAACACATTCACATGCATTTGATTGCGCCTAAAAGTTCACAAATCTAAAAGGGGCATAAGGGAATGAGCATCAAAATAAATTTAAAGCACTATAAAGAGACTTATTTACTTGTGAAAGGATTTGTAATTGTATGCAGGCAGTTTTTATGATTAAGGCACCCCTGCCAGACAGCACAGACATATCCTTGACCTCCCCTGCAGCATTTGCACCCCCAGCCATACATCAAGATGGAGTCTCTCAGCGTTCAGTTAAACTGATTATAAAGTCTATGCATTAAGATAAAAAAGCCTTCTGTGTACCTTAGCCCCTCTCAGCCCCTCTAAAACTTACCTGAGCCCCATCTAGATCCAGTGATGTTGTAGGAATGTCTCGGCTGCCCGGGATTCCCCTTTCTCATTGACTGAGACAGCAGCGCAGCGCCATCGGCTCCTGTTCCTGTTTATCAAAGTCAGTCAGCCAATAAGGAAAGAAGGGTGGTGGGGCCAGACCACGGCTCCTTGTCTGAATGGATACAGGGAGCTGTGGCTTGGCTCAGGTTCCCCCATAGGAAGCTGTTTGCTGTGGGGGCATTCAGCAGGCAAGAGGGGCCAGGAGCACCAAAGAGGGACCCAAAAAGAGGAGGATCCGGGCTGCTCTGTGCAAATCCACTGCATAGGGCAGGTAAGTATAACATGTTTGTTATTTTTAACAAAAAATTTGACTTTAGTATCACTTTAAATTTACAAATACTGTTTGTAATTTTTGTTGTAGGAAGAGGTTCACATGGATATAAAAATAAATTTTTCCTACTGGTATAGTTCTGGGGTCAATGATATAGTAAATTCCTGGCCCCAAATGGTCAATACATACAGTCATCAGCCTTGGTGGTAGCCTCTGCCAGATGGAAATCAGATATGGATGGATGGGTGGATGGATGAGTAGAAGCTTCTGAATGCTCCGCAGTTAAGGCACATCAAATCAGGGAAAGATCCTCAGTAGCATGTAGAAGGAGAGTATTCAAAGCACAGGAGTTAGCAAAAACATTGCAGCATCTATTATAAAACAATTATCCATACTTACATTCAAGTAAGAAAGTTGCTGCTTGAGGGAAGATAGTGTGTGTGCAGATGGAACACTGAGTCTGCTGAGTCGCAGCAGCTGTTAGACACTTGAAGCACCTTCCTTACTTGAATTTAGGTATGGATATTTGTTTTACAATAAATGCAACAACTCCTGTGCTTTATGACTCTCCCTCTACATGAACCCCCCAACCAGCTGACTGAACATTAAAGGAGCTGCTGCATTTCATGTTGTAAGGGTTCTGGAATGGGCAAGAGTTCATGCCATGCTGATTCAGGACCCGTCCTGCTTCTCCTTGGATAGCCACCGACCTGTTGAAGGTGATACTCCACCAAAAAACTTTATTAATGTATCAACAATAGGATTAGTCCTCTATGGGTAAATTTCCACCCTAAAGGTGGAGAAGTCCACCCAGTATTCCCAATTAAAACCACATACAATAAAATTACAATGTTGTTACAATATGGCGCCAATACTCCACACACATGCATAATCTGCTATGGAAGGACTGGAGCTTCTGGAGTAACTACTCCATTATACATTCTACACCTAGCATGTCTGTAATTGGGGCTTGTGCAATAATTATGTAGAAATATTAGAGTATATAGATCACTCAGAGTGGTGGAGGCACACAGGGATAGGGATTCCAAGACCAGTTATGCGAAATGCACGTGTCAGCTTGTAGCCAATAGACAGAGCCATAGGTTTTGCAGGTATCCGTGCAACAAACGGAGAGATAATCTCTCAGTTTATGAAGGATAGTTCAATCCATACATATATAGAACTTTCTGTGAGTGTGGTATACTATAAACGTCTCAATAAGTAGCACAGTCCAATTGTTGAAAGGTATGACACATCACTAAGAGCCTGTCAAGGAGGAGAAACATAGGGGAAATTTGCCTGAAGGCTCTCACCACTCCTTGGAATCAATTTCAAGGCAGATAGTATATAAAACGTCCTTCTTTATGAGTGTTGCAGACAGCATATAGGTGATTCCTTGATGCGTGCCCCTGTTATTGCGTCTGCTCTGTGTCTAGTGGTCTGAGATATGTTGAATCAGGAAATCCAGAGACAAGTGTGCTGCAGATTTGATCAGTTAGCCCATGCTGGAGAGGTGGTTTGATGTTACACACACCTGTTGGAATGCATGGTGGAGCGCAGAGCGGAGATGGTGCTGCCTACATCAATGCGTTTTGCACACATGACCATGCGCTTCATCAAGTCCTGACATAACCGGTCTTGGAATTCCTATACCTGTGTGCCTCCACCACTCTGAGTGATCTGTATACTCTAATATATCTACATAATTATTACACAAGCCCCAATTAGTGACATGCTAGGTGTAGAATGTATATTGGAGTAGTTACTCGAGAAGCTCCAGTCCTTCCATAGCAGGTTTTGGAGTATTGGCGCCATATTGTGAAAAAGTGCTGTTGCTGCCTCTCATAGTCTAATTACTGCTGTACAGGGCGATTACAGAGGATGATATCAAACAAATCCAGGAACTGGTAGATTTTAAAAACACACAGTGTACTGTAACTGCATTTTTAGGACTTTTTCTATTTTTCATTCCTGTCTGGAGTTCAGCGTTAAAAACTATATACATGTATTGCTAGAAATTCTCCAAGATAGTACCTATTTTTTTAAATCATGAGCAATTGTCAAATAATGAAAACTGCTTTTTAAGTTGTTCAGTGTCATCACTATTTTAACATAGGTTTTGGTAATAACAAATCAATAAGTAGGTTGGCTATTTTTTATTGTAATGTTGGGTCTTCATAACTCAAGTGTTCAATTAGAATTTTTATATAGTCATATATTGTATAGAGTCAGTAAAAAAAAATATTACCAGTTGCTTGACAAATTAGCCACAGTCATTCATCAGCTAGACAGACGCCTGGTTCTTTCTGCATCTGTCATTCTAAATTACAACCAAAAGAATAAATAGAAAGAAAGAGAGAGAGAGCGATAGAGATATAGAGAGATAGATAGATAGATAGATAGATAGATAGATAGATAGATAGATAGATAGATAGATAGATAGATAGATAGATAGATAGATAGATAGATAGATAGATAGTGTTTCTTTCACTGGGGACATTTCTAGCCACTCCTAATATAAGCAAAACTGACAATATATACGTCTGACAGGCCATCTAAACCTTCCCTACTTAAAAGAAAACTAACCTTTCATAAAAAATAATTAATACAGTATAAAAAAGTGCTATTTGGAAATGTACTTTTATTATATGCTACATTTCTATTTCAATGGCATTTTCCATTTTGTAATTTAATATTATTATGCATTGCCTTTCTATTTTAATGAGCAGCTACTTCAATTTTTTAGAAATACAAATAAAAAATGTAATGCAGCAACCTGAAGGTGTTCTGTACACATTTGGTATCCAGAATTTACCAGAAGTGTCCTTCTTTGATTGGATCACAAATAGTCTGCACAGAGGTACAAGTCGCATACAGTTGTTTGATCTGTTTGATCTGAACCCAAGCATACCTCCCAACTTTTTGAGATGGGAATGAGGGACACCTATCAGCAAAAATATGCAGGCATAGGACACACCCCTCGCCACTCCCCCTTAAAGGAGAATTGCAAAAAAAAAAACAAGATTGGTTTAACTCAAGTGCTTTTTTACCACTACTATTCCTTTATATTGGCTTTTGGAATTTACAAATGCAGCAATTTAGAAATCAGATGAAAGGTTTAGCGCTGGAAAACATTTTTGATAAATAAAAAGTGCATTTTATATACAACTATATAGATCAGAACAAAGTGAGGGACAAATGAGGAGGAATGGGGGACATTGCTCCAAATTAGGGACAGTCCCTCGAAATCAAGGACAGTTGGGAGCTATGCCCAAGTTGTTTGCAGCTCTAGAATATGGCGAACTAATACTGTAGTTTATTGCCAATTACCATTAATATGCTTCCTGGCCTGTGGACTGTGGCCTAAAAGGGCAAATTTGGGGTGTTTTCCTAATGTTCCAGCACTGCTGCAGCAGACAATGTGTGTTAAGCTAGGACACATGGGAAATCATTTTTTTTCTTTCAACCCATGGAGAAAAAAAACGAAGAGGCTGCTGTACTAACTGAGTGACGTTAGTGTGGCAATCTCCCCCACTGAGATTTTGTTCTGACAGGGGGACTGCCCCCCTGCCAGAACACACTGATTAGCAGCACTTATTGAACGCTGTTTTTTCAGCACGTTAGTTTGACAGAAGCTTGTTAGACCAGCTTCTGTCGGACAGGCTACTGTGCACACAGGACGAATGTCAGATGGTTTCTGTTGAAATGGCCGATATGCGGCCCGTGTGTACCAGCCATTAGGGAAACCTAGAGTAGATAGGGAGAGATCACACAGTGTTTGCAGGAAGAGGTAATTTCTGCAATCCTATACAGTGCAGATTATTTTTAATCCCCATCTGTTTTCACATTGCATAAAACCAACAGTCAATTTGAGGTGGCTTTCTGTGGTGTGTGTCAGCAACGACTTGAGTTGTTGTTTAGCTGCTGTTAACTCTCCTTTTTTTATTTTTATTTTTTGTTATTATTGTTTTTTTTTATTGTCTGTTTTAATAGTTGTTTTTTGACTTTCAGTTTGACAAAAAACATTGGGGTTTAGTGAAGTTGCTGTGTATTGTAATTTGGGGTCAGCGGCATGAAATTGTTCCTGACACAGGCAAAGCTGTTTTTTATTTGCAGCACAGCACTCTATACTTGTGTGGTACAATTTAGTGCACCAAATCACCACATTTTTAATTGGCGATTCTGCCCACAATCCAGGATGCCTAGATGTGAACGGAGCCTTATTTTATTTAGGCAGAACCTACGGTAAACCAGTGGTCAGGCTATAGCTATTCTAGTATTTACATACAGCAAGTAAAATAAGTATTGAACACGTCGAACCTAAACTCTGTTTACTAGGCCTGTTAGACGAAGAGGATTACACTCCCTTTACACACACAGCAATTCTTAGGGTACTATTCTTAGCCAGGAAACTCATTGCCAGGAAATGGATATCCACAACCCCCCCTACACATAAGGAATGGTTACAATCTGTAAATGATTCTCTTATCAGAGAACAGCTCACATATAAGCACAGAGGAAGCCCCCATAAATTCGAACACATATGGGACCCATGGTTGGACACACCGGGACTAGCACCATTTAGTTTGGTTCACAACAGAATTCTGGGCGGGAGAAATACCTCAAACAATACATAGATGTAATTTCTGTGCTGCACTTTTGAACATGTCATTATGCATAGAATGAAAAGGAGACGACACAGAAGCAAGAATTCACAACAGAATTCACGCTCTACTTCCCACTCACTTTATTATTTTTGAGAGATATTAAAATATAAAAGCACTTTAGGCCTGCGGAGGTCGTTTACAAAGTAGGTTGTATATAGTTCTCTCTTCTCTCTTTCTTTCTTTTTCTTTGTCTCGTGTTGCACGTGGGTAATGTTCCTCTCCTGCTAGATTGGGAGGGGAGGTCCGACCTCACCACTTCCCAGCCACGGGTTGGCTGGGGGGGGGGGGTGGGGAGGGTATATAATTAACGTTATATACCCTATATAAGGGACATATTGTTTGTTCCTACTAAGTAGGAACAACGATATGTCTACTCCCCTAGTCAGTCCTATCCCCATACAGTTAGAACACACTGAAGGAACACACATTTAACCCCTTGATCACCCCCTAGTGTTAACCCCTTTCCTGCCAGTGACATTTACACAGTAATATTTATAGCACTGATCGCTGTATAAATGTCAATGGTCCCAAAAATGTGTCTAAAGTGTCCGATCTGTCCACCACAATGTCGCAGTACTGCTAAAAATCGCAGATCGCTACGATTACTAGTAAAAAATAAATAAATATGCTATTAATTAATGCCATTAATCTTTCCCATAGTTTGTAGACGCTATAACTTTTGCGCAAACCAATCAATATACGCTTATTGCGATTTTATTTCCCTAAAATATGTAGAAGAATACATATCGGCCTAAACTGAGAAAGAAATCGTTTTTTTTATATATTTATTGGGGATATTTATTATAGCAAAAAGTAAAAAATATTGCTTTTTTTTCAAAATTGACGCTATTTTTTTGTTTATAGCGAAAAAAATAAAAAACACAGAGGTGATCAAATACCACCAAAAGAAAGCTCTATTTGTGGGGAAAAAAGGACACCAATTTTGTTTGGGTACAGCATTGCATGACCGCGCAATTGTCAGTTAAAGCAATGCAGTGCCAAATTGTAAAAAGTGCTCTGGTCAGGAAGGGGCTGAAGTGGTTAATTTGAACACTAGTTTTTCAAAACATAAATGATGTCAGACTCTAATGGTTACAAGACTGCATATAACTGTATGCTTTATTATCAAATACCATCCCCCCTAAGAACAAAAAAAAAAAAACACGCTAGGGCTCTATTGGATATTAAAACCATAGAAGCTAGCGCAATACCATATTACATAGCTTAATAAACATCACCAAACAATAGTGCAGATACATAAATTAAATAGTATGTGTAATACAATAGTGCAATGCAAATGTATCAAACTATAATGTGTTACCACAAATTGAAAAGATTTAAACAAAGAAAGTCAAATGTGAAGCCAAAAACTGAATTACGTGATTCTTCGATAGCATGTCATTTCTTGGCACATCATTTTTTTTAGGGGGGCCTAGTTTTGACAGGTACCCAGCCCCCACTTCTGCTCAGGCCACCCAGGGGACTCAAGTGGAACTTCTCTTCTCCCTCTCCTTCCCTGCAGTCTTCTGGGACACATCACAGGTCCCAAAAGATTACCCAAATGTATCAAATTATTATGTGTCACCACAAATTGAAAAAAAATAAAACAAAAAAAGTCAAATGTGAAGCCAAATACTGAATTAAGTGATTCTTCAAAAGCATGTAATTTCTTGGCACATCATTTTTTTTAGGGGGGGGGGGCTAGTTTTGACAGGTACCCAGCCCCCACTTCTGCTCAGGCCACCCAGGGGACTCAAGCAGAACTTCTCTACTCCCTCTCCTTCCCTGCAGTCTTCTGGGACACATCACAGGTCCCAAAAGATTGCCCAAATGTATCAAATTATTATGTGTCACCACAAATTGAAAAAATTAAAACAAATAAAGTCAAATGTGAAGCCAAAAACTGAATTAAGTGATTCTTCAAAAGCATGTAATTTCTTGGCACATCATTTTTTTTGGGGGGGGGGGCAATTTTGACAGGTACCCAGCCCCCACTTCTACTCAGGCCACCTTGGGGACTCAAGCGGAACTTCTCTTCTCCCTCTCCTTCCCTGCAGTCTTCTGGGACACATCACAGGTCCCAAAAGATTGCCCCGGCCATTCAGGACGAGCAGCGCTACTCGTGCATGTGTAGTGCGCACCTGTCTGTGAAGCCGGAAGCTCTTACAGCTGAATGCCCACACTTGTGATGCCGGTGTCGGGGAGAGGCAGGGGAGAGAATCGAGGCTTAGAACGGCCGCATTTCTGGACCGTGGGACAGGTGAGTGTGTGTTTATTAAAAGTCAGCAGCTACACTTTTTGTAGCTGCTGACTTTTAATAAACAAAGAAATCGCTGGAACTCCACTTTAATGATAAACCAAACAGCACCTCAGTGTGCAACAGAGGGAGGCTTACCAGAATCATATGACCCCCGATTAAGAGTGGTCAACCAGCGCTTGTGTATCAATCCAAGATATCCAGCTTTCCTCAAAACCACATGTCAAAACGATGGTACTGCTGCGTTGTAATAGATTGCTGTGCATATATACTCAGTTGGACATAGTATCGTGAAAAAGAAAAAGACATGCTCTCCATAGTGTAATCCCAATTAAAACACCAATTTAATGTGGTGAATGCCCTTACAATGAAGAGATGACAACCAGGCACTTCATATCATATAAAACAACTCATATTCCAGAATCCAAGATGGGCGTGTCAGGATCGCATATGCGTTGTGGCATGTGTTCCATCTCTGCCCTACTAGATTCATCAAAGATGAAATCATCAGGAGCATTCTTTTTCATGATACTATGTCCAACTAAGTATATACTATTATAGCTATCTATTACAACGCAGCAGTACCATCATTTGACATGTGGTTTTGAGGAAAGCTGGATAGCTTGGAAAGAAACACAAGCGCTGGTTGACCACTCTCAATTGAGGGTCATATGATTTTGGTAAGCCTCCCTCTGTTGCACACTGAGGTGCTGCGCGGTTTATCATTAAGAAGTTTGGTGGCATTTGGTATTAACATCTGTTATTTCCCTCATAATCGAAGAATCACTGAATTCACAGTTTTTTGCTTCACATTTGGATTCCTTTGTTTTATTTATACATGCAATTAATATAATTATTTCCCCATTTATCTATGAATATGGTATATTACCTGTAGCAGTTATTGTTGTAGTTATTATAACTCCCCAGAGCAGTCAAACATCCCAGGCAGATGGCATAGGAAAAGAAGATCTGGGTACCTGCATCCACCCACACCTGTTGACCAAAACAGAAACAAAGACAAAAATAAACAATTGCTAAAAATGAATATGTAAAGATATAAAGATGAAGACTAAACACACAAATTGCATTTGCCTGTTCAATGGCTTTTGTAATCAGCATTCAACAGCATAAAAGCTAAGTACATTTTGACCTACTTAAGATACAAAAACACAACCTTGCTAAACCTAAAGGACCATTTCTTTTTCATGAACATGTTCTTCACATTTTAGGGATTGTACAAAACTATGATAACATTGTTTTTTTTTTTATAGGTCATGCTTGTCAGGCTTCAATAATTTAGAAATTAAATGTTGAATAAAGCAATTTAAAAATAATTTATTTTATGTTATCCAAAATAGCAAAATAATATATCAAGTTGACCTGCCAGACGAAGCTAAAATTCTTGTTCATGAGATTATGTATAATAAAATGGGACGTGTGTAGACATGTTTTTTACTTTTACTATTATTGATGAGACCTGGGCAGAAAAAGATTTGCAACTGTCAAGCATACGTAAAGCAAAAATAGTACTGCAATAAAGATGAATAACAACTTTGTTTTCTTCTGTGGGTTACAGTTAAGTTAAGAACCCTGATAGCACCTTACAGAGTCACTGGTAGTGTACTTCCTATGGCCTGTAATGTGTAATTATCTCTTTCTCTGCTTTCAGTATAACCCCTTAGGCTGACTATAGATGGGTTGAATCTTGGCCATTTCAGCAGGAACCAGTTGAGATTCGAACTGTGTGTGGGCAGGCTGACTGTACCAATTTACTCAACTTGATCAACTTGGGTAGAACCAGACTGCCGGATTCCCTTGCAATTATCGCTAGCGGTTGCTATACCCGCTAGCAATGATCAATGTCTTCTCCCAGCGGGGACGACTTACCACGCCTGCTCCTGCCCGCCGCCCGGAGCAGACAATTGCTTAGCAGGAGGGATTGCCCTGTCAGCACTGTCTGTGTTGAAGGTGAAATCATGTGAATTTCTTTCCTGCAACTTATGGTTGCAGGAAAGAAATTTCATCGTCTATGGCCTGCCTTTCATTCAAACATCCTAGGCAAATTTAGAAGTGATGGGTCTTTAAAACTTCTAAGAACTAGTATGTTTTTTTCCACTAGGCTTTTTGTATGTGAAAGACATAAAGAAGCCTACAATGGATATGTATAAGAATTTATTTCCTTCAATAGCAGGGGTTAGAGATCAACAGATTATTGAGAAAGAGTATTGGAAAGGACTTGTACATTTTCGTAGTACCTGAGTACAGTGGTGGAACTACCAGGGTCTCAAAGGTTGCACTTGCAACCGAGCCCTGGTGCTCCGCCACTGTGGGGGGGGGGGGCAGGAGGGCAGGAATGGCGGCTGGTCTGTGCTGTAAAAACCGAGCACTTCTCTCCTGTCCGTAAGTCCATGACAGGAGAAGACTGCAATGGCTGTGCTGTAGTGTAGGCTCGGAACTGATGCTACTACTCAGGTGGCAGGAGGCGGGTCTGGTGGTGCATCCTCCAGAGTTCCCCCTTAGTACCTTCAGAGTGCCCCCTCAGTGCCTCCAGAGTGCCCCTTTACACCCCTTGCCAGAGTGCCACCATAGTACCTCCAAAGTGCCACTTTAAATTCTCCAGGGTGCCCCTTTACATCCTCCTCTAGAGTGCCCCCTTAGTACAGTAGTATTAAGGGCGCTTTCTGGAGGTACTAAGGAAGCACTCTGGAGGATGTAAGGGGGCACTCTGGAGACACTGATGTAGGGGGGCACTGATGTGGGGGAACTTTGGGGGCACTGATGTAGGAGTGCAGTAAAAAATGTGCTCCATAAAAAAAAGTAATCTGGTGTTTGAAAAATGTCACGGGAGTAAAGGGCCCTGGGATCAGTGGAAAGGGCCCCAGTCGGGGGTCAGGGGGGACCCTTCATGTTTTTTTGTACCAGGGCCCTGAAGGTTCTAGTTACGCCTCTTCCTAAGTACCATGGAAGCCCAGAATCTAGTCAGTAGATACAGCATACAGCCACTCAAGCTCTAAATGTCCTATATTCCCCAATCCACTAAGCATCTCTATCAAATAGAGAGGCCTAAAGTGTAAGGGCATTTCAAAGTTTAATTTAAAAGGCCTGGAGTGAAAGTTTGTATAATATGGTTTAGTGATATCCGATGTCCACAAAAAGAGAAAGATAGATAGATGCAGGCTTCTCTAAATGCTAAGACAAGATCTCTTAAAGTTTTCAGAGTTTATTCACACTCATTCGTAACAACTGTCCTATCAAATACAATAAATATCTGTTGCAACAATGTATTTAAAATTGTATTTAAAAGTAAATAGCAATCATCAGGTAGCTTTATACTGTAAAAATAAATACAAGATATCCATACACACAAATTGCAGGCACTACTGAAACTACTAAACTACTCCTAGAGGTTCCATATTTAAGTCTTGATTTTAATTAAAAGGCTCAGTACACTAAGAAAAAATACCAAATGTAATTGAAGTGTTTGAACACAGCTTAAATAACACCATTTTATTTTATATCAAGAACACAATGTTATGATATGCAAGTTGTTAGGAGTCAGCTCAGATTTTTTTTTTTTAGTTTTTGATTAATCTCAACTGTGTTGGCGTTCTTTGCGTAAGTTCCCAAAAGCAGTGTAACTTACAGAACATTTTTATTTTTGTTGGCAACAAATTCAAAACAAGCAATAAATAGGTCTGTCTTGATCCAACAGAGTATCCAGATGTTTTATATTTTTATCTCCCTGTAGAAAAAATAAATATCTATCTATCTATCTATCTATCTATCTATCTATCTATCTATCTATCTATCTATCTATCTACAGTATCTATCAATCTTGTTATTTATTTAGTAAGAAATCACATTCACTAAGTGAAAATGTATTTGCCAATGTAAATTCCTTACAAAAGAAACATTCTCTACTTATTTGATAAATCAACCCCTTTAAGCGTCTTTATCAGAATATCTACATATAATTTCAGTATTTAAAGGTAAAGATATTACTACTGGCTCGAACAGTGTATGTATCTGATTGAATAGCTTTATAGCCAGATCCTTCAATAAAAGAAATTTGAATAATTGAGTCAGGCACCCACAGTTCAGATTTAGGCTGATTCATGCTGAACCTGACAAAAGTTGAGCCATGTACTAGTTTCTTCAATATGGACTTGAAAATGCTGTTAACAAACCGATGTGTTGACCATACTAGAAGGCAACCTATAGGAGTTTAGAATGCTCTGTGGATTCATTCCCACCAATGAGTTACACCTGATAGGAAGATGTATTTAAAAATTACTGTTATGTGCTAAAGGTCTGATTTATTTTCATGCTATTTTCATTTTAAGTGTCTTAAAGAGAATATATCTTATTTTCAATGTTTCTTATGTATACATGTCATGGAGATAGGCTTAGTGTAACAAATTTTATCAGTGCGTGTACATTTTTAACAATCATTACTTCTATGTACAGTTCATTGTTATATATAGTAAAAACATGAGAGCAGCCAAATTTGTATAATATGTGTGCAAGGATTGCTTCCTGCTTAATAATGATACACCTAGGTTGTGATTTACTGTTCCTTCTCGCAATCCAAGCTTACTAGAATATCAAGTTTTATTTTGTGTAATTGTATATAAACAGGAGCTTTTCCGTGCCCTCTGGGATGCTGCTGCTGCTGTTTATCCTTTGCTGACTGTTGTGAAGGAATGTTTTTATTTGTAACTATATTCTGCAGCCAGTAAGCGTCAGTTCTGTGTTCTGTGGGGGCTACGACCACACTGGGGATCTTTGATACTGAAAAATGTAACTACTTTTTGGCAGTATCCTAATTTTGCAATCCAATGAAACATGCATTGGAATCCCTTAGTAGTAAAGATATTTAATCACCAGAGCAACCAGAGCCCTAGGCTGGCCTTCTGTAGAATTTCATTTTAACTTCTGTACAAGAAAGTATGAAAATCTATTTTTGAATTACTTTTAGCTCAAGTACCATGTCAATGTCTCGATTTTAGTAGAACAAACATTCTATTTCTGTATTAACTTTGACAAGTGCTTGTGCATGACACTAGTGAAAATTTTTACAATTTATGCCAGGAGCAAATACAATTTTTTAAAAAATAGTTTGTTTCCATTATTCAACAAAAACATATCATCCTTTTGATCCCTCAGGTCAAAACTGATTGTTGAGTTATCGCCTTTAACTCTAATGCAGCGTACACACGATCGGACATTGATCAGGCATTCCGAAAACAAAATCCATGGGTTTTTTCTGAACTTGTCAAACTTGTCTTGCATACACACGGTCACACAAATCTTGTCAGAATTTCCAAGAACGCGGTGACGTACAACACTTGGGTCGAGCCAAGAAAAATTAAGTTCAATAGCCAGTGCGGCTCTTCTGCTGGATTCTGAGCATGCGTGGCACTTTAGGGGTCGGAATTGTGTACACACGATCGGAATTTACGTGAACGGATTTTGTTGTCGGAAAATTTGAGAACCAGATCTCACATGTTTTCAACGGAAATTCCGATGGAAACTGTCCAATGGAGCCTACACACGGTCGGAATTTCTGACAACAAGCTCCGATCGCACATTTTACGCCGGAAAGTCCGACCGGGTGTACGCGGCATTATGCCCCGTACACACGATCGGACTTTCCGCCAACAAAACCGTGGATTTTTGTTTGAAAGGATGTTGGCTTAAACTTTTCTTGTATACACACGGTCACGCAAATGTTGGCCAACAATTACGAACATGGGACGTGGTGACGTACAAGACCTACGACGAGCCGAGAAAAAGGAAGTTCTATAGCCAGTACGGCTCCTTATGCTTGATTCTGAGCATGCGTGAACTTTTGTGCGTCGGACTTGTGTACACACGATCGGAAACTCCAACAACGTTTTGTTGGCAGAAAATTTGAGAACCTGCTAGCCAACATTTGTTGATGGAAAGTCCGACAACAAATGTTTGATGGAGCATACACATGGTCGGACTTTCAGCCAACAAGCTCACATCCAACATTTGTTGTCGGAAAATCCGATCGTGTGTATGGAGCATTAGATGATCAAATTCTGAAAATGTACAATATTTTAACAAATTCGCCAGGTGTAAGTCAACCTAAAAGTCATAGGCATTGTTAAAGGCTAAAGGTCCAATTGCTTTGAGTAAAACATTTCAAACTACAAAGGGTTGTTTTATCTGTCAAGGCTTGCCTGCCTACTCTGACAAAAAAAATCACTCTAATTGACCTAATATATTAAAATTGAAGAAAAGAAAGTCACCAGGAAGTGTTGATAGCAGAGTTTCATCCTCTGTTATGATGTAAATCTTTGATTATCTTTATTATCCCTTCTAGTGCTGGATTGCATGTGGTGACTAGAGGTACACGGTTATTTGTTTTTTTCTGTTTGTATTGAACCCTAGTGGGAAGAAATCAGGATAGTGGGGGCAACTAATTATTGACAACTATACAGTTGTCATTTAAAGAATCAGCCCAAATAGAAATGTAAAACATAGAAAGGGGAATTTTACAATCTGATTTGCCCCTAGGTAGCAATTATGGTTTAAAGCTCAAAGAAAGTGCCGGTTCACACGAGTGCATGGTGCGAGATCACATGTGATGTCCGTGTGATGCGATTTCAGCCATACAGATAGTATGGCTGAATTTGCAAAGCATTCGGACCAAGCTCGCACAGGACCCTTTTTTTGGTCCGCACCAGAGTCAGATCGCATAGGTGTTCACAACCATGCCATCCGATTCATGTCCGAACTGTCAGTTCGCAGTTCGATAAGCGAGCTGAAATGGGGGTCATTAACATTGTATTGAAACTCCCAGCAGTTTGCATATGGCAGTGTGAACTGCCTTGCAAATCAGGTGTGATGAAGGAACCCATAGTGGATTTGCGTTGTTCCCGCATCGCACAAGTGTGAACCGGGACTCAAGCTCAAATTCAAGTCCACAATTACATTTGATAATTTCACAAGATTTCCAGTAAAGTTGTTTTATACTGGAAGCAAGGGTGCATTTACAGCCATAGCAGACCTTGCAACTAATATGAGGCCTAGAAGAACACAGTCCCACAGCTGTCTTAATTACACATTGATGTATGCAGGTAGCAATAGCATATGGCACATACATTTGAATAAAAATTATATATTTAAAGCTTGTGAACCTCAATACAATTTCAGTAAAAACTGTTAATATTGTTTAAATTTACTGTAGAGGTGTTTGAGATGGAGATTGGATGGACTGGGGACCATCAATGAGTTTGCTGTTGGAAATTTAGTTACAGCCCTGACTGAAGTGTGGAAAACATGTATTCATAAGAATCTCAATGACTGGTCATAACTACTAATTCTTCTGTCTGCCATAAACATCAGATCTCTGACCTTTCATAGAATCTCACACCATTACAGCATTCTATCCTGCTTCATTTAGGCCTGATTTAGGCTTGATTCACATCTATGCATGTGGCTTTTAAGCGTTTCTGCAGTGTTTTTTGGACACGCGTTTTTACAGCGTTTTTACCACGATTTTGCCCCGCTGCCCCAAAGCACCCACCCCCAATGTTGAGGGCATGCCACCTGGTATGGTTCAGGAGGGGGGGCACTCGCTTGTTTCCTCCCTTTACTGGTCTGCCGGGCTGCATGCTCAGATAAGGGTATGATATGGATTTTGGGGGGGACCCCATGCCATATTTTTTTAAATTTTGGCGTGGGGGTCCCCTCAAAATCTATACTAGACCCAAGGGCCTGGTGTGGACCTGGGGGGACCCCACGCGTTTTTTTTTCACAATTTTTTTTAAGCCGGCAATTTTTTTTTTTTTACATTCAGCGAGGAAGTTAAGGACATGGTGGCCAGCTTCCCAGCCCCCTCCTTAGCAACCAGTTATATACAATGAATGTACAGCTAAAAAAAAAAACACACACAAATCGCAAAACGCAAATCGCAGCAAAAACGTGGTAAAACCGTGGGAATTGTGTTTTGGATGCAGGTCCATTGAATTCTATTACATGCAAAATGCTGCATTTTGCAGGGAAAAAAGTCCCAGACCCTTTACAAAAACAGAGGCACAAAAATGCATTGATGTGAACATGTTCCATAGGAACCCATGTTAAAAAATGTCCCTGCATTTCTGCAAAATGCATCAAAAAATGTATTCATGTGAATCAAGCCTTCCACCTATTCACCTATTGTATTTTATAAGAGCAAGAAAGAAAAACATGTTATCGTAAAAACAATGCATCTATGAAGTTACAGTTTTAATAGAACATGACATATATTAAACAGAAGAAACTGGTATAAGGCTGGATTCACACCTATGCATTTTTAGTGCTTTTTGCATTTTTCAGATTTGCACTACAGTCCATTTAACATGGTTTTCAATGGAAAACGTTCTGTAGTGCAAATCTACAAAATGCAAAAAGCACTAAAAATGCATAGGTGTGAATCAAGCCTTATACCAGTTTCTTCTGTTTAATATATGTTATGTTCTATTAACACTGTAACTTCATAGATGCATTGTTTTTATGATAACATGTTTTCCTTTCTTGCTCTTATAAAATACATGGTTTTCCATTTCAAAAGAGCATTAAAACTGCATTTTGGTTTGCCTCAGTGACTTAAATGGTTCCAACGCTGTCATGCTCAATAAGACACAGCTGATTACATCTCCGAGATTCACCACTTGCTGGAAAGGGGAACGTCTTTTGACAGACATGCTTCCTAATGTAAGCAGAAGCCAGCAGAAATCATAGGTCAAGTGAAAATGAAGCCTTCTTCTAAGCTTTTGAAAAAGTAAAGAATCTGGAAACAGTACAAAAGTGTTGTCCCTGTATTCACAATTCAAGCCATGTTCCAGCTTACGTATTGCTGTTTTGTGAAGCGGTGCCACTAGGAGTTGTTGCTTTGGGCAGCTAATAAAATTTATGTATAGTCAATGTTTTTCATAGTTTTGGATAGAGTAGGGCAGGTTTAAAACCCATTCGTTAATTTTTTTCTGCTCTTTGTGCCCCATTGGGGAGATTTTCCTTCACTTTTTTTATAATTACATTTCTATTGAGTTTTGAAGGTAAGTAAGACCTGGTTCACAACTATGCATTTTTTTGTGCATTTTCAGTTTTAAAGAAACACACTACAATCCATTTAACATGATTTCATATGGATGTAGTTCACATCTGTGCATTTTATAGAAAGGACCAGGGACTTTTTCTGGTTTTAGGTTCCATAGACTTCAATGGATGAAAAATTAGATTTTTTCTTCATACTTACCTGTAAAATCCATTTCTTTCAGTACATCACGGGACACAGAGCAGCCACATACATTACTACCTGGGCTATGAGCCACCTATAGGTGAATGGACACTGGTAGAATAACCAAAAACAGGAAGAAATCCCCTATATAACCCCTCACATACAGGAAGTACTCCAGTTTTGTAGCAAGCAATGAACTCCCTAAAAGAGAGGGGAGGGACCTCTGAGTCCCGTGATGTACTCAAAGAAAGGAGGTTCCAACACCCCTGGTAGAATAAGCTCTAACCCCAAAGGGAGGAGCTTTACCTTTCAGGTCATAGGCATGAGTGATTAACTGGCAAATCCAAAGTAAAATGCATGCCTTAGAAGCCACTTGACCCTTCTTGGGGCCTTCCGGCAAAACAAAAAAGACATCAGAACTTCTGATGCCTGCAGACCTTTCTAGGTAGACTGTGACCGCCCGCACCACACCAAAAGGTGCAACTGCTTCTCGTCTGGCGAGCCAGGCTAAGAGAAAAAAAAGGTAGAACAATGTCCTAAATTAAATGAAATTCAGAAACTACCTTAGGCAAAAAGGACGGAACAGGACGTAGCACCTCTTTATCATGGTGCAAAATCAAATACGGCACCTTACAGGAAAGGGCTGCCAATTCGGAGACCCTTCTAGCCGAAGTAATTTCAAAAAGAAAAGCCAACTTCTGTGTCAAAAGAACTAACGGAACTTTGTTGATTGGTTCAAAAGGCTGCTCCTGTAGCACCGATAAAACCAAATTTAAATCCCAAGGGCAAAGAGGTGATATAACGGGAGGCAATAAGTGAGTTGCTCCTTGAAGAAAAGTCTGGACCAGGGAATGTGAAGCCAAAGGCTTCTGGAAGTACATTGATAAGGCTGAAACCTGCAATTGTTGTCAAGGCTAATCTTTTATCTAAGCCTGACTGAAAAAAAGAGAGAATTCTCTCTACCAAATATCTGCAAGGATGCCAACTTCTGGCCTCACACCATGCAATGTAAGCCTTTCAAACCCTGTGATAAACCTTCCTGGTGACTGCCTTTCTGACATTCACCAATGTAGTTACCGCTGGTCCTGGGATACCATGATCTCCTAGCACCCTGGCTTTAATAGCGACACTGTCAAATTCAGCGAACGTAAATTCAGGTGGAATATAGGCCCCTGTGACAGTAGATCGAGCCGGAGCCGAAGCGTCCAAGGCTTGCCTACTGCTATTCTCACTACCTCTGGGTACCAGGCCCACCTGGTTCAGGCCAGAGCTACCAGAATGACTGATGTCATCTTCTCTCAAATCCTGGGCAAAAGATGTGGCAGAAGAGGAATCAGGGGGAATGCATAAATCAAAGAGTCCAGGGAACTACCAGAGCATCTATCCTGATCACAAGTGGATCTCTTGCTCTTGATACAAACTGCTGAATCTTGCAGTTGAACCTGAATGCCAGCAGGTCTACATCCGGTGTGCCCCACCACTGGCAAATCTGCATAAACACCTGGATTCTCCTGGATGTATCTGTTGGCGGCTGAGATAGTCCGCTTTCCAGTTCTCTACCCCTCAGAATGTGGACGGCAGGCAGCACTGGCACATGCATTTCTGCCCAAGACAGTACATGATTGACCCCCATGTTAGCCAGATGACTCCTGGTGCAGCCCTGGTGGTTAACATAGGCCACAGCCGTGGCATTGTCGGTTTGCACCCTTACTGGGTGACCCTGTAACTTTGACGTCCAATAATTTAGTGCAAGGCGTATTGCCCGCAGCTCTAGCACATTGATGGGCAATCCCTGTTCCTTTATAGTCTATTTCCCCTGGACTGAGGAACTTTCCATAACTGCGCCCCAGCCGGAAAGACTGGCATCTGTGGTCACTACCTTCCACAATAGTGAAGGAAAGACCTTCCCTATACCAGATTCTGGTCTACTAACCAGCAGGCGAGGCTTCCTCGAGCCTTGGGGGTTATGGAATGGAACTGGGCCATGTATCAATGTCATGCATTGATACATGTCCCCTGGGGCAGGACCCAGGTCCCGAAACACTTTTTATGACAATAACTTGCATATAAGCCTTTAAAATTAGCACTTTTGACTATTCATGTTCGTGTCCCACTTTAACGGTGTTCGCATGTTCTGCTGCAAACCGAACAGGAGGGTGTTTGGCTCATCCCTAGTTAAAGGGAAGCTGCTTTCACAGGATATACATGGTTTATCAAAAAAAACTAGGTTAATTTAGACAAATAAATATCTTTCCAAATGTCAAATATTGAAAGAAAAAAATCACGCACATTTATTGGTGGAAGAAGGGTATTTACATACAGGTGCATCTCATAAAATTAGAATATCATCAAAAAGTTTATTTTTTTCAGTAATTCAATTCAAAAAGTGTAACTTATATATTTTATATAGATGCGTTACACACAGGGTGTTATATTTCAAGCATTTCTTTCTTTTTATTTTGATTATGGCTTACAGCTAGTGATAACCCAACATACAGTATCTTTCATCTTCCCCTTGACATGACCTAAATTTTTCATTCAAGGAGTATATAATGAGTTTGGAAATTGTAGAGAAATCCTTAAATAATGCATTACAATTTAACTAAACCCATTACATTTTATGGAAACCCAGGTTGCTTTGATAGTGTCCTTCAGCTTGACTTCCATCATTCGCTTCCATGTGCAAGAAAAAAAATGCTGTTTTTTTTTATTGCACGTGAATGGGTATTCTTTGAAAATTGAAACTTCACCACATTTATACAATCTGGGGAAATTCCCTTGCAAAGTAAACAGCTTATTTGCCTTTAGTAAAACAACCCCCCAGCCTCTGATAGTTTTCTGTGAAAATATACCTCAAGAAATAATGAAGGCATCCTAATATGTTACCTTTAATGCCACACCCCTTTCTGTGTAAAACCCGCCCTGTCATCTGTAAACCACACCCCTTCTTCTTTAGGCCCCACCTTTTCCTCTTAGAGCTCCACCTCTTCCTCTCTGTACATTAGGCTTAGGTTCACATTTGGGCAGGTTATAAATCGTGTTCAAACCGGCAATGCAGTCCGATTTCAGGGGGCGATTTGACAGACATCTGCGTGGGTTCATGCAGAGTTGTCTATTCAAATCGCCCCCAAATGTGGCAAAAGTCCCATTCATTCAAATGGCCCCTGTTCACATCTGAGCATTTTGTCACCTGTAGCAAAATGCCTGAAGCTGCATTCACACCTGAGCGTATCGTTTTCAGGCAGAAAGTCGCGCTATTTGTGCTACGATTTTGTACATGTCAAAAGGTCACCAATGTAAAAGAATAAAAAATGCCTGTAATCTACCAAAAAAGAAGCACCTGTACTTTTTTAAGTGACGGGCAGTTTGCCTTAGGTGACAGAACGCTTAAATGTGAACAGGGGCCATTAAAATGAATGGGATTTGTCTTGTTGGGCCATTTTAGAGCTGAGGCTGAGAGCAGAAAAACGCCTAAATGTGAACAGAGCCTGAGCTCAAAAAAGTACATGGACTTCTTATAGGCAGATTACAGGCATTTTTCTGCTTTTTACATTGGTGACCTTTTGACCTGTACAAAATCGTGGCAATAAACTGTAAAAATGCGCGACTTTCTGCTTGCAAAAAAGGTGTAAATGCAGCCTTAACCATTTAGGTAAGCAGCATAGTACATGTGTTCATTAAGCCTATGCAAAAATTATACGATGCGGGAACCAGCGCGATTCCAGCGCCGGTTCCAGCATCACATCTCTCCCGCAGGCAGTTCACACTGCCCTCTGTGAACCACTGCGGGTGTCAATACATTGTTAATGACACCCCCAGATTGGTTCACAGATCACAGTGTGAACTGTGAACACAGAATTTAGATTGCATATGTAGCGGCCATAACCCTCAGAGGGGCAGCCTTGAATTTTGGGCTTACCGGTTACTTCCGCTTGGCTTGTCAACGAATGTCCAGGGGTCCCCAGGGTTGATACCCAAACACTTTGGATGCTGACACAATAAAAGTCCTTTAAAAGGTTTTTTATTCTTGCAGTGGTAACATCCAACAAAACAGTCTCAGATAGGAATAGAGGGGCAAGGGTGAAGAAACTCAGGCACCTTGAACTGCTGACATCCACAAATGTCATAAATCAAACCCAGAGAGTAGCCACTCGCACCTGGGTACTTCTAAGTCAGATATGCCTCTAGCCAGAGGTATAGCAGCTGACAATGTGATCCGGAAACTTGCAAAAGTCTCTTAAACCGAATGAACGTGCAACCGAAGGTGAATAGGAACCTTTCCCACAGTACTTGGAGCTTTCTCTGTCTCCGTAGTAGTACTGCAGAAGTGTGGATTCTTTAGTGTCCATGCAACTCAGTGACCAGGCTCCTCTTGAGATGCCAGCTTGTTGGCCCTCCTCCGAAGAGTCCTCCCCCGATCACCTATACGAGCTGTGGTGCCCCTCCAATACTGAGAGCACACGGGACGCCTTGAATCCTCCTTCAGTTACTGAGCCTCTGGCTAACCGGCTCCGAGACTCGGGAACGGGCGGCTCTTTGCCCCAGACCATGCGGGTCTGTGGGGCTAGTCAAACTGACCATGTTTGCAGTACGGCAAGTGCTCCCAGGCCCGGGACCCCTCGCGGGGCTACTCCGGTCCAGCACCAGGAAACAGGACTGCGGCCGAAACCAGAACACGTGACTCCAGAACCTTAAGTACCCGTCCCCAGACTACCCAGCGGGGCCAGGCGCACCCACTGATTGGCTCCGGGGAAGACTGATACCTAAGACGTCCAACCAGGCCTGGTTCTAGGCCTGTCATGTGCACCTCACTGTACCCATGACCAGACAGAACCCTAGCACAGCCCAGCCAAACTGATGCCAAAGTTAACCTGCACAATTAACCCTCAGAACCCCGTTACTGTTCTGAGGGAAAAACTAAATTTCCATACATAGCGCACACTTGTGAAAGTGTGACCAATACACATAGGTGAGAACACCCATGCAATACAATTCTAGTGCGGGGAAAAACAAGTCCCTGCACTTTTTTTTGTGCCAATCCAATGCGATTTAACAATTCGGTGATTTCTGTGATCGCACTGGTGTGAACCTGGGCTGAAGCAGAGAAGAAAAGCACATTTCTCCCCTAGCAAGGACACAGAGGGTTAATTACTAGAGAGTCTCTATTTCAGATAACAGGGACATTGTGGGAAAGCTGTAGCACAGATAAGCAGTGTCATGAGGTTTGCAAGGAGACACAGTGAGAATCGGTATTTACTCTCACCCCTCCAGCCAGGTCAGATATACAGAATGTACACAGTAGCTGGGTCCACTGCTGAAGCCACAATCTGATGGCTCCATGTGCACCTGGGGTCACAACACAGAGAAACTGACCAGCTTTCTCTCTGCTCTCCCGTCTGTGTGGAGAGGAGGGAGAGGGGGGAACTGTCACCACACGCTCTATGAGAGAGACACTCTCCAAACGCTGCAGCCAGCAACCCCGGTGTTCTGTCAAATTCTCAGTGAATGGGCTGTATAATGAGCTGGGGGGGACTTTTTTCGTGCAGGGGGGGCAGCTTTTTTCCCACCCCCCTAAAGTGCCGCCCTAGGCCTGGCTTAAGCAGTTTCTAGGTCTTTTGCGGCAAAGGCTGGGTTAATTGTATACCCTATTTAAACCTCTGGTCAGCGTCCTAAACTCAGCTGATGAAGGAGGCATGGCCTTGCCTCCGAAATGTGTTCTGATTGGCCAAACACGGTGGTAGGCGGTACCCAGGTTGACAGCTCCGAAACACCTCCATGCCGAGAGACCTTGCTGGCATCCTCCTGAGTCTCTTTGAGGCTTCAGCTCCCGCTGACACCCGGCGCGCGTGGCTGACATCCTAGGATTCCTCTGCTTTTTTTTCTATCGCTGATATGCCTTCATCCGTCCAGCACTATGTGAGTGCATTTTACTTTTTGTCACTTTTTTGGTGAATGGGTAGGGGTACAATGTACCCCATACCTATTCCCATAGGGGGGCCTGGGATCTGGGGGGGTCTTTTTTAAAGGGGGCTCCCAGATTCCGATAAGCCCTCCACCCACAGACCATGACAACCAATGGCCAGGGTTGTCTGGAAGAGGCCCTTGTCCCCATCAATATACCATATAAGGGTCTGGTATGGATTTTGGGTGGGACCCCATGCCAATTATTTTTTTCCTTGGCGTGTTTTTTTTCTTGATTTTTCTATTATATTGCTGGGAGTCGGCAATACTAGTACAATAGTTTAAATTTAAATTTTTCCTTTAGAAATGCAATTTTGCTGCGGCACTGTTATACACACCACACAGATGTGCCACTTTACAGGCAGACCAAGGGAACCCCCCAGTTCATTATTTCATTTTTATTGTTTCACTTTAAGCATTATTAAAATCACTGCTCCTGAAAAAACAGTTGTTTTAAAAACTTTTTTTTTGCATTAATACATGTCCCATAGGGCAGGACCCGGGTCCCAAACACTTTTTTATGGCAATAACTTGCATATAAACCTTTATACCTAAATTTTGATTTTTCATGTTCGTGTCCCATAGACTTTAATAGGGTTCGAATGTTCGCTCAAACTTTTTGCCTGTTCACATGTTCCGGTGCAAACCGAACCGGGGGGGGGGGGTGTTCGGCCCACTTTCATTGGAAAATGATATAAGCTATATCATTGCTACATAAGTCATTTTGTAATTTAATTTTATTAAATGTAACCTTTTTTTTTTTACTAAGAATGAGATCAAGGCTTATGACTTATGGCTGGTTTAACCACATCAGCCCCGGAGGAATTTACCCCCTTCCTGACCAGAGCACTTTTTGCGATACGGCACTGCGTCGCTTTAACTGACAATTGCGCAGTCGTACGATATTGTACCCAAACAAAATTGACGTCCTTTTTTTCACACAAATAGAGATTTCTTTTGGTGGTATTTGATCACCTCTGCAGTTTTTATTTTTTGCGCTATAAACAAAGAAAGAGCAAAATTTTTGAAAAAAAAAGCAATATTTTTTACTTTTTGCGATAATAAATATCCCCCAAAAATATATAAAAAAACAAATTTCTTCCTCAATTTAGGCCAATATGTATTCTTCTACATATTTTTGGTAAATAAGCATATATTGATTGGTTTGCGCAAAAGTTATTGCGTCTACAAAATAGGGGATAGATTTATGGCATTTTAAATATATATGATCTACGATTTTTATCATGACTGCAACATTATGGCGGACACATCGGACACTTTTGACACTATTTTGGGACCATTGTCATTTATCCAGCGATCAGTGCTATAAAAATGCACTAAAAATATAAATTATACTGGCAGGGAAGGTGTTAAACACTAGGGGGCAATCAAGGGGTTAAGTGTGTCCTAGGGAGTGATTCTAACTGTAGGGGGGATTGTCTCACTAGAACAAAACAGAGGTCACTGCTCCCAATGACAAGGTGCAGTAGATCTCTGTCATGTTGCTAGGCAGAACAGGAAAATGCCTTGTTTGCATCTCCCCGTTCTGCCACTCCGTGACACGATCGCGGGCCCCCAGCAGACATCGAGCCGCGGGCACGGTCATGAAGTACGTGGCGCGTGTGCCAAAAAGGGGACGTACCTGTACGCCCATTTTCCCAGCCGCGCCATTTTGCCATTGTACATCGTTGTGCGCTGGTCGGCATGTGGTTAAGGCTGACCTCCAGGCGCGCCCCGGTCCTGAGCTACGTGACCGCGGGACCCGATCGCAGAGGTGATCAAATACCATCAAAATAAATCTCTATTTGTTGGAAAAAAAGGACACCAATTTTGTTTGGGAGCCATGTCGCACGACCGCGCAATTGTCAGTTAAAGCGACGCAGTGCCGAATCGTAAAAAGGGGCCTGGTCCTTTAGCTGAAAATTGGTCCGGGGCTTAAGTGGTTAATGTAAAAACATTTAAAAATTCAACTCTAAACAAATTAGTTTGTGTGTGTGTTTGTGTGTGTTTTGAATAAGGGGGAGAAGAAATAACATTTCTGTCAGATTAAAATTTCTGCCTGAGACCCCACGAGAGAAATCTACCCTCACTTCCTTTCCCTGTGATGCTTGTACAAAACATGGGGATGTGGTTAATAGGAACATAGACACAAATACACAAACTTCTCCAATGCCAGAGAATGCCCTTTTTGGGGAAACGCATTGGACGGCGCTTGCGTGTGACGTTATCACATGTCGGCAGGTTGGGTGATGCCGACTCGCTTCTTTTCATATACTACTGGTGATCCATGACTTTGATGTAAGTGCGATTTTAACTGCTTGCCAACCAGCGCACGACGATGTATGTCGGCACAATGGCACGGCTGGGCAAATGGGCGTATCTGTACGTCCCTTTTAACATGTGGCTTAGTGGGTGCACACACGCCGCTGTTGGGGCGCGCGCATGCCCGATGTGTACTCCGTGAGCGTGCCCGCGGGTCCCGCGGACTCGATGTCTGCCGGGGAGCCCGCGATCGTGACACGGAGCGGCAGAACAGGGAGATGCCTATGTAAACAATGCATTTCCCTGTTCTGCCTAGCAACATGACAGGGATCTACTTCTCCCTGTCATCGGGAGCAATGATCTCTGTCATGTTGTAGTGAGCCCATCACCCCCACAGTTAGAATCACTCCCTAGGACACACTTAACCCCTTGGTCGCCCCCTAGTGTTTAACCCCTTCCCTGCCAGTGTAATTTACACAGTATTACTTTACACAGTAATGAATTTTTATAGCACTGACCACTGTATAAATGTCACTGGTCCCAAAATAGTGTCAAAAGTCTCCGATGTATCCGCTGCAATGTCGCAGTCACGATAAAAATTGCAGATTGCCACCATTATTAATAAAAAAAATTATAATAAAAATGCCATAAATCTATCCCCAATTTTGTAGACGCTATAACTTTTGTGCTAACCAATCAATGTACGCTTATTGCGATTTTTTTTACCTAAAATATGTAGACGAATACATAAACTGAGAAAGAAATCATTTTTTTTTTATATATTTATTGGGGATATTTATTATAGCTAAAAGTAGAAAATATTGCTCTATTGGGAAAAAGCTGAAGTTCCTTGCTATTGAAAAAGCCCGCTTTGGGGAAGGAGCTTGTTTGGGGAAGGAGCTTGTTTGATATCTATCATTTAAGATCCATGTCATCTGGTAATAAGCCACTTTTTTCAATACATGGAGCACTTTGATCATTGGAACACTGTGGAGTGGAACTTTTCATAAGCACTGAGCATTTTTTCACCGTTTTTTTTGAATGGACTTTTTTTGGCAAAATATATCATATGATGGACTCTAATACCGGTATTTAGTTCATAAAAGAGTGTTTATTCAGATATATTGTACATTGGCCATTTGCACTTGCACTTTATTATTATACATGTGGTTTTCCATTTTTAGTTTATTTATAAGAGATATCACATACACAATTCAATTATGTGTATTCGTTAACCCTTTTTGAGTTTGCACTATCACATGCGCAATTTTTTGTGTAACTAGCTTTTGCACTTTAAAGTTGCATTTGAAATTAGTATTTTGAATTTAAAGGAACAGTGCACCAATTTTCTTTTACACTATTTATTAGTCCAGTATTCAGGATATTTGAGTTGCAGCGGTTCACATTAATGGTTTTGGATAAGCATGAGAATTATTTTTTTTTTTTCTACAAATACAAACTTGACAGAGGCTTGAACATAAAGCCTTAAAGCTGTATATCTGCAGTATGAGATCAACTCAGGCACTGCTGCCTCTGACTGTCAGTTTCATGAGATTTGGAGGTAGATCTGGTATTGCCACTACTGTTGTTCTTGCTGGAGTGGAAGCTGTACCTGAGTCCTTGTAGTTCAAGGATCATACTGCTTCTAAATCATTTATTCTGTGCATTTGTGTTTTCTCCACCACTTCTGCTGCTTTTTAAATATTACCCTACCAGTCCTCAGATTACCAGTTATCAGGGGACAGCTATGACACAAGAAATGGAAGCCCTGCTCCTCTACCAAGATGACCTCCTCCTTTTTGTACCCCTTTCACAGTTCAGGTCCTCTTTAAATGCTATGGTTTGGGTATGGGGAAAGTAAGGTGCTAGTGTTCATTTTAGGGCAAGGATAAAGTATATATGCAGATTGCAGAAGTAGTTAATTTTTCACTTTTTTTCATTGTTAGCTGCTCTCCACCAAGAACTATGATGTGAGAATCAACAGTTCACCATTTACTACATCTAAATTACAATGTATTATGTACTATAAGTAGGATATAAATCACATCTACAGTTAAATGGGAGCTGTCATAGAGACCGGAAAGTTGTCGCAGTGATGGATGACTGTGAGATCTCGCACTTCATAATACATTGTTCTGCTCAATAGAAACACAGCAAAATGTCAACTGATTCATTATGTAAATGTCTGTACCTCAATAATATATCGTTTACACAAGACATGAAATGAATACAAAATGGGGCAAAAGACAAACAACGCCAATTTGTTATTGTCATTTTTTACCTCTTTATTTGGTAGACAACACCAATGCGAGTCATTAAAGCTCTATTAAGTCAGGGAGACACATGAGGCTGGAATAAAGCAGTGTAGCAAAATGCATTAAAATCTTCCAATGCATATTATTAGAATACACTATATTACCAAAAGTATTGTGATGCCTGCCTTTACATGCACATGAACTTAGAGAATATGTTCTAAATTTTTCCAAAGGAAAACATTTTGAGCGGAAAAAAATGCTCGTCTGTATGCTCTTCTGCGGCACCAAAAATCACGCATGCTCTGAAGCAGGTACAAGACGGAAGCTATTGGCTACTGGCTATTGAACTTCCGTTTTCTGGTCCCGTCGTACGTGTTGTATGTCTCCAATCACAGCAGGAGCTGGGTGAGACCGAATGTACACGTACCCTTAACCTGGAAGTAGACAGCGACGTACCAGCACATCACTTTGCTTACATCGGCCACCCGTCCGCAGTACAATGCAGCCAGGCGGTCATTAACCACTTCAGCCCTGGAAGATTTTACCCCTTCCTGACCAGAGCACTTTTTACAATTTGACACTGCATCCCTTTAACTGACAATTGCGCGGTCATGCAATGCTGTACCCAAACAAAACTTGCGTCCTTTTTTTGATCACCTCTGCGGTTTTTATTTTTTGTGCTATAAACAAAAAAAAGAGCGACAATTTTGAAAAAAAAACTATATTTTTTACTTTTTGCTATAATAAATATTACCAAAAAAAAAAATGTCTTCATCAGTTTAAGCCAATATATATTCTTCTACATATTTTTGGTAAACAAATCGCAATAAGTGTATATTGTTTGGTTTGCAAAATATTTATAGCGTCTACAAACTATGGTGTCAGGAACGGTGCTATTACTTGGATCGCCTGCTGGTGTCACTGTTTCCTTTTGGCATCAAAGGGTGCAGTTCTGGTGGCCACCAGCAGGGGTCTCCCAGCCGATGGACATTGTCAGGAATGGTGTTATTACCTGGATCGCCTGGTGGTGTCACTACTTCCTTCGACACCAAAGGGTGCAGTTCTGGTGGCCACCAGCGGGGGTCTCCCAGCAGATGGACATGCCAGCAATCTAGCTGCACCTGTTGTGGAACTGCTGAGACTATATAAGCCTGTCCCTCACTGAAGCTCAGTGCTTCAGTATTCCGTTCTGTAGCCTTGTCTTGCCTGTGCTGTAACCTTATCCTTATCCTGATCCTGATCCTGATCCTGGACCTGTAACCTGTACCTGCAACCTGTACCTGCAATCTGACCCTTTATTCCCTTCCTGCCCTGTCCTGGATGCTGTCCCCCTTTACCTGGTTCCAGAGACCCGTCCCCTGATTCCTGATTCCTGCCTTGATGTTCCCTTGCTTCCTGTTTCCCCCCTTGTCTCTCCTCCCTGCCTTGTATATACATGTATATATATATATATATGTTCCATTGCCTTGAGTGTATTGTTAGTTAGTTAGTTAGATTAGGGCTTGGGGGTTTGCTGTGTTATTTGTGTTCTTGCTTGTTTGTGTTTGCTGTGTTGTGTGTGCTGTGTTCACGTGTGTATTTATTATTAATAAATATTTATCTCATCACTACCTTTGGAGCCTGATTCCTTTAGTGCAGCCCATCCGATCTGTTCACTTGTGTTGGATGCCTGTGTTCAGGCTCCTTTCATGACAGAATACTGAAGCCATACAAACAGATCGGCTGCACTTGGGAATTGGGTCTGGACACTTGCTATTGCCAAGAAAGATGCATCCGGAAGATATATTGTATCTTTCGCTCCTGGCAATGGAAGAAAGAGATTTTTGTTATCAGACTTTGGGTGACTATACTAGGGAGCAACTACTGGAGTGCATCCGTATGGCCCATGTTTTCGTTGATCAGGGCAGTTTTCTTTTTGAGGACGTACAGCCTCTGATCAAGATTTGTACAGAGCTGGCCCTGCCCTGTATTCCTGAAGGCCGTGATGATTACACTCCCCCTTTTAATATGAATCAGGTTGTATCCTTAGTATGGCTTTTTGAAGATGATCCTGCCGATTTCTGTGAGCACTACTCTGGCTGTTCCCCACAGGTGATTGCTGAGTGCATTGTGTCTGCTCAGTCTTTTGTTAGACAGGGAAACTTAAATCCACAGTTTGTACAACCCATACTTTCAGCATGGTCTGACATGGTAAAATTAGCCCCAGCCAAATCAACCACTTCTGCCATCAGACACCAGCCTACCCAAATGTATGTTTCCCCATCACCCATACCAAACCCAGTTGCCACCCAGTATACATTGCTCCCAACCAAATATTCATATCCGGTCTCCTCTCCCTGTACCTATCCTGCATACAACTCCCCTACCTCTTCTCTGCCATATCCCAACACTCCTTTCCTGTCTGCTGCACCCCCAACCTACAAAGCTTCAGCGACCAAGTCAAAGAAAAAACGAAAGTTCTTCCCGACCAAAACGATCCTGCCAGTAACCCAATCTGCCTCCACACCCACTAATCTGTCCCAGCCTGAAGCGCCAGAGTTTCAGCCGGAGGTGCCAGCAATCCAGCCTGAAGAGCCAGTACTAGCCTTCCAGCCTGATGTCCTGGTGCCAGCCCTCCAGCCTGATGTTCCAGCCTTCCAGCCTGATGTCCTAGCCTTCCAGCCTGATGTCCCAGCCTTCCAGTCTGATGTCCTGGTGCCAGCCCTCCAGCCTGATGTTCCAGCCTTCCAGCCTGATGTCCTAGCCTTCCAGCCTGATGTCCCAGCCTTCCAGTCTGATGTCCTGGTGCCGGCCTTCCAGCCTGATGTCTCAGCTTCCCAGTCTGATGTCCTGGTGCCAGCCCTCCAGCCTGACGTTCCAGCCTTCCAGTCTGATGTCCTAGCCTTCCAGCCTGACGTCCCAGCCTTCCAGTCTGATGTTCCGATGCCAGCCTTCCAGCCTGATGTTCCAGCCTTCCAGCCTGATGTTCCAGCCTTCCAGCCTGATGTTCCAGCCCTCAAGCCTGATGTCCCAGCCTTCCAGTCTGATGTCCTGGTGCCGGCCTTCCAGCCTGATGTCTCAGCTTCCCAGTCTGATGTCCTGTTGCCAGTTTTCCAGTCTGATGACCCGCTGCCAGTTTTCCAGTCTGATGACCCGCTGCCAGTTTTCCAGTCTGATGACCCGCTGCCAGTTTTCCAGTCTGATGACCCGCTGCCAGTTTTCCAGTCTGATGACCCGCTGCCAGTTTTCCAGTCTGATGACCCGCTGCCAGTTTTCCAGTCTGATGACCCGCTGCCAGTTTTCCAGTCTGATGATCCGCTGCCAGTTTTCCAGTCTGATGATCCGCTGCCAGTTTTCCAGTCTGATGATCCGCTGCCAGTTTTCCAGTCTGATGATCCGCTGCCAGTTTTCCAGTCTGATGACCCGCTGCCAGTTTTCCAGTCTGATGATCCGCTGCCAGTTTTCCAGTCTGATGACCCGCTGCCAGTTTTCCAGTCTGATGACCCGCTGCCAGTTTTCCAGTCTGATGACCCGCTGCCAGTTTTCCAGTCTGATGACCCGCTGCCAGTTTTCCAGTCTGATGACCCGCTGCCAGTTTTCCAGTCTGATGACCCGCTGCCAGTTTTCCAGTCTGATGACCCGCTGCCAGTTTTCCAGTCTGATGACCCGCTGCCAGTTTTCCAGTCTGATGACCCGCTGCCAGTTTTCCAGTCTGATGACCCGCTGCCAGTTTTCCAGTCTGATGACCCGCTGCCAGTTTTCCAGTCTGATGACCCGCTGCCAGTTTTCCAGTCTGATGACCCGCTGCCAGTTTTCCAGTCTGATGACCCGCTGCCAGTTTTCCAGTCTGATGACCCGCTGCCAGTTTTCCAGTCTGATGACCCGCTGCCAGTTTTCCAGTCTGATGACCCGCTGCCAGCCCTCCATTCTGATGTGCCCGCTGCCCAGCTTGATGTGCCCGTGCCAGCCGCCCAGCTTGATGTGCCCGTGCCTGCTGCCCAGCTTGATGTGCCCGTGCCCGCCGCCCAGCTTGATGTGCCCGTGCCTGCCGCCCAGCTTGATGTGCCCGTGCCTGCCGCCCAGCTTGATGTGCCCGCTGCCCAGCTTGATGTGCCCGTGCCCGCTGCCCAGCTTGATGTGCCCGTGCCCGCTGCCCAGCTTGATGTGCCTATGCCCGCTGCCCAGCTTGATGTGCCCGTGCCCGCTGCCCAGCTTGATGTGCCCGTGCCCGCTGCCCAGCTTGATGTGCCCGCTGCCCGCTGCCCAGCTTGATGTGCCCGCTGCCCGCTGCCCAGCTTGATGAGCCCGTGTCTGCTGCCCAGCCTGAGGTGCCCGCTGCCCAGCTTGATCTGCCCGCTGCCCAGCCTGAGGTGCCCGTGCCTGCTGCCCAGCCTGAGGTGCCCGTGCCCGCTGCCCAGCCTGATGTGCCCGTGCCTGCTGCCCAGCCTGATGTGCCTGTCTGCTGCCCAGCCTGAGGTGCTCCTGTCTGCTGCCCAGCCTGAGGTGCTCCTGCCTGCTGCCCAGCCTGAGGTGCTCCTGTCTGCTGCCCAGCCTGAGGTGCTCCTGTCTGCTGCCCAGCCTGAGGTGCTCCTGTCTGCTGCCCAGCCTGAGGTGCTCCTGTCTGCTGCCCAGCCTGAGGTGCTCCTGTCTGCTGCCCAGCCTGAGGTGCTCGTGTCTGCTGCCCAGCCTGAGGTGCTCCTGTCTGCTGCCCAGCCTGAGGTGCTCCTGTCTGCTGCCCAGCCTGAGGTGCTCCTGTCTGCTGCCCAGCCTGAGGTGCTCCTGTCTGCTGCCCAGCCTGAGGTGCTCCTGTCTGCTGCCCAGCCTGAGGTGCTCCTGTCTGCTGCCCAGCCTGAGGTGCTCCTGTCTGCTGCCCAGCCTGAGGTGCTCCTGTCTGCTGCCCAGCCTGAGGTGCTCCTGTCTGCTGCCCAGCCTGAGGTGCTCCTGTCTGCTGCCCAGCCTGAGGTGCTCCTGTCTGCTGCCCAGCCTGAGGTGCTCCTGTCTGCTGCCCAGCCTGAGGTGCTCCTGTCTGCTGCCCAGCCTGAGGTGCTCCTGTCTGCTGCCCAGCCTGAGGTGCTCCTGTCTGCTGCCCAGCCTGAGGTGCTCCTGTCTGCTGCCCAGCCTGAGGTGCTCCTGTCTGCTGCCCAGCCTGAGGTGCTCCTGTCTGCTGCCCAGCCTGAGGTGCTCCTGTCTGCTGCCCAGCCTGAGGTGCTCCTGTCTGCTGCCCAGCCTGAGGTGCTCCTGTCTGCTGCCCAGCCTGAGGTGCTCCTGTCTGCTGCCCAGCCTGAGGAGTTCCTGTCTGCTGCCCAGCCTGAGGAGTTCCTGTCAGCTGCCCAGCCTGAGGAGTTCCTGTCCGCTGCCCAGCCTGAGGAGTTCCTGTCGGCTGCCCAGCCTGAGGAGTTCCTGTCCGCTGCCCAGCCTGAGGAGTTCCTGTCTGCTGCCCAGCCTGAGGAGTTCCTGTCTGCTGCCCAGCCTGAGGTGCTCCTGTCTGCTGCCCAGCCTGAGGAGTTCCTGTCTGCTGCCCAGCCTGATGAGTTCCTGTCCGCTGCCCAGCCTGATGAGTTCCTGTCCGCTGCCCAGCCTGATGAACCGACGCTCGCTGCCCAGCCTGATGACCCGACGCTCGCTGCCCAGCCTGATGACCCGGAGCCTGCTGCCCTGTTTGTTTTTATTTCCAGATCTAAACTTCCAGACCCTGGTGGTGGGGTACATGTCCCATTGTCGGACTCGGGTGGCACGCCTCCTAGTAGGTTAAGAGACTCTGGCCAGAGAGCGCAAGGAAGTCTGCCGTCACAGAGAAGACTTTTTGGGACTCTTCCACTTTTACACGCACTGCCAGATCTAGGACAGAATGGAGTGTCCAGAGGCCACTCCTTAGGGGGGGGAACTGTCAGGAACGGTGCTATTACTTGGATCGCCTGCTGGTGTCACTGTTTCCTTTTGGCATCAAAGGGTGCAGTTCTGGTGGCCACCAGCAGGGGTCTCCCAGCCGATGGACATTGTCAGGAATGGTGTTATTACCTGGATCGCCTGGTGGTGTCACTACTTCCTTCGACACCAAAGGGTGCAGTTCTGGTGGCCACCAGCGGGGGTCTCCCAGCAGATGGACATGCCAGCAATCTAGCTGCACCTGTTGTGGAACTGCTGAGACTATATAAGCCTGTCCCTCACTGAAGCTCAGTGCTTCAGTATTCCGTTCTGTAGCCTTGTCTTGCCTGTGCTGTAACCTGATCCTGATCCTGATCCTGGACCTGTGACCTGTACCTGCAATCTGACCCTTTATTCCCTTCCTGCCCTGTCCTGGATGCTGTCCCCCTTTACCTGGTTCCAGAGACCCGTCCCCTGATTCCTGCCTTGATGTTCCCTTGCTTCCTGTTTCCCCCCTTGTCTCTCCTCCCTGCCTTGTATATACATGTGTGTGTGTATATATATATATATATATATATATATTCCATTGCCTTGAGTGTATTGTTAGTTAGTTAGTTAGATTAGGGCTTGGGGGTTTGCTGTGTTATTTGTGTTCTTGCTTGTTTGGGTTTGCTGTGTTATTTGTGTTCTTGCTTGTTTGGGTTTGCTGTGTTCACGTGTGTATTTATTATTAATAAATATTTATCTCATCACTACCTTTGGAGCCTGATTCCTTTAGTGCAGCCCATCGATCTGTTCACTTGTGTTGGATGCCTGTGTTCAGGCTCCTTTCATGACAGCGTGGAAATACATGTTAGTCTCAATCTTGGCCATGTTGGCATGAAGGTGGGGCAAAAAAAGGACAATGAAATTGTGCATAGAAACATGTATTGCATTCTTCTTCCAACATAAACATGAACTTCCATGATCACCAAAAATATTAATTGGTAAATGTTAAACAATTGCTTTTACAAACAAATCCAGTTTACAAAGTTAACTTAAGGACAGAACTTTAACAGAAAGTACAAAACCTACCAAAAATATCTTGTATTTCAGCAAATCCCAATATATATCAATATATAAGAACAACATAATGGCTCAATATCTGCTGCAGACTGCAGTTACTGGAGCTCTACAGGTTGTGGAGGTCACATGTTTCCTGTCAACGGTGAGCTCCACTCCGCAGTCAGACCCCCTTGGTTTGATTTGCACTGTAATGCAATGCAACCAATTCTATAGAATGGACTGTCTAATGCACCAAAGCTAAATTTCTGGTAGCACAGCACATGGCAAAACAAAGCAAAACATGTTAGTTTGTTGGAGTGCATTGTCCTGAACTGCAATGTAGGTGCATTTAGAAGATGCATTGGGGTGCAATTTAGAAAGAGTAGCACCTCATCCCACAAAATTATCAATATTATCAATATATTGTCAATATATTGGAAACTATTGTGTAGTGCACATTAGTATAGTTAAGCCTTGTTCACAGCGCCTAAACTTAGTACAGTGAACTACACAGTAATTCACAATATAAGTTACTGCTAATTTTACACAGGGCCCCCAAAAGAAGCACAAAACAAACACAATGTTCCACAATGCAATACGACAGCACAAAGCAGTTAATTTACTTTATATCATTTTTGAAGGCACAATAGTTTGCAAAACGAACTCTATCAGGGTACATTTACACTTTCATTCAGAGAGCATAAACATCACATTTCTATTGTGTTTGTAATACTTGGGGTTATGGACATTTTGCATTCAATTTTTGTTTGGGTGCGTTAGCCTTGAGACAGAGGAAATCCACTCTCTTCCTCAAGACAAAGCTGCACAAAGCTGCACTGCGGTACTGATTAGATCCAATGAAGGCACAGCAAAATGCAAAACAAATTCTAGAATTAAAATAACTTTGTCTGATAAAAATTGAACCTCATGTCAATGTCAGTTTTATAGTTAGAAAGTAACAAGGGGAACTCTGGACAGCCGCACACCAGACGAAGATGAAAAATCAAATGGATTTATTTAAAAACAGGAATCACATCAAAGTCCAAAAACACAGCAAAACAGGGAAGGGGGGCACACATCTGACGCGTTTCACGCTAAATACAGCGCTTACTCCAGCTATGCGTAAGCGCTGTATTTAGCGTGAAACGCGTCAGCTGTGTGCCCCCCTTCCCTGTTTTGCTGTGTTTTTGGACTTTGATGTGATTCCTGTTTTTAAATAAATCCATTTGATTTTTCATCTTCGTCTGGTGTGCGGCTGTCCAGAGTTCCCTTGTTACTTTCTAACTACCTTGTTATTAGCCTGCACCTGGAGCTCCACACTAGGAGTAGAAGCAATCGCCTTGAAGGATCCCTCTGGAGCGGTGGTCATCTCTCAGTTTTATAGTTCTTGTTTTTTTTTAAATGTTAGGACCATTCTCACCTCTATGACTTTACTCTCCCCATTCCTTACCCCAGCCTGAGGTATTACTACAAGAAATAAGATACTGCAGACAATGCAGCAGTGAAAAGTTGACCAGTAGCAGAAATGCTTCATTCAGGGATAATAAGACTAATTGGTATATGCCTAACTTTTATTTTATCTATTGAAATAGGGGGATGCAGTGGATGTTAGTGATGCAATGTTAGGTTGTTTTTGTGCACACTGTTACTGCACTCATCTTTTTTCTTTAAATGGTACAGCAGCTTGCTGTGGACAAAAGGCAACTTCAAGTACAAATTGCCAATAGTCACAAAGTTAATCTGGTTGACAAAAGACACATGTCCATCTATTTCAACCTAAAAAAGAAAAATAAAACACACACACAAATTGATATATACTATCATATACCCACAGTCGATCCAGAGGAAGGCAAAATAAAACCCTTTAAAGCATGATCCAATTTGCTCCAGCGAGGGAAAATAATTCCTTCCTGATCTCCCAAGAGGCAACTGGATATTCCCTGGATCAACTTTACCTATAAATGTTAGTATCCAGTTATATTTTGTGCATTTAGGAAAGAATCTAGGCCTTTTCTAGTGAGTTGGCCAGAACCAGCTCTTGAGCTTTTGAGGGAGTATATTTCACACTTTCACAGCTCATACTTTGTAGAAGACATTCTCTTGATGTAAAGAGTGACCACTTGTCCTCTGTGATGACCATGAAGTGAATAACTCTACACCAAGTTCACTATATGGACCACTTATGTGTTTATATATGTTGATCATATCCCACCTTAATCTCCTTTTCTCAAGAGAGAATGAATTCAGTTCCTCTAATCTTTCCTCATAGCTAAGCTCTTCCATGCCTCTTATCAGTTTGTTTGCCCTTCTCTGCATTTTCATCAGTTCCCCAATATCCTTTTTGTGAATTAGTGCCCAAAACTCAACTGCGTCTTCAAGATGAGGTCTTACTAATGATTTGTACAGGGGCAAAATAATATCTCTTTCTCTCTGCAGTCCATACCTTTTTAATACCAGAAATGTATAATAACTGCAAGCATACAGGGGCGCCACCATAAGTTTATGGAATTGTGGTCACCTTGGATTGAATTCTTGAGCTCAGAAATGTTGAGATCCTATCTTTGAAAATATAACTATACATGAGCAGCACTTGGATTTTGCTTGGGTGACTGACTAGCCTGATGGTCGGGAGAAGGGACTCCCCAGAAGTTTTTGTACGTATGTCCATGTCTGTGTGGGTGTGTGGGAATGGATGTCTTTTTTTTACCTTTTTCTTTCCTTCTCTTTTCTCTTTTCTACCTTTTTACTTTTCCCTCTCTATGGTGCAGACACCAGTTTTTATTTTTATCCTGTTTTTCCCTATTTTTTGCCTAGTTTATATGAGTAGCCCTAAAGGAAGAATCTGAGCTATGGATAATAATAAATGTATAAAGGTATATTGGAATATGATATATATGTGCTGTGAGTGGAACTTGTGTAAAGACAAAATACTTAATAATAATAAAATATGATTGTTAAAAAAAAAGAAAGGATTTGGAAACTATAGCCTGGCGTTGCATGCTATTATCAATCTTATAATATACCAGAACACTCAGATCCTTCTCCACCATTGATTCACCCTGGACATGTATTCGTAAATTCAGATGTATCTAAATTTCAGAATCATAATAGGAACAAATTTAAACAAATACAAAATAAATTATAATGAAGAAAAGATTCATTTGAATTTAAATTGAATTCAAAATCAAAACTAATTAGAAAACTAATTAGAAAACACATTTGAAATGTAAACATGTTGCTGACTATTGTAGATTTCCTTTAAAAACTGTGTACAAGTGTACCTAAAAGAATTGATGCTCTTTTGAAGTCAAAAGACATTCAAATATTGATTCAATTTAGATTTTTCTTCTCTCTAATTCAGAATTTTTTAAATTGATAAAAATAAACAAGTAAAATATACATTTTTGAAAGCATTCTTATATTACGTTATTTCTTCACACATGCCAAAGTACTGTACATAGAAACAACAAAATGTTGAAGCCAGATATTTCTTATATAGCTTAGAACACTTTACGTATTCTGAATAAACCTTATTAACCTCTTTGCGCTGGCATCTCCGGACCCTTTAAGAGGTTTATGATGCCAGAATGTGGGGCGGGGCTTAATATTACATGACTGCCGTGATTGGATGTTACGGCTGTCACGTGATCCTAAAAACCCCTGATCGCAAGGAGCGATCGGGAGCTTTCAGTTAGGCGCAGTAACAGTGTTGGGAGCACGCTCCCGGCAAAGCTCCAGTAACAACAATTCACGCAAATATGCGGCCTCTCTGTGCCAGGGACCACATATTTGTGTGTGGCCGGCGCCAAGGGGTTAATACAAAGCAGATAAATGTGTCAAAAATCAACTGTTGAACCGGCCAAGATTCAAACCATCTAGCTTCACTGTAAGTACAAATATAGAACAATACAGCTACAGAACTTTTATGGCAAATGTAGGTAGAATTTGCAAGCAATGGAGGTGAGACACAGTTTGAGAATAACAAACAATAGTGACGTATGTACATAGTAGGTACAGCAAACTCTTAAGGATCAAACGAGACCATCAAAACCAACCAGGGATGGTCAAAAAACAAATATTGGCTACGTTAATTTCAAGAGTACTGGTCAAATAGGGTAGAACCTATTTTCTGCTCCATGCTGCTCCAGAGGATGACAGAAACAAGAATACTAACATGTTATGTTACTCTTATGACAATTAAAGTATTGCAAGTCTCGTTTTTTTTCTTATAAAAATAATAAACATGTTATACTTACCTGCTCTGTTGCAGTGAATTTGCACAGAGCTGCCCTGATCCTCCTCTTCTCGGGTCCCTCTTCCATGATCCTGGCACTTCCTCCTGTTGAGTGCCCCCACAGCAAGCAGCTTGCTTTGGGGCCACCTAAGCCGAGTCACAGCTCCCTGTGTCCATACAGACATGGACCCCCGGTCCCGCCCCCTCTCTCTCGTGATTGGCTAGCTGACTTTGATTGACAGCAGTGGGAGCCAATGTGTCTCAGCAAATCAGGAGGGAGAATCTCGGACGCTCGTGGACATTGCTGGACAGAGAGGGACCTCAGGTAAATATTAGGGGGGCCAAGGGGGGCTGCTGCACACAGAAGGACTTTACAATCCATTTAATAAATGAAATTGTGTCATACATATTGTCATGTACATAGTTTTATATATTATCATATTGCTTATAATATTTACTTAGTGGTTACAAATGGCTGCATTGTCTTCTGGGTTGTCCTTTTTTTTTCCCCCGATCATGCACAATATTTCTGATGTTTTATTGTACGAAACCAGTACACATTACATGTAAATCATAGGTTCTGATCCGAAGGGATGGGCTGAACTTTGGTTGTTCGGCCATTAGGCAAACACTGAACAATATGCGGTGTCTGGGGCAAATTCGAAAGCTGCGGGAACACCCTAAAAGTCTATGGGACACTAACATGAAAAAACAAAAGTGCTAATATTAAAGGCTTATATGCAAGTTGTTGTCATAAAAAGTGTATGGGGACCCGGGTCCTGCCCCAGGGGACATGTATCAGTGCAAAAAAAAAGTTTTAAAAACTTTTTTTTTTTCAGGAGCAGTGATTTTAATAATGCTTAAAGTGAAATAATAAAAATGAAATATTTCTTTAAATATCGTGCCTGGGGTGTCTATAGTATGCCAAGTAAAGTGGTGCAGTTTTCTCGTGTTTAGAACAGTACCGCAGCAAAATGACATTTCTAAAGGAAAAAAGTAATCTAAAACTGATCGCGGCTGTAATGAATTGTCGGGTCTCGGCAATATGGATAAAACTCATTGAAAAAAACGTCATGGGTTGAGCACTTTTGATTTTTCATGTTCGTGTCACATAGACTTTAACAGTGTTCGTGTGTTCTTCCGAATTTTTTTCCTGTTCTGGTGCGAACCGAACCGGGGGGGGGGGGGTGTTCGGCTCATCCTTACTGATCAGTAACAAGAAACATTTTGCAGTTTTCTCATTCAGCAATTTTCTTTTGGAAGATCTTAATTGGTTCTTGAAATTTGTGTACACACTATATAAAAATCTTGTGATCATTCCAAATAGACCCCATTCGTGATTGTCACATCTCTTACAGGCTAAACTTACCATTAAATAGATATGGTCATACACAGTTAGGACCACATTGCAAATTTGGGCATATGACATTTCCAACTTCATCAAAACATTTTTGTTCCCTTTTGGCAACAGAGGAGGGGACAATGTTAACTGACAGGGCCTCCTCATCTTTTGCATAATCACTAAAAAACATTCTGTTTTTGGGAACATATCTGCATATGGTAAGAACAAGTTATGATACACAATTTAAATGTATTCTTATTTATATTAATCAACTTGAAATCACCTTCCACTAATCTAGTTGGCATGAGTTAGGGTTACTATTACTGCACTTCGTGTGCTCATGTTAGAGCCCTTTCACACTGAGGCACTTTGCAGGCGCTATACCGTTAAAAATAGCGCCAGCAAAGCGCCCTGTAACAGCGGCTCCTTTCAGCGGTGCGCTGGCAGGGCGTCAGAAAAAAGTCCTGCCAGCAGCTTCTTCTTCTTGAACTCACCGCTCTTAAAGCGCCCCTGCCCATTGAAAACAATGGGGCATCGCTGCTATACAACCGGCAAAGCGCCGCTGCAGCGGAATTTTGCAGGTGGATTTAACCCCTTTTCAGCTGCTAGCGGGGGTTAAGACCGCCCCGCTAGAGGCCGAATAGCACCGCTAAAACGACGGTAAAGCGGGCGTAAAAATAGCAGCGCTTTACCACTGATGCCCGGGGCGGCTCTGTGTGAAAGGGGTCTTAGCTCTTTCTCTAACTTACTGAATAAAACTGCCACCCTTATTTTCATAGATTACATTACTTGATGATGAAAAATGCGGTGGAACGGATCTACTGTGCATAAATTGTACCAAATATAAAATGGGAATCTATTGTACAGTACATATCCAATCCATTACGATTACCAGTATTTAACTCACTGGATCTTCTTAAATGACATTGTATATGTATAGTATACTAATTTTAATGGAGTAATTAAAGCCCATAATGGAGGCTTTCATGTTGTAATAACTTATTTTTATCTGATAAAATCACAAATATTTAAACAGTCTATGAACAAGCAGTACTTAACACATTTTTGCATATTCGGTTTGAATCAAATTCGATTCAAATATGGATGAAAAATTTGAATTGAAAACCAAAAAAAAACAAACAAATGAAAACAGAACTAATTACAAAAACAAATCATTCTAACATAACAAATATAACTAAACAAAATGATTAACTTAAAGGAGTTGTAAAGGCAGAAGGTTTAAAATAAAAAACATTCTGTGTGTAGCAGCCTCCCCAGCACCCCCTAATACTTACCTGAGCCAAGTCTCTGTACAGCGATGTCCACAAGTCCCTCAGCCTTCCGGGACTCTTCCCCCTGATTTGCTGAGACATAGCAGCGGCCCCATTGGCTCCTACAGTTGTCAATCAAATTCAGTTAGCTAATCAGGAGTGAGAGGGGGCGGAGGCCGAATGGAACCTCTGTGTCTGAATGGACACACCAATCTGCAGCTCGGCTCAGGTGCCCCCATAGCAAGCTGCTTGCTGTGGGGGCACTCGACAGGAAGGAGGGGCCAGGAGCACAGAAGAGGGACCTGAGAAGAAGAAGATCGGGCTGCTCTGTGCAAATCCACTGCAACAGAGCAGGTAAGTATAACATGTTTGTTATTATTTTTTTTTTTTAAACTAGACTTTACAATAACTTTAACAAACCCATCCAAAACTAAACACAACTAATTTTTTTGTTTTGCACATGTCTAATTCCACTAGTTGTACTCCCCCTAGTATGCATGTTTTTAGACCCCAAGTGCATAACCTAACATAATTTATTAATATTAAACCTTATTTTTTAACATAGTCCCCCAATAAACAGTGTGTCGAGGTCGGCTTGTAAGTTGGAGACATTCTATAAGGACGTAATTCCACTACATAGCATGGTGTCATCTAAAAAGACTGAAATAGTACTTTTAATCTCAGACTCTATATCATTTATAAATATTTTTTTATATTTATAAATATAATAAAAAGTAACACTGAACTTTTTGGGTACACCACTAATAACCTTAGACCATTCAGAGTATGAATCATTAACCACCACTACTCTCTGTTTATGGTCTTTTAACCAGTTTTCGATTCATTTACAAATTGATTTTTCCAGACCTGTAGACTTTCCATTACACATTAGCCATGTGTGTGGAATTGTGTCAAGCACCTTTGCAAAATACAGGTATACTACGTCCACAGCCATTCCTTTGCCTAAGATTTTGCTTACCTCCTCATAAAAATAAATCAGATTTGTCTCACAACTTCTGTCTTTCATGAATCCATGCTGTCTGTTGCTTAAAATATTTCTTTCAAACAAGCATATTTCTTTCAAGCAAAACTCATCTATGTGGCTCTTTATTAAACTCCCCAGTATCTTCCCTATATAACTATAGAAGTTAAACTAACAGGTCTATAGTTACTTGGTAAAGACTTTGATCCCTTTTTAAATATAAGCACCACATTGCCCTTATACCAAACCAGTGGTACTCTACCAGTCATTAAAAATGAGAAACAATGGCTTTGAAATGACAGAGCTCAATTCTTTTAGGACACATAGGTATATGCCATCTGGTCCAGGTGCTTTATTCACCTTTATTCTGTGTAAATATTTATTGACCATATTTTGAGCCATAATGGTTTATTTGGGGCTATGGTAATATCTTCCCCTTTACATAATTAAGCTCCCCGTGCTCCTTTATATACACAGAGCTAAAAATGTATTTTTAAAAATTGCCTTCTCTTTGTCCCCAGTCACCCAATCCAGATTATTTTGTAAAGGGCCTACATGCTCAGTACCTGACCTTTTTTACTATTAATACATTTGAAGAATTTTGGGGGGTTTGTCCTACTATGTTTTTCAATCTGTCATTTGTTTTGAATTTTTTTCAGCATTGATTTCCTTTGTACATATTCTGTTGAATTTTGTTATACTACATATATATATGAGCACCCCCACTTTAAAAAAAAAGTCCCTATCAACCTAAAAAAAAATGCACAAAAGAAAGGAAAATGCAGTTTACCCTAAAATTAAGATGCTATCACAACATAAAATAAAAAGCAATATACCCCCAAGGCCAGTTTAAATAAATACCACCTTCAAAACAAAAGACCTTTATTTCCAATTTTTTGTATTTTTTTTAAGCAAAGCCTTACAGCAGGGAAACAAACTTATTGTGGATGAGACATCAGCTAAAACTGAATACAGACTTCAAATCAACCACAAATGAAAATGAAAGACAAAAAAGTCCCCAACACTAAGAAAAAAAAAGTCAGCAAATGGAATTATTGTCTAAAGAGCTAGAAATCAGATTTAAAGTACAGTTTCTTCCAATGCAATTTGTAAGATTTGCCTATGCTTTCCCCACAACAGTTCTTAATTTACTGACACTATGGCTGCTTTGTGCTTAAGGCTTAACCAAAACCTCCCTAAGGCTGCGTACACAAGATCGGATTTTCCCACGGGATTGTCTGCCGGACTAGAGTCCGCCGGAAATTCCGACCGTGAGTGGGGCTCTGGCGGACTATTTGTTGCCAAAAGTCCGGCGGACTAAGTTTTAAGTTTTGACTTAAAACTGTCCGCCGGACTCGGCAGTCCGGCAGACAATCCCGCCTTCTGTGTGCTAGTCCGCGGGACTTTTGAAATGAACGGACTTGCCTCACACACGGAGGAAAGTCTGTTCATTTAGAACGTAACTCCAGGTAGACGGGGCTAGCGAAGGAAGGCAATGCCGCCGCGCTAGCCCTGTCACTTGGTATGGATTTAAAGGGGAATCCCTACGCCAAAAAAAACGGTGTGGGGTCCCCCCCAAATCCATATCAGACCCTTATCTGAGCACGCAGCCCGGCCGGTCAGGAAAGGGGGTGGGGACGAGCGAGCGCCCCCCTCCTCCTGAGCCGTACCAGGCCGCATGCCCTCAACATGGGGGGTGCCCTGGGAAAAGGGGGGCACTGCGGCCCCCCCACCCCAAAGCGCCTTGTCCCCATGTTGATGCGGACAAGGGCCTCTTCCCGACAACCCTGGCCGTTGGTGGTCGGGGTCTGCGGGCGGGGGGCTTATCGGAATCCGGGAGCCCCCTTTAATAAGGGACCCCCAGATACCTGCCCCCCACCCTATGTGAATGAGTATGGGGTACGGTGTACCCCTACCCATTCACCTAAGGAAAAACGTGTAAATAAAAAAGACACCATTTTTAAAAATACTTTATTGCACAGCTCCGGGGGTCTTCTTCTGTCTTGGGGGGTCTTCTCGCCGGACTCCTCCTCTATCTTCTGCTCTTTTACTAGCTCTTTCACTAGCGGAGGAGCCCGGCTTTATTCTTCGTCGCCGCCGCCGTCTGGGGGTCTTGTTATGACTCTTCTGTTCTTCTTGCCGGGCCTCCGCTTTCTTCTTCCAGCTCTTTTACGAGCGGTGGCCCGGGCTGGTGTTGCCGTCGCTGTCGCTGTCATCGTCGCCGCCTTCTGCTTCTTGTTCTTCTTTCTTTATCCGATGTTGACATGACGCTCTCTCTGGCCGTAATGGCAGAGACACGCTGTGCTGTGACTTATATAGGGACACGGGGCGGGGCCACCGGCTCATGTCACATGGTGACCCCCATATGATGTCACAGTCCCAGCATCCTCCGGGACTGTGACATCATAAGGGGGCGGGGTCACCATGTGCCATGAGCAGGTGACCCGCCCCTTGTCCCTATATAAGTCACAGCACAGCGTCGTGTCAAAATCGGATGAAGAAAGAAGAACAAGAAGCAGAAGGTGGCGACGACGATGACAACAGCGACGGCAGCGGCAACACCAGCCCGGGCCACTGCTCGTAAAAGAGCTGGAAGAAGAAAGCGGAGGCCGGCAAGAAGAACAGAAGAGACCCCCGAAGTCGGAACAAGACCCCCAGACGGCGGCGGCAACGAAGAATAAAGCCGGGCTCCTTCGCTAGTGAAAGAGCTAGTAAAAGACTCAGAGTCAGAAGCAGAAGATAGCGGAGGAGTCCCGCGAGAAGACCCCCCAAGACGGAAGACGACTCCCGGAGCTGTGCAATAAAGTATTTTAAAAAATTGTGTCATTTTTTATTTACACGTTTTTCCTTAAGTGAATGGGTAGGGGTACATCGTACCCCATACTGATTCACATAGGGTGGGGGCCAATATCTGGGGGCCCCCTTATTAAAGGGGGCTCCCGGATTCCGATAAGCCCCCCGCCCGCAGACCCCGACAACCACCGGCCAGGGTTGTCGGGAAGAGGCCTTTGGGGTGGGGGGGCACAGGGCCCCCCTTTCCCCAGGGCACCCCCCATGTTGAGGGCACGTGGCCTGGTACGGCTCAAGGGGGGGGGCTCTCGCTGCGTGCGCGGATAAGGGTCTGATATGGATTCGGGGGGGACCCCCACGCCGTTTTTTTGGCGTAGGGTGACGGGGCTATCGAGGTGTCAATGTCGCCGATTAAGGCAGCAGCATTCACCTCCTTCGCTAGTCCCGTCTACCTGGAGTCACGTTCTAAATTAACAGACTTTCCTCCGTGTGTGGGCAAGTCCGTTCATTTCAAAAGTCCCGCGGTCTTTGGCCAAAACTCCGGCGGAATGTCCGCCGGAAAAGTCCGAGCGTGTGTGGGTAAGTCCACACATTCGGAAAGTCCCGCGGACCTCCGCTAGAAAGTCTGGCGGTTTGTCTGCTGGACTAGGTCCGGTGGGATTGTCCGAGCGTGTGTACACCGCATTATTGGCCCTTCTTAGCCTACCTCAAAGGTCTTGCAGTGAATTATGGTTTAAAAAAAATCCTCCCAGATGAATCTGCATACAAATTCACTGAAACATGAATCCTGGACCTGCAGGGTTCACCTCAAACCCAATTTGCACCCCTACTCATGAATATGCATTAGACTTTGTACTGAACTGCCAATTCCCCAGTACATTAAAGCAGACAGTCTTTTTGATAAGAGCAATATAATAGGCAGTTGATTTCTCACCTGTGGATCTGAGAGTCGAGACAAATCAGGATACAAGTAAAATTTTATTCCTTCTGATGCTCCAGGTAAAGTGACCCCACGGACTAAGAGAACTATCAGCATAACATAGGGGAAAGTTGCAGTGACATAGACCACCTGTATAAAAAATATCATAAGGTTAGATTCATATGGCATACAGTAAATTTGTCAACACACTTACAATCCATAAGCAGACCCTGAACCCAGGGCTTTAGTCTATACATTCTGCATGAACTGCAAAATCTAAGTATCTAATGAAAGAGAAAAAATAATGTAAAAATAAAAAAACAAACCCTTTTTTCTGCATTCAATTTATGAATTTATGTGCAGCATGACTTTTCAGTATATTAGAAGGAGCAAGAATAGGGGCGGTGTGAAATGGCAGATGATTTTAGGGTAGAGGTATTGGGTAACCTTTTTCTCCTTAGGTCTCAGTGTATGTGTATTTCCAATGACAGACAGTAGTTCTACCATGTCAATGTTTCAGGTCCAAAAAAAAAAAAAAAAAAAAAACACCCAGGAAGATGAGCATTACATCACACTCACTCCTTTTTGAATGTCCTGCCAACACACACCATTGTGGCTTAATCCTGGCCCTATTTTAAGAATGCAACATGCAAATGCATTGGCTTAGTTCATAGGAGTGCCATTAATGCATTACCACATTGTATTTTTGAGCGCCTTAGGTTAGAGAATAACAGAAGTACTGTCAGATTTTACTGCTAGTGCCATATGATCTACTCACTTTATTTAGGGTGTTCTGACATAAAAAGGAGGCTATCCTATGTTTTCCTGACAGACTCCATGGCAGCCATACGTATGGGTTAATCCCGCCTCTCCTACCTCATAGGACCCCACTCCCATAAATCTTTGCTCCCAGCTAGGTACCGTGTTCCTTTTTTGTCCTCCTCCTTAGGACTAAAGAGGTAGTTCTTACCTTAAGGAGTAGTGATCCAGTCCTGGTGTTTCCCCTTGCGTTGGCGGTGAAGAGATGGCGGTTTTGGAGTCCAGTTGCCCGGCTATTAGCAGGGTGGACACGGGTGATGTTGTGGTGCCTGAAGAGCTTACTATCCAGTCATTGACTGGCAAGCGGCAATTTGGCCATTCGTCCTCGCTATTAGCAGGAGGCCTTCCATTTGATGCCCGGTCGTGCCCGCTTGTGAACAGCGCTTGGAGGGTCAGGTCGGATCGCTTCGTCATACTGGATGGTATCGTATGCTTTTATCATATTCCATGGCAGCCGGTGTTTATTTCTGTGTGTTTGTTTCCTGTTTGTCCTCATTATGGCGGCTGGAGCGCATTTGCGTTCCAGTCCGCCGCTGTTCGTCCCTACGGCGCATGCGCACGGCCCCGAGCCAGATTGAGGCTTGGCTCGCGCATGCGCGGTCCGGGCGGAACGGCGGTGGCCGCGCATGCGCGCGGACGTCGTAAGGCGGCGCACGACGACGCTCGGAGCGCCGTGACGTCATCCAGGGCGGCAGATTTAAATAGCTGTCAGATACAGCTATGCCCTGGCTTCTAAGAGGAATCTGCAAACGCTGGCTTTCTTGTTCATATAGCGATTTCTGTGGAAGGTAGGCTGATCACCCCTTTGTCTTATGCAGCAATGTGTTACTTGCCTAGGCTATTGTGGGATGTTTATGTATTATGTCTTGCCTGCAGTCTCTGCTGTTTTTTTCCATTGCCATGGATGTGTCGTCGCCGCCTAGTGGTCAGCCCTTATGCCGCAGGTAGGACGGAATTTTTTTCCTCTACCTGTTTTGCAGGGGTTGTCAGGGTTATTGGGGAATTATAAAATATTTTGTTTCCTGTTCTTTTCTCAGCCCTTCTAGGTCCGATCATCATCCAGTAGCACGTGAAGAGAAATCCAGGTCACAGCGTGACCAATCAAAGTCAAGATCTTCTTCTAAACATCACACGGACAGATCAAGGTCCGGCTCTAAACATGATTCCCGCCGCCATTCCGGTCGCACGGAGAAAAAAGCCTGCTGGGGGTGTAGGGCTTATGTCCCGGAGGACAGATCTCTCTGCGAAGCATGCTACTCCAGAGCTGCGAAAGAGAGAGGTGCAGGTGACCAGCAGGTGGAAGCACTGGTCAGGAAGGTTGTGCAAGAATCTCTGAGCAGGACAGAGTCAGCCAACATAACCATTCCCCCTTCAGCACCGGCCTCAACTGCGGACGCAGTCGAACTTGAAGTTCCGGGTCCCTCTCATGACTATCTCTCGTCAAATGGATCCTCAGATGAGGAGGTCGAGGTGGATGAATATGGAGCGGGATTCGACTTCTCTCAAGTCCCTCATTTGGTCAGGGCAGTTAAAGATGCGCTAAAATGGGAAGACCCAATAGAGATGCCCTCCAAACAAAAGAAGTATTTTAAACATCTGAAAAAAGAGCGCCCGAATTTCCCTTTCCTAAGTGAGCTTGGTGAAATCATATCTGATGAGTGGGCAAAGGTTGAAAGAAAGAACTCTTTAATCACCAAAGTGGCAAAAATGTACCCATTCAAGAGCGAGGAGGTGAAATATCTGGATTCAGCCCCCCTCATTGATGCGGCACTCATGAGATTGGTGAGACATGTCACGCTTCCACTGGAAGATACAGTGTCATTCAGAGATGGTTTGGAAAGGAAGATCGACACTGATCTCAAACGGATATATATTACTGCAGGGATGGCCTGCAAACCGGCCTTAGCTCTTGCGGCTTTGTCGAAAGCCATGGAATCATGGACAGATGACGTTGGTGCAACCCTGGGAAGTATATCCGAGGACGTGGTCAGGAATTCCCCAGTGCACGAATTGAGGATGGCATCGGCTTTTCTGGGTGAGGCATCCCTGGACATTATCCGGTTGGTATCGCGTGTCATGCTATCCTCGGTCACAGCTAAACGGGCCCTGTGGTTGCGTCCATGGGTGGCGGATCCTGCCTCCAAACAGGCATGGTGCAAAATTCCCTTTGAGGGTTCCTCCCTCTTCGGGAACAAGCTGGACTCGGCCATCACACGCGCTACCGGGGGTAAGTCAGGTTTCCTACCCCAGGATCGTCGTCTCTTGAGCCAGAGAAGAGCTCAACCTAGACATGATCAGGAGCGTGCTAGAGACGCACGTCGTTACAGACCTGGCAGGGAATTCAGGAAAAACTGGCGAAGAAATCAACCTTCAGGACAGAAGTCCACAAAGGCCACACCCTCTGGGGGTCGGGATACGACTAAGTCCTTTTGATATGGAGCCTGTCCAGGTGGAGCAGGTAGGGGCACGATTACTCCGTTTCCAGCACGTCTGGGCAGCCTCGGTCCAAGATTTCTGGACAGTCAAAACTATCTCTACAGGTCATACCTGGACTTTCACCGACCCACCTACACACCGCTTTATTCCCACAGTTCTTCCACAGTCAGAAGAGAAGAGAGAAATTCTATTATCCTACACGGACTCTCTGATATCTCAAGGGGCCGTCATTCCGGTACCGGTAGAAGAAAAATTTCAGGGAATATATTCTCCTCTCTTCATGGTTCTCAAAAAGAACGGGTCATGGAGGCCAGTCATCGACCTAACATATTTGAACTCCTTCATCCAGAAGGAGAGGTTCAAGATGGAGACTCTCTTGACCATAAGTCAAACGATTCAGCCAGGGGATTGGATGGTCTCAGTAGACCTGAAGGATGCGTATTTTCATGTTCCAATCGCAAAGAATTTTCAGCAATACCTCAGGTTCGCAGTGGAGCAGAGACATCTCCAGTTCACCTGTCTTCCTTTCGGGCTGACAACATCGCCTCGAGTGTTTTCAAAAGTACTACTGGCAGTGGTAGCCCTAATCAGGGTCAAAGGTGTCCGGTTACACCACTACCTGGACGATCTACTCCTGCTCTCGCAGGACAGAGACCAGCTTCGTTTACATCGGGACCAAGTCATCTCGGTCTTGACGGAGTTCGGCTGGTTGTTGAACAGGGAGAAGAGTCAGTTGGATCCGACCCAGTCCCTGATATTCCTAGGGGCGCAGTTCGACACGGTAAAGAGTACCATTTCCTTACCCATGGAGAAGATCCCAGTAATTCAAGACAGGATTCGGCTCGCCCTGGCATGTCCTCGCCTCAGGGCATCATATTGCCTCAGAGTTATCGGCAGCATGGTGGCCACAGCTCCCATGGTAAAATGGGCACAGTGGAGGATGCGACCCTTCCAAAAGGGTTTTCTTCAACAATGGATCCCAGAGTCACAAGATCACTTTGTCAGAATGACCCCGTCCATGAGGGAGTGTCTTCCATGGTGGCTTCATCAGGAGAATCTCCTCAAGTGCCACTCTATTGCACCAATCTCCTGGATTGTGGTGACGACGGATGCCAGCAACAGCGGCTGGGGAGCCCTCTGTCTATCAGAAATAGCCCAAGGGAAATGGGACTTCCCATCTCAAGGGATAGTGTCAAATGTCTTGGAACTCCGAGCTGCCTTTCAAGCTCTTCAAGCCTTCCGTCACCTGATTTCGGGAGCTTCGGTTCTGTTGAGGTTGGACAACACGACTGCGGTAGCCTACATCAAGAGACAAGGGGGTACATGCAGTCTAGATCTACTAGAGGAGGTCAGTCCGATTATGGTTTGGGCCCAGGCGAATTTGTCGAATCTAACGGCTGTTTACCTCCCCGGAGTCCAGAATGTCCAGGCGGACTTCCTCTCAAGAGTAGCATTGGACAACAACGAGTGGTCCCTCCACATAGAGGTGTTCAATTGGATTCTGTCTCTAGGAGTAACACCGGAAGTGGACCTCTTTGCATCACCCTGCAATGCGAAACTCGAGAAGTATTACACGAGGAATCGTTGTCCCCAAGCTTATGGGATAGATGCGTTGACGGACCAGTGGAGGTTTCTCAAGGCGTATGCCTTTCCCCCAGTACCGGTCATTCTCCGTTTTCTGTCAAGACTCCGCTGGGAAGAAGCCGAAATAATAGCGGTAATTCCATATTGGCCCAACAGGCCATGGTTTCCTCTCCTGACGCAGCTCAGTTGTCGGGACCCAGTCCCTCTTCCTCCCAGGCCAGATCTCCTGCTACAGGGAGCATCGCTTCACCCATGTCCATCCCATCTCCACCTGATGGTCTGGTGGTTGAAAGGGAAAGGTTGACAGCCTTAGGGTGTCCTGACACAGCAATTGAAACCTTGATGAGTGCCAGGAGAGAGGGTACTAACAGAGTGTACCAAAGAATCTGGGCAAGATTCGTGAGTTTCATCCCTACGGTTGGAGGTTCATTTAAGGACCCGAAAATATCGGACATTCTGGGTTTCCTGCAGACAGGCCTGGAGTTGCCCTTGGCCGTTAGCTCTCTTAGAGTTCAGGTCTCTGCGATTTCTGCATTCACAGGCGTTGCTTGGGCAAAACATCCTCTCGTCAGGCAATTCTTTAAAGGTGCAACAAGACTTAGACCTCAAAGGAGGCCAAGATTCTCCAAGTGGGATCTTCCCCTCGTTTTGGACTTCTTTTCAGGAGAAGATTTTCGACAAATGGATCAATTGTCCATCAAAGATCTTTTTCTCAAGACAGTGTTCCTGGTGGCCATAACATCTGCCAAAAGGGTATCTGAGATCAGCTCTCTGGGTTTCAAAGAACCGTTTATCACCTTTTTTTCCTGATAGGGTGGTCTTGATCCCTATGTTGGGATCAAATCCCAAAGTGACGTCCGTCTTTCATGAGAATCAAGAAATAGTTCTCCCAACATTCCATTCATCTGACGATTCTAGTATCCATCCTCTAGATGTCGGAGAAATCCTAAGAGTCTATCTGGAAGCAACGGCTCCCTTCCGGAATTCGGATTACCTCTTCATTTACTTCCAAGGGAAGAATAGAGGATTACGTGCTTCCTCCAGATCCATATCAGCCTGGATTGTCCAGGCTATTCAAAGGGCGTATACGGCTAAGGGTCTGGTCCCTCCAGAGGCGGTGACAGCACACTCGACTAGAAGTGTTTCGACGTCTTGGGCAGCTTCCCGTCATGTGTCTGCGGAAGTGATTTGCAAAGCAGCATCATGGTCATCGATAAATACATTTATGACACACTATTGTGTTGAGCCGGCGGCTCTTTCTTCAGTTAATTTTGGTTTGAATGTCTTATCTGTTGACAATGCCAATTAAAACTTTTTTTCTTAAACCAGCAACTTGTCCCACCCGGGAGTGTATGGCTAGTTATTTCCCATACGTAGGCTGCCATGGAGTCTGTCAGGAAAATGGAAAATTTATATCAAATACTTACCGTAATTTTCCTTTCCTGATGGACTCCATGGCAGCAGGAGTTCCCTCCCATTGCTGGAGTAGGCTAAGTTATGGAACACGGTACCTAGCTGGGAGCAAAGATTTATGGGAGTGGGGTCCTATGAGGTAGGAGAGGCGGGATTAACCCATACGTAGGCTGCCATGGAGTCCATCAGGAAAGGAAAATTACGGTAAGTATTTGATATAAATTTTCCATTGTCTATACCTGAGTAAGTAAGGAAGGGTTGGGTCCTTAAAGTGAGGTGAGGTTGTGTGGGGGGGGGGGGAGCAGACTTGGCCGTTTAGTTTGGTGTAGAGCAGGGGTGCCCAACCAGTGGCCCGGGGGGCACATGTGGCCCGCAAAGTCTTCTGATGTGGCCCGCGACCTCCTGCTTTGGGATAGCGGGTTCTCAAGCCCAGATCGGGGGTTGCCGACCCACCATCCCAGAGCATCAGTGTTATAAATGAAGCCAGAGGTAGAGGAAGAAAGCGGCTGCTGAGGGAGCATTTGCCGATGCTTTCTGTATATCCTGTATCCGATGGCTCCTGTCCCAAGCGGAGTGATACCAAATGCATTCTGCCTGGGACAGCAACAGCCGGCGATACCTAAATGGAAGACTATTATTAAAGGTAAGTTTATTACTAAAAGCAGTGTATATATGGGCATATCTGTTCTGCAGTGGTTACTGGGCTGCTTTCAAACTGATCCGCAGGTGCAGAGCATTGCACCTTCGGGTTACCTGCACTGAGTCATAGACTTCTGTTATTATCTGCGGGTTTGGTGCGCTTTCAGAAAGTGCACCATACCTACAGGATATAATAGACATCGATGGTGAAGTGCAGCTAACCTGCAGGAAAGCCACACGCAGTGCAGGTAAACTGCCGCACATTAGTGTGAAAGCAGCCTTAGGCCCCTTTCACATGATCGGTTCAACTCACACAGACCCTCCATTCACCTCTATGGAGCGGCAGATGTAAACGAACTTGTGTCCATTTGCACCCACCTACCTCCAATCCGATCCACTGAAAAAAAAAAAAAGACAGAAGGGGATCCATCCCCTTCCATCTGGTTGGATCGGATAGGGGGGCCCCACAGAGCAGAGTGGGCTGTGTCCATGTCCGCTCTGCATATACAGAGCGGACACGGATCTGTCTTCCATCCGCTCAATTTATTGTGGCCCGCGACCAGTTACCAAGTCACTTAAGTGGCCCTCGCTCTTCAAAAGGTTGGGCACCCCTGGTGTAGAGAGTAGGGGTCACAATCAATCACCTGGGCTAATACGTAAATGGGGATGTGTATGTGGGATGGTATTGCCCGGGGCAGGTGGGGCAAGAGGAAAAGAGGGGGGAAATGGGGGGGAGCAGGGGGAAAAGGCAAGAAAAAGGGGAAGCAGAGGAAAAACAAGAACAAAGAAGAGAAACGAGAGAGAAAGGAAGAAAAAAAAAATAAGACGTTTTTTTTTCAATGAACACAATAAATTGCTCCTCATATATAGGGTTCTTAACCGTTCCCGACTGGCGCACGACGATGTACGTCGACAGAATGGCACGAACAGGCATAAGGGCGTACAGGTACGTCCCCTTTAAGATGCCGCCGTGCCATCGCGTGTGCGCTGCCGGTCGGGACCCCCGTGAGTCCGGTCGCGGGTCCCACGGAATCGATCGCCGCGGGGATACCCGCGATCGTCTCACGGGATGGCTGAACAGAGAGATACGGAAGTAAACAGCATCTCACCATTCTGCCTAGCAACTAGAGACACTGATCTCTGCTCCCTGTGATTGGAGCAGAGATCAGTGTTCACTAAATCACAGCAACACCCCCCCACATTTAGTAACAAGCCCCTAGGAACACTTAACCCCTACACTGCCACCTAGTGGTTAACCCCTTCACTACCAGTGTCATTTACACAGGAATCAGTGCATTTAAATAGCACTGATTGCTGTATAAATGACAATGGTCCCAAAAATGTGTCAAAAATGTCCGATGTGTCCACCATAATGTTGCAGTCACAATAAAAATCGCTGATCGCCGCCATTACTAGTAAAAAAAAATATTAATAAAAATGCTATAAAACTATCCCTATTTTGTAAATGCAAAAACTTCTGCGCAAACCAATCAATAATCGCTAATTGTGATTTTTTTTTACCAAAAATATGTAGAAGAATACGTATCGATTCAAACTGAGGTAAAAAAATGTTTTTTTATATATTTTTGGGGGATATTTATTATAGCAAAAAGTAAAAAATAATGTGTTTTTTTCAAAATTGTCGCTCTTTTTTTTGTTTATAGCGCAAAAAATAAAAACCGCAGGGGCGATAAAATACCACCAAAAGAAAGCTCTATTTGTGGGAAAAAAAAGGACGTCAATTTTATTTGGGAGCCACGTCGCACGACCGCACAATTTGTCAGTTAAAGCGACGCAGTGCCGAATCGCAAAAAGTGGTCTGGTCTTAAGCCAGCAAAATGGTCCGGTCTGAAAGTGGTTAATAGGTAACTTCACTTTAAAATACATGAGCTCTTTTAATATATAAGGACATCCAGAAACTCTTAAAATAGAAATATTAACCCCTAGTTTTACTTTCATTGTGCTTTGAGAGCTGTAATCAGTCCCAGGCCCCTTTAAATGTTGTATTGTTTACATTTTGTCTGTCTGCATTCATATTATAGTGGCAAACAAGGACTGAGAAAATGAAAATTATTTGATCAAATTTTGTAAATAAGTGTCTTCAGATCCACCAACCAGAAACTATGATTTCTCTGCTTCATTGCACTAATGCAATTTCCAGGACATAAGCAGGCAGTCCACGCATACATTTAGCTAATCCCTCCCAATCCCTCTCTCTGAGACCTTCCTTATTTTCAGCTCTGCTCTGGAGTCATGATTTGTCCACTCCTGTACTTTTACCTTTAAATGTGGCAGGGTCTGCCTGCGTTTAGCAGTTTGTGATTTGAAGGGATTGCGCAAATGCACTGCAGCATATAAATAATCATTTCTGGCTTCTGGCACTGCAGATATTGAATTCAACAGGTATATAAATGTCTCTCCCGCTTAATCCATTGCTTTGCTCAGTCTTTTTCTGCAGTTGCAGTGCTGACATAGGCAAGCTGCACAGAAACAATACAATGGGTTATTGGTCTAAGCTTGTGATGACAGCCCTCAAAGCGTAGATTAAAAAAACATAATAGGTTATGCAACATATTTGCAATGTTGCTTGGGATCCCTTTATAAATTAAATACGCTAATGTGTTTTAATTAATAAATGACCCAGTTATATAGCATGCCTTTGTTATACAGCATCCGGATTAAAACAGCTGTCAAACGATTAACATGATTTTATGAATATTACATAGCAGGTCTAGTTACTAATATTGTGCAGTCATCAGACATTACGTAGTTAATAGCAAGAGAAATTGCTCTGCTCACAAAAAAAACACAATTTTTTTAATTTGGAATAAAAAGTTGTTTATCATCTGATTTGTTTGGTTCATTTGAATGTTACTCTTTGAAGTATATACAAAAGGTTTGCTGGCAATATATTGAATTCCCTACAGTTTCTGCACTGGGGCCAACACACCCACGTGAGAGTTTAATATGTTCTACTTCTAGTTAGGAAACAAAGACAAATGGAACATTATTTCGAATTACCAATATATAAATTGAGCATAAAGTAGACACATTTTGATAAAAAATATGCAAAAAGGAAGCTATGGAAATACACTATACTTAATAGTTTAGCCAAACATTTAATGGCACTGATGTTTTAATATTTTCAGCAATAGCACCCTGGGCAGCCAGTGTTGCCACTAGGACAAAACACCCCCAGTTCCAGCCTCATGTCCTGTAGTAAACAGCTAGTTTGGCTCTGCAGGGGCACCTTGCCCCATTAGAAAATTGTACAGGGCACACTCTTGGAATCCTCTTTGAGGTTTCAGCACTGAGAAGATTTTTTCACCCCCTATGAGTACAGAAGATAATAATAGCATTTTAAGTAAATAAAAAAAATGAACTTGACTATACAGGAAGAAGGAAATGTTTTAAGGAAAACTAAGAAAAATAGCTGGGGTGGGGGGATTTTACTGTGATACATCAAACAATGCTTTTCTTCTTGGAAAATCTCTTGGAGAAGTCAAATCCATGTTGGTGAAAAATTGACACGGAAGATACTATAAGAGTCTTAGGAGTGATACTGGCCAGTGGCGTAGTGTGGGGGTGCAGAGGGGGCCGTTGCCCCGGGCACAATATTTAGGGGGGGGGAATTTCTGCGCCAGTGTGTGTCACTACTTGCTGCCTCTGTAATTTCAATTTCCTGTGTCCCCGGCGCTCTGGCCGCCATATTCAGTGCCTGGCACCCTGAATCACGGTTGCTCCTGGAGTCCCGCCTCTGCACATGACCCCATACGCCCCTGCACAGGGCGCCAGACACTGAACATGGTGGCCAGAGCGCGGGGGACACAAGCAATGAAAGAAGTGAGCCGCCGCTGTCTTCTCCTCCTCCTCTCCTCCGGACCGATGCAGGACAAAAAAACAGAAGGTGAGAGTCATGTTGCTGGCCCCGGGGGGAGGCACGTGGTCTGGCGAGAGGGAGCAACCAGAGAGAGAGAGAGAGAGTAGAAGAGCAGCACAGTGTAGTGTCAGTATAGGAATACTGTAGGTAGGACAGTGTAGTGGACTGAATAGCGGTCAGTGTAGTGCAGTGGTCAGTATAGTGTAGTGGATAGTATAGTGGTCAGTGTAGTGGATAGTATAGTGGTCAGTGTAGTGTACGGGGTAATGGTTAGTGTAGTGAACAGTATAGTGGTCAGTGTAGTGTAGTGGACAGTATAGTGGTCAGTGTAGTATAGTGGGCAGTATAGTGTAGTGGACAGTATAGTGGTCAGTGTAGTATACTGGACAGTATAGTGGTCAGTGTAGTATAGTGTAGTGGACAGTATAGTGGTCAGTCTAGTGAATAATATAGTGGTCAGTGTAGTGGACAGTATAGTGGTCAGTGTAGTGGACTGTATAGTGGTCAGTGTAGTATAGTGGACAGTATAGTGGCCAGTGTAGTGGACAATATAGTGGACAGTATAGTGTAGTGGACAGTATAGTGTAGTGGACAGTATAGTGTAGTGGACAGTATAGTGGTCAGTGTAGTATAGTGGACAGTAGAGTGGTCAGTATAGTGGTCAGTATAGTGGACATTATAGTGTAGTGGACAGTATAGTGGCCAGTGCAGTGAATAGTATAGTGGTCAGTGTAGTGTAGTGGACTGTATAGCGGTTAGTGTAGTGGGCAGTATAGCGGTCAGTGTAGTGTAGTGGATTGTATAGTGGCCAGTGTAGTGTAGTGGCCAGTATAGTTGTTAGTGCAGTGTAGTGGTCAGTGCAGTGTACAGTGTAGTATAGTGTAGTGGACAGTATAGTGGTCAGTGTATTGGTCAGTATAGGAATCAGGTTGGTCAGTGTAGTGGTCAGTATATGAATCAGGTTGGTCAGTGTATTGGTCAGTATAGGAATCAGGGTGGTCAGTGTTGGAATCAGGCTAGTCAGTATTATTGTAGGAAGGGACTCAGGGAGTGCTAAAAGTCCGCAGGTTAGGGGGCGCAAATTACTAGCCTTGCCCTGAGGCGCTAACAACCCACGCTACGCCACTCCTCATTACCTACAAAATACAATTTAAAAACCTGATTCTAATATGCAAAACCTTTCAGAGGCAGAAAGTACATGAGAGCTATTCTGTAGATGGCAAACATAAATCCATCCAGACGTTCTGCAGTGGTCTCAAAATGTTCTTTTCTGCCTAATCCATTATTTCTCAGTCACACCTCCAGGTCTTCTTTAGTTTCGGTCTCTGGGTCCACAATTACCATCAGCATGCTGTCAGGCTATCACCATTTCTTCTTAGATGCCATAAAATCCCCACAACCTCATTCTCTCGCCATTTGGTATACTAAGTACTGCACTATTCAAGTGAACTTGGACACCATATTAAAAGTTTAATGGAAATCTCTGTTTAATGGGCCCATTTATAAAGCAGCAGTAGAAAACAAATTGCGTATTTGTGAAGCACAGCAGTATGCTTCACAAATGTGCCTAGCACTTTGCTGGATTTGATACTTTTATTTTTAAAAGTTTAAATAGAAAACAGGTTTGCTTTAACTAAAACAGCTGCTGACAAACTTCAAAATCATAGGAAAGTGAATCTTGAACTTTCTTCACAGTGAATATAGAGAGATTTTACATCATAAAAATGTACGCAATTTTCAACAAAATAGGTAAACAGTATAATACAAAACAGATTAAAAAAAACTGCAGATTACATTAATCAGGTTAACATGTCACTGTATAGCATGGTCTCTATAAGAGCATATGTCACTGTATAGCATGGTCTCTATAAGAGCATATTTAAAAAAAGAGCCTAGCTGAGAATCACTATTTAAAAGAGAAATGCGGAAATAACTAAATCATTCATCTCCTAGATCAGGGATATGCAATTAGCGGACCTCCAGCTGTTGAATAACTACAAGTCCCATGAGGCATAGCAAGACTCTGACAGCCACAAGCATGACACCCAGAGGCAGAGGCATGATGGGACTTGTAGTTTTGCAAGAGCTGGAGGTCCGCTAATAGCATATCTCTGTCCTAGATGGCTGCAGCACCGATCCCAGCTGCCCCCCGCTTGCTCTATCCCTAGAACTGAGCGATCAAACACTGCTGAACGCTAAGTTATCCCCCTCCAGTCTGAGCAGAGAGTTTCAATCACAGGCTCTTTGCTCTGCCCCTCCAGCGCTCACTGCAGCATGCTGAGAGGCTGAGCCAGCTGCAGGTACAGGCATCTGGGTGGATATCGACTGTAAAGTCTGTATATTTCCTGAGCCTCGACCTGCTAAGTGACGTCAGCTGAAAGCAGGCTTTAGCCCACTGTCGACTGAAAACAGGTCACAGAAGTGCAGAATGAATGAAAAAAGGGTTTTGGCTATACTTCTCATTTAAGTAAAATAGTCCCAAAAACAAACAGCTGCTTGTAATTATCCTCATACCTAAAACCCCTCTCAGTGTTGTCAAGGGTAGCTCTGATAACATAGGGGAAAAGCAGGAAGGACCCAAAGTCTCAAGACAAAGTGCCACCTCAATGGAACTGGAGAGCTCTGATAGCAATTGGGGAGAAGCTCCCCACCATAGCTGGGTCTTCCAGACAAGCTGCATGGTATTCGGCTCCTGCCCCACTGCTCGCATGCCATTTCTCACAGTGGAGGGTCATTCACCAGGTTACAGGTCCCTTGCCCCCCTCTCTGAGCTGATGAGGGAGAGAAGCTGAGAAATCTGTCTTCCCAAAGTGTGTCCAGAAACTCAGGGAGTTGTGTGAAAATTAGTTATAGGGGTCTATACCTGCATCTGACCATGGTGAGTAAATGAGCTAGAAATTATTCTCTGATACTGTTAATTGTCTTCAGTGACATATCTACTGTATCAGATGTTATATTGTGACTATAGTGAAGCAATTCTAAATGTACTGGTGTGTTGCAGGGGGGAAAAATACTTTACTTAGTCACATCTTCCATCTGTCTATAATTAGGATAAAATCTGTTCAAACATATTCCTCAATTTTCGTGATTCTGAAATATCTGGATGAGTTTCCAAATTAGTCACATCTTTTAGGGAAATCCTGTGATCCAGTTTGTATTGCACAGGTATAAGAAATAGCTGTTAAAGACCAATCTCTAAAACATTTTCATTGTTCCAATTTTTTATTATATATGTGATTTTCTGTGGCAGGGGATTGTATTCACAGTCATTGTAAGTTTATACCATTGAAGAACATCTGAGTATTTCTTCATTCACTCTCCACTGGTCTATTTCTGTCTGTCAGGGCTGGGCTCAACCCTTCCTTCTCTGAGCTGGCCGCTCAGCTGGCTGCTAATTTCCATCTCCTAGCTCTCCACAGTGACTCACCTGTTGATGATATCCTGCTCGTCAGTCCTGCCTACTTAAGCCGTCCAGCCCAGATGATCTCTGCCTTTGCCTTGGTCACATCTGTAGAGACGCTCTCCTGTGTTCCTGTTAAAGACTTGCTTGGCTGACATTCCTTCTGGCCCCAGATCCTGCTTGCTGTTCTACTACGCTCATCTCTGGCTCCCTGACGTTTTGGTTTGTCTGACTATCCGTTCCGGTTCCTGAACTCTGGCTATGTTTTGACTACGTTTACTCTGTTTTCCTTTTTTAATTATTCTTGAACAAGTGAGATTTAACTGTACTTCTATCTCAGTCTGATTAATGTTTTCTGACACTGGCCAATCATGCCTCCAGATATTGAAACTACTCTCCAGATCATGTTTTAAGTCATTTTTTCTCTTTTGCATTTTTGTAGCCAGTAACTAATTACATTTTTCTTGCTGTATACATACGATGGTTCACAGAAACACCTTACATTGGTTTTAAGATTTATCATTTATTGTCAAACATGCATGTATCATACAGTTTTTTTTTGCATTATAATGCATCTACAACATGGTAAATCCCTAAAAAATTTGCACAAACATGCATGTGCAGAATACGCAAAAAAGTGTGCGTGGTAATGCGCATCAATAAAGTTACCGTAAATATTAAAGGGCCCTATAAAAGTCAACTTTATTGTTGGTGTTATAGATGTATTATTATTATTATTATTATTGTTGTATTAGAGCTTCAGACAGATGAAACTACAGACATGTAAGTCAATTCTTCTTCCCCAAATTCTCTCTATTACTTTAAGCCAGTTTGCTGTGTATGTTAGGAATATCATATAAAGAAAAATGTAATTACATACACAGATCAGTCATAACTTTATTAACTGGCAGATTAAGTGAACAGGGATTATCTTGCTACAATGGCATTTGAAATTGGGTGAGATATATTGGGTAGCAAATAAACATGTTGACTTGTCCCTGATGTGTTGAAAGCAGTAAAAATGGGCATCCCAGTTTATTGTGTATTGGACTGCGTAACCACAGTCTGGTCATGGTGCCCATGTTGACCCGTGTCTACAGCAAAAGCACCTACAATGGGCAGTTGAGCATCTAAACTGGACCATGAAGCACAGGAAGATGGTGGCTTTGTCCGATGAATCGCATTTTCTTTTACGAGTGGATGGTCGGGTGCATGTGTAGTGCTTCCCCGAGGAAGAGATGGCACCAGGATTCAGTATAGGAAGAAGGCAAGCCGGTGGAGGCATTGTAATACTTTGGGCAATGTTTTGCTGGGAAACCATTGGTACTGCCATTCATGTGGATATTACTTTGACATTTACCACCTACAAAAACATTGTTGCTGACCGAGTACACCCCTTCATGGAAACAATATTACCTGATGACGGGGCAGTTTTAGCAGTATATTACCCCTTGCCACACTGCAAAAATGTTTCAAGAATGAATTGGGGAACACAACAATGAGTTTGAGGTATTGACTTGGCCTCCAAATTTTCCAGATTTCAATCAAATTGAGAACTTGTGTAATGAAAAAACAAGTCCAATCCATGAAGGCCCCACCTTGCAAATTACCTGACTTAAAGGAACTTCTACTGAATGCTCGGTGCTACAGCATACCTTTTAGAGGTTTAGTGGAGTCCATGCCCTAATGGGTCAGGGGTGTTTTGGCAGTAAAAGTGGGACATACTAAATATTAGGTGGGTGGTCATAAAGTTATGGCTGATTGGTGTATATCACAGTTCATAAATGAATCGTGACTTTTTTTCAGAAAATATCTCATTGACAAAATGGGGATATTTGCACTTTCTTTGCGTTTTTCCTGACTAATTAGGCCTCATGCCCACAAGGCATTTTAAAAAATAAGCTGCAAAGCCAGTACCAATGGCAGGAAAAAGTGGCTGTAAAAACGCGTTTTTATAAATATTTAGCATTGGCGTTAATGCGCGTTTAGCCACATTAGCGTTAAGCAGCGTTTCTCTGCCCTTTTCTATTTTCCACTCCAAAATCCAATTACTACAGCTACACACTTAAAAATGCTTGATGCGCCTTAACACTGTATACATGCAGTTTAGCAGTGTCAAGCTTTTTTACAGCTGTAACGCTGCTGCTCCAGAACACACTGGCCCCGTGTTTTTTTTGTAGCTTGAAAATGCCTATGCCACTTACAGTGCTTAAAAGCCTATGTGTGCATGGACACTTGGAATAACATGGCGATTCGTTTTTAACCACTTAAGTACCAAGCCTCTTTTTGTTGTTTACAAGTTAAAAAACTTTTTTTTTGCTAGAAAATTACTTAGAACCCCCAAACATTATAAAAAATGTTTTTTACCACGGCAACAGTAAAGTTAGCAACATTTTTTTTTATATTGTGAAAGATAATGTTATGCCGAGTAAATTGATACCCAACATGTCACGCTTCAAAATTGTGCCTGCTTGTGGAATGGTGACAAACTTTTACCCTTAAAAATCTCCATAGGTGACGTTTAAAAAATTCTACAGGTTGCATGTTTTCAGTTACAGAGGAGGTCTAGAGCTAGAATTATTGCTCTCGCTCTACAAATCGCGGTGATACCTCACATGTGTGGTTTGAACACCGTTTTCATATGCAGGTGCTACTCACGTATGAGTTTGCTTCTGAACGCAAGCTCGGCAGGAGGGGGCACGTTTAAAAAAAAATTTTATTATTATTATTATTTATTTTACCTTTTATTTTTTAGTTTTACAAAAAAAAGTTTTTTTTAAAAAAATTGTGTTACTTTTATTCCTAATACAAGGATTGTAAACATCCCTTGTAATAGAAAAAAAAACATGACAGGACATCTTAAATATGAGCTCTGAGGTCAAAAAGACCTCAGATCTCATTTTTTCACAAAAATGCAATTAAAAAAAAAAAGAGGATACTGGGGTTATGGCATCTAGCTGCTGCCATAACAACGATATTCCACTTCAAAGTAAGGACGTATATCGGCGTGCGGCGGTCCGGAAATGGTTATGCTGTAAAAAAAAAACTCTTGACGCCCCTAGAAGCAACTGTAAAAACATCCTGTGTGCTTGAGGCCTTATAGTTAAACTTCAAGCAGACATGTATTAATCCAACCTCTTGCAGACCCTTTACAGCAAAGATCAGACCCCGAGAGGGAGAACCAACACAAGAGACAATCAGTTCTGCTGTAGTGCTTGAGTGCTGACAAAGAACACGCTTATATGAGATGCCAGCAAAGTGACAGAGAGGTGAGCTTATCAGTTCGCTGCTTCTTCTTTTATTGTCCAGTCACAGGCTGGGGGAGGGACAAGCAGGAAGTGAAGCCTGCACTATTTTCTAGGAGCCTTAAATCCGATCTCATGTATTTTGATTGGTTTATTTAAATATTTCAATAGTTTAGCTCCTCCAGCTGAACTGATTGAAATATATGAATAGACCAATCAAAATACATGAGATCGGATTTAAGGCTCCTAGAAAATATTGCAGGCTTCACTTCCTGATAACGCACGCATGCACGAAATGCATTGAAGCACAGGCTTGACATGCAATGACTAGAGCCATTCCTTACATCACTTCCCCTGAGTGGATCGCATGCCGGATCTTATTGTCGGTAAATAGGATAGTAGCTATCAACCAGGGTAGCTGCACATATATTCCTGTAAACATGTGAGTGGATAAAATTGTGATTTTAATGTGTTGCTTTAATTAAACAATATTACACTATATACATCCCTCTTGTGGTCCATTTTGGAGCCTTTTTACAGTACCAAAATCGAGGGAAGAGGAGTTTGGATATCTAGTGGAGAAATTGCCTATTATCTTTAAGAAGGGGAAATCAATATATATATATATGCTTGATGGTCACGCGGTGGCCGAATAGTTCTGGTGAGCGTATACAGATTTTTTGCACTTTGGGTGAAGCACCTTTATGAAGATTGGAGCACTATTTATTATGCAGGGACACAGTGATTAGACACCTATTTTTGGAGACTTATCTTTTCTGGACTTATTTACTATAGGGATTTGCATATGACATTTTGTATTACTTGATGTACACTTTATTGTTAATTTTCACTATATTGCATTTTATTTATAGGTGGCGCCCTTCTTTTAACTTTTTGATATATATTAATAGTGCTTGTCACTGTTAAAGGAGCAGCAACCTAATCATTGATAATTATTGGGTTTGTGACCATTGTAATTTACTTTACGTAAAATACACTGTATGTGTTTCCTCTGTATTAGCTGTTTGCATGTAGTTCAGCTTTAATTATAAATGTTCTTTTTCCCATATACCATTGGAGACGGAAATTAAATGATGTCTTCTCTATGCGTACAACCATGTTTCTTATTTTCAAAACCTGGCTGTAAAAACAAATAAATTGGGGATTTGCTTTGATGCATTGTTTGCGTTTATCGACCTCTCCTGAACATTTGGAAACACTTGAAGCCCTGGTTAATCAGAATGAATTCATTAAAGAGCTTAAAGAATGATAGACACAAGAGATCTCTCACTTGCTATTTTACAGCCTCTCCCAGCAAGTTTAAGAGTGGGAACTCTGTATTCCACTCAGGAATGCTCCAGATTTTCCCAGTGAATGTGGAGATCAATCTTGGGTTGACTGTCGAAGCCTTGCCTTGAAGGGCTATTATTTGAAATGACTTCAAGTTGAAACAAAGGCTACTTCCAAAGATATAATCATTGCTTCTTAGTTTCCCTTTCCTGCGCCCTCACAAGGACTTTCTTTACACCTCTTTATTTTGTTCATTTGTCGCTTTCGATGTCCTTGCGCCTCATTGACCACATTAGGCTCGGTATCGCTAGTTAAAAGTACATTTTAAGCAGCGAACACTGAGGACACAGTCTGTGTTGATATTAAGATGTAGCATCTGATTAAATAGCTGTCACATTAAGGGGAAGTTTAGTGTGAATAGTGCTTATTATCCGAAGCAGCAGAGTAATAAATAGCTAGTGGCTTTTAAATGGATATTGTTTAGGAAGACTTTAGAACAAGGGCAATCTTCAACATGCATAAAAATTCTATAGATGTATTACCTACAACTTTCAATTATTAAAACACCTAAATTACGAGTTATGTTATGAGGCACTATCATTTTAAAATACATACTACATAGATAAAAACAAAAAACAAAACAAACAAAAGAAAAACGTAAAACAATATTTTCCTGTAGTAACATATACAAATATGCTCTTCTTCTCTTTGCTCCTACAACCTGCAGATGGTAGTGCTGTCATTGATATGTATGTGATGGGTAAATAAGAGAAGATCTAAAGAAAATAATATTTTTTTAACTTTTTCCAACCATCAAAACGTTTATAATGGTCTCCCTGTTCATGTAGGGAAAAGGGTAAATGTTTATTATATTGTAGAACTAATACACACATTCCTTTCACTGCTACACCACCCCATGCAGCCTCTGTAAGGAAAGTTTGGTTTAAACTATAAGTTGCAGAAGTTATAACTTACACAGGGCTATTGACTCCCCATTTGACAGCACAGATGGGCCCAGCGTTGTCACATGGGATAAATAAACCTGATCATCCATACCTGGAAGTACCATTTATTTTCATTCAGCTCCTGCACTAAAGAGAGTGGCAGGACAATAAAGGAAAGTAAGTACAGTATATGTTGATGGGGAGGAGGGGTTCAAGACCTCATTTACACTTGCATTGCCACATGTAAACCCCCTACGCTGCCTTTGCAACTTAAAGGGGAGTTGTTGGGAGGGACGATAAAAAAAACAACTTCATTGCTGTGGCAGAAATTCTTTCACCTCTGCAGGGGCAGGCACAGAGTTAGTCCTACAATCAACTTTTTAGTGTGTGATAATGGCACTAACCTGCTGTTAACACTCCAGCAGGGAAAGTTGACACACATGCTTTGCCTGGCACATGTTATCATTGTGCAGTAGTTCCTGGATAGGTAACATCTAAGGCAGGCCAGAAGAGTTTCTAGCCATTTCAGGCACTGTTTGGCTGGGTGAGATGCAGTGGGAATTCCACTAGGGGGAAATATACTTTGGTCACACTGTAGCAGCTGCGCATGCAGCAGAGAGCCATCAATGAGTACATGTGCTAGTATGGCACAAGAACAAGCTTGGGGAGACTGGGCTTCTTTTCTTCAAACCAGTGGCTGCTGATATTGAATGCAGGCATTATATTGTCACCATTTGACAGGAGGCAACAAGAATCGTGAGTCATGACAATGCGTGCATCAGCAACATTATATCAGTTGCATTACTGCTGGAGCACATACTGTATGACATTTTGGTCATTTTGGTCACTTGAGGCAGTGCAGCAGAAGGAAGAGGAGATAAAAAAGAGAATTATTTGTTAAGCGCTATGGAGGGGAGAACTGAAGGGAGGTAACATAAATTATACAGACAAGTAATATAATCATCAGTATATATTCATGCATGTGAAAAGATGCATGTAGATATAAGTAAAAGTTAAATAGTCCATATGCACTGATGGAAAGCACTGTAATTGAGGGGCAGCCAGCTGTCAGAGTAAAAAGCAGCTCTGTGGGTTGGAAGAGATAAGAACAAGCAGCGCCACTCTAAGTGCAGCATTTGGTTAAATGGTACACGTTTAAAAGAGACACACTCACATGGTAGTAGAGAATAAAAGGCTTGTAAGTAAATAGCCACATTGTATGCCAAAGTCTGGGTGGAGGGTTGTCACCTGCCATGTCCTACGTTGCCGACTGCGCTGGTGGACTCCGGGGCTCCGAGGCAGTAGTCAGCCTAGTATCACCAGCAAGATGGAGAGGCAGCGGTGGGCATTAGTCAAGATGGCCTGTGTTCGGAGCATGCTCCTTCTTCAGGCCTCCAGTAATTTGCAGCGTGTGGGTTTTCACATGCTCCAGAGCCTACAGAAGGGCCCAGAAATGTGTGGCATGAGGGAGAGGGACCATTAATCATTGGCAACCCTTCTTGATCCACTTTACAAGGGGAGATTTGCAAAGCTTGTCTTGCCCTCAAAGAGAGATAGCAGAGGATGGAACATCTAGAGGAGGAACTTGTGCCGCTTATTTCTAGAGGCTGACATCACAACAACTGGACAAGATGTCTCGGAACCTCTTGTCAGTAAACAGAGGAACAGCAGTAAGGGAGGCTGCCTAAATGGGGTTTTCCGGCCGCAATTTTTTTTTTTTAAAAAGTCAGCAACTAAAAACACTGTAGCTGCTGACTTTGAATAAGGATACTTACCTGTCCAGAGAGCCTGCAATGTCGCCCCCCCCCCCCCAGAACAAAACATGGCAGCTCGCCGAAGATTTCAAATGTTTTTTTTTTAAGAATATTAATGCAATTTTTTATTTTTGGGTGGCCCTCCGCTTTAATAATGTATTTAAAAAATGTTTCAGTCCTCAGTTGTCTACTGCCAGCACCAATTGACAGTGTCTGCATCGCACGGTGGCTGATTTTCTAGAGGCAACAGCAGATGTAGAAATCCCCCGGGTGAAGGACCACCTTGACTGCTGGATCAGGGGTATGGACCACTAGCCAGAGCTTGCCCAGTATGCCCTGCAGCCATCATGCTCTCTGAACATGCATCTGTCCAAAGACAGTTTTCATGCCTTTATCAGGGGAATGGGCTGCATTTGTCTGGCCAGGGGTTGGGAGGTGCAAGGAGCTCCCGGTAATGTGTTCCTTGGGGTATCATCCCAGGGTGTGCCAGAAAATGAACACTTTAGGAAGTGGTACACTCATTGTGTCTGGCACTAGGTCACGTCACTGTTTTGCTTTACTTTCACTGTGCCTTTTAGTGGGCCTTGTAGCTAGCTTGGGCAGTTTTGGCTGGAAGGCCTGCCATGTATTGACATGGTACTTCTGATTCCTTCGCTCTCTCCGGCCTCTTGTCCCGCTCTCTGGTTCTTCTCCCGCTCTCCGGCCTCTTCTCCCGGTCTCCGATTCTTCTGCCGGGCTCCTCCGCTATCTTCTTTCAGATCGTCAAGTCCTGAGGCATGCTGGGCCTGGGAGGTCATAAGGGTCGGGGTCACCGTGTGACATCACCCAGTGATAACGCTCCATGCCTGTATAAGTCGATGTACCCCATACCCATTCACATAGGGTGGGGGGCCAGGATCTGGGGGCCTCCTTATTAAAGGGGTCTCACAGATTCTGATAAGCCCCCTGCCCGCAGACCCTGACAACCAACGGCCAGGGTTGTCGGGAAGAGGCCCTTGTCCTCATCAACATGGGGACAATGTGCTTTGGGGTGGGGGGGGGCCACAGGGCGCCCCCTTTCACAAAGCACCCACCCCCCATGTTGAGGGCATGCGACCTGGTACGGTTCAGGAGGGGGGGGGTCGCTCGTTCCCACCCCCTTTCCTGACCGGCCAGGCTGCGTGCTTGGATAGGGGTCTGGTATGGATTTTTTGGCGTAGGGGTTCCCTTAAAATCCCTACCAGACCTAAGGGCCTGGTTTGCCCTTGGAGGGGTACCAATGCTGGTTTTTATTATTAGAGAGGCGACATTGTCGCTAAAGTCGCTTCAATATAGACGGAGATCCAACTTGGAGATGACTTCTATTGAATTCTATGGGTACAAGTCGCCTAGAAGTCGGATTGAAGTAGTACAGGAACCCTTTCTGAGGTCGGAGCAACTGCAGTAGTGTGCATTAAGACGGATCCATTCACTTACATTGATTTTGATGTAGCGTGACCTGAGGCGACTAGGGGCGACTTGGGGCGAATTGAAGTCGGATCCAAAGTTGCCCCTGTGTGAATGGACTTTTACTTTTCATCTCACAACAATCTTTACCCAAACTTCTCCCGGTCTCTGGTTCTTCTCCCGGTCTCCGATTCTTCTGCCGGGCTCCTCCGCTATCTTCTTTCAGATCGTCAAGTCCTGAGGCATGCTGGGCCTGGGAGGTCATAAGGGTCGGGGTCACCGTGTGACATCACCCAGTGATAACGCTCCATGCCTGTATAAGTCGATGTACCCCATACCCATTCACATAGGGTGGGGGCCAGGATCTGGGGGCCTCCTTATTAAAGGGGTCTCACAGATTCTGATAAGCCCCCCGCCCGCAGACCCTGACAACCAACGGCCAGGGTTGTCGGGAAGAGGCCCTTGTCCTCATCAACATGGGGACAATGTGCTTTGGGGTGGGGGGGCCACAGGGCGCCCCCTTTCCCAAAGCACCCACCCCCCATGTTGAGGGCATGCGACCTGGTACGGTTCAGGAGGGGGGGCTCGCTCGTTTCCACCCCCTTTCCTGACCGGCCAGGCTGCGTGCTTGGATAGGGGTCTGGTAGGGATTTTTTGGCGTAGGGGTTCCCTTAAAATCCCTACCAGACCTAAGGGCCTGGTTTGCCCTTGGAGGGGTACCAATGCTGGTTTTTATTATTAGAGAGGCGACATTGTCGCTAAAGTCGCTTCACTATAGACGGAGATCCAACTTGGAGATGACTTCTATTGAATTCTATGGGTACAAGTCGCCTAGAAGTCGGATTGAAGTAGTACAGGAACCCTTTCTGAGGTCGGAGCAACTGCAGTAGTGTGCATTAAGACGGATCCATTCACTTACATTGATTTTGATGTAGCGTGACCTGAGGCGACTAGGGGCGACTTGGGGCGAATTGAAGTCGGATCCAAAGTTGCCCCTGTGTGAATGGACTTTTACTTTTCATCTCACAACAATCTTTACCCAAACTGACACAGGTGTCTTTACAATCCACTAACAATAAAATTGCTGATGCAAATTTAAAATGAGTCACAATTTTTTGTGCTTTTTATTATTTCCAAATAATCATAATTTGAGCCCAAAAAATGTGATATGTGTACCAACATCAGAAATCAAAATGTAATTCCCAAAAAATTGAGAGTAATATCACTATTCTACACTCACCCACAAAGAACCAGCAAATATCACAGAATAAATCAAGAAGAAGAACTCTTGAGTAATGTAACTCCATCACCTGTATGTTCAAAGAAATACCATATTTATGTGTTTTTATGTGTAGGAGGTGCTCACATGTGGCAGCTCTGTGGCTTAGAGGTTAGAACTTATGCTTAGCATAGACACCTGAGCATCTGGGTTCGAATCCCAAACATGCTGCTTCACGTAGAGAAGTTGTCTCATCTCCCAGGTCCTAAATGTAGTATTTATGTGTAGGAGGGTTCCACCACCATTGTAAATCTTGCCAGATACACTATCTAGTCAAAAGTATTGGGAAACCTACCTTTACACACACATGAACTTTAATGGCAGCCCAGTCTTAGTTTGTAGTAGGGATGAGCCGAACACCCCCCCCCGTTCGGCTCGCACCAGAACCCGCGAACGGACCTAAAGTCCGTGCGAGCTTTAGAACCCTATTAGTTTTAATGGATGCGAACGTTCGAAATCAAAAGTGCTAATTTTAAAGGCTAATATGCATGTTAATGTCATAAAAAGTGTTTGGGGACCTGGGTCCTGCCCCAGGGGACATGTATCAATGCAAAATTTTTTTTTTAAAAACGGCCGTTTTTTCAGGAGCAGTGATTTTAATAATGCTTAAATTGAAACAATAAAAGTGTAATATTCCTTTAAATTTCGTACCTGGGGGGTGTCTATAGTATGCCTGTAAAGGGGCGCATGTTTCCCGTGTTTAGAACTGTCTCTGCAAAAAGTGTCATTTTTGCAAGTAAAAAAGCTATTTAAAACGGTCATTCATTGAAACTGAAAGTCATTCATAAAAAAAAAAAGTAATTGATAAAAAATAAAAAAAATGAAAAAAAAAAAAAGCATGGGGGTCCCCCCAAATTCAATAACCAGGCCCTTCAGGTCTGGGATGGATATTAAGGGGAACCCCAGCCAAAAAAAAAAAAAAAATGGCGTAGGGTCCCCCTCAAAATCCATACCAGACCCTTGAGGTCTGGGATGGATTTTAAGGGGAACCCTAGCACAAAAAAATGGCGTGGGGTCCCCCTCAAAATCAATACCAGACCCTTATCCGAGCACGCAACCTGGCAGGCCGCAGGAAAAGAGGGGGGACGAGAGCGGCCCCCCTCCCGCCTGAACCGTACCAGGCCACATGCCCTCAACATTGGGAGGATGCTTTGGGGTCCCCCCAAAGCACCTTGTCCCCATGTTGATGAGGACAAGGGCCTCTTCCCCACAACCCTGGCCATTGGTTGTGGGGGAATGCGGGCGGGGGGCTTATCGGAATCTGGAAGCCCCCTTTAACAAGGGGACCCCCAGATCCCGCCCCCCCCCCCTGTGTGAAATGGTAAGGGGGTACAAAAGTACCCCTACCATTTCACCAAAAAAGTGTCAAAAATGGTAAAAATGACAGGAGACGGTCTTTGACAATTACTTTATTAAAATCTTCTTTCTTCTTTCTTCATCCTTCGGTTTCTTCATCTTCTCCTTCCGTCATCTTCTTCCATCTTCTTCTTCCTCCGATCCGCTTCTTCTTGCGCTGGTCTTCTCGTCCTTCTCGTCCGGCATCTTCTTCCGTCGGCGTCGGTGTCTCTTCTTGGGCCGCTCCGCGCAATGGGAGGCTCCCGCTGTGTGAGGCTCCGCTCCGTCTGACAGGTCTTTTATAACGGAGGGCACCTGGTGACCCCGCCCCCCTCTGATGTCATGGGGAAAGCCATAGGGAATTCACCATGACGTCCCCGTGCGTCAGAGGGGGCGGGGTCACCAGGTGCCCTCCATTATAAAAGACCTGTCAGACGGAGCGGAGCCTCACACAGCGGGAGCCTCCCATTGCGCGGAGCGGCCCAAGAAGAGACACCGACGCCGACGGAAGAAGATGCCGGACGAGAAGGACGAGAAGACCAGCGCAAGAAGAAGCGGATCGGAGGAAGAAGAAGATGGAAGAAGATGGAAGAAGATGACGGAAGGAGAAGATGAAGAAACCGAAGGATGAAGAAAGAAGATTTTAATAAAGGAATTGTAAAAGACCGTCTCCTGTCATTTTTACAATTTTTGACACTTTTTTGGTGAAATGGTAGGGGTACTTTTGTACCCCCTTACCATTTCACACAGGGGGGGGGGCTGGGATCTGGGGGTCTCCTTGTTAAAGGGGCTTCCAGATTCCGATAAGCCCCCCGCCCGCAGACCCCCACAACCAATGGCCAGGGTTGTGGGGAAGAGGCCCTTGTCCTCATCAACATGGGGACAAGGTGCTTTGGGGGGGACCCCAAAGCACCCTCCCAATGTTGAGGGCATGTGGCCTGGTACGGTTCAGACGGGAGGGGGGGCCGCTCTCGTCCCCCCCTCTTTTCCTGCGGCCTGCCAGGTTGCGTGCTCGGATAAGGGTCTGGTATGGATTTTGAGGGGGACCCCACGCCATTTTTTTGGGCTAGGGTTCCCCTTAAAATCCATCCCAGACCTCAAGGGTCTGGTATGGATTTTGAGGGGGACCCTACGCCATTTTTTTTTTTGGCTGGGGTTCCCCTTAATATCCATCCCAGACCTGAAGGGCCTGGTTATTGAATTTGGGGGGGCCCCCACGCTTTTTTTTTTGTTTTTTTTATTAATGAATGACAGTTCTCTGTGTTACAGGAGCCATCAATTCATTAGCCGCGAGTGCTTTTAAATAGCTTTTTTCCTGCAAAAATGGCACTTTTTTGCAGGGAAAGTTCTAAGCACAGGAAACCTGCCCCCCTTCACAGGCCACCTATAGACACCCACCAGATGTGATACTGCAATGCTGTTCTAACAGCACGCACACACAAATCCCCAGAAATAGAGCACATATTGTCAGCAGTCAGCAACACACTGACACGCTGACACTGTGACTGAAACATAATATGCGAGGCCGCCGCCGGCCTCTTATACCGTGGGGCGTGTACTAAAGCCCCCTGAGCTATAATTGGCTACAGGCATCCTGCCTGTAGCCAATTATGGCTCTCCTCGCTGCCGGCGCTGTGATTGGCCAGGCATGCGGGGTCACAGTGCATGCTTGGCCAATCATCAGCCAGCATTGCACTGCGACTAGCGCAATGCATTGCGGGCCACTCGCATCACAAGAATTTGATGCGAGCGGCCCCAATAGTTCTGGGCTCGCCGAGCGAGCGAACGCCCGGTGCTCGATTCGAACATGGGTTCGAATCAAACACCGGCCCATCCCTAGTTTGTAGGGTTAAAATTGATTTGGCCCACCCTTTGCAGCTAGCTAGAACAGTTTCTGAGAAGGCTAGGAAGGCTGTCCATACGGTTTAGTGTGTCTATGGGAATTTTTTGACCATTCTTCCAGAAGTAACTGGCCTGGACAGAGTCCTGGCCTCAACACAACAGAACACCTTGGGGATGAATTAGAGCGGAGACTGTAAGCCAGGCCTTCTCATCCAACATCAGTGCCTGACCTCACAAATGCACTTGAAAGGAATGGTCAAACATTCACATAGACACACAGACACACTCCTAAACCTTGTGGACAGCCTTCCCAGAAAAGGTGAAGCTGTTATAGCTGCAAAGGGTGGGCCAAAGGAATTTTGAACCCTATGGACAAAGACTGGAATGCCATTACAGTTCATGTGCATTTAAAGGTAGGCGTCCCAATACTAAGGCCAATAGATTGTATATTGCTTGTGACACTGAGCATGGCTATGGGGCTGGTTCACACCACAGAGATGCAGACAACATGTGTGAGGCTGCCTGCTGGCTAAGTGGGTAGCAATTCTGTCTAGCAGCACTGGGCTTGCTGGTTCAATTCACCAACATGCTTGTGTTGAAGTTTATATGTTCTCCCTGTGTGGGTTTCTCACCACAATCCAAAGACATGGTAGTATTTTATTTTCGTTATGTTTGTTTTCTATGGATTTTGGGGGGATCCCTACGCCATTTTTTTTTCATTTGGCACAGGGTTACCCTTAATATCCATACCAGACCTGAAGGGTCTGGTAATGGATGGGGGGGGGGGACCCATGCCGTTTTTTTACAATGAGTTTTATCTATATTGCGAGACCCGACAATGCATTGCAGCCACGATCAGTTTTAAATTACATTTTTTTCTTTAGAAATGTAATTTTGCTGTGGTACTGTTCTAAACACAAAAAAAATGAGGGGTAGATGCCTAATTCCCTTTAGTACGCAATTCTTACCTGACAAAGAGTTATGCCGACAAGTGCTCCTCCCCGGAACCCTACCAGGGAGCCACGTCCTAAGATAGTAATACACATAACTCTTCTTAGCGTATTCTACCCCCTTTGCTTTGGCAACTGCCGACAGATGGTGCAACCTATGGTACTACACTGTCCTATCACCTGAGCACCCCCACAAAGGCAAACCCGTAGGTATTCGCCTTTTAGGCTCCCTATCCCATTCCCTTGAAACACAACTGCCTCCATAACCCACGAAAGACAAAGGTATATAGAGGCGGTCTCTCCCTAATCGCACAAGCATTGATAACATCTGGGGTGAAATAATAATAGTCTTGCTTATGCAGGATTAGCTATAGCACTCCGGCAACCCTGACCTGTAATGTTATGTTTCTCTATTATTGATGGCTTAACCGTTAGTTTTTTGTTGTTCATCCAGTTTATTCATACACCTGTACGACAGGGTCTCCCTTCAGGACACCTTTCTGGAGCTATTTTCTCTCCAGGCATAGTTCAGATTACGTTATTCTTAAGGTTTTCTTAACTGTTAGATATGTCGTGATACTAGGAGGTCCTATGACCATCCATCAACCAGACTTGACGTTTGCTTCTGTTTTTCCCCTTTCCTCCACCTACAAGCAGGTACCCGCTCCACTTATACAAAGACACCTGATGACCTCCAGATGGACTAGACTTCCAACAGACAAATACTCGGACACCTTCCACCTCCTCGCACAACGGGATATTGACTACCACCGTTGACCCACACCGGACCTCACTCCCCATAATAGGGTAAGGTAGCTGGGCTACTCATACCTCCGGTACACACACCTTTCCTCCAACAACCTCTCCCCCCACCTCTCGTATCCCCCTCCCAGCCAGTCCTCCCTCCTCTTGTCCTCCCGACCCACCTCTCCCCTCTAACCCCCGAGACTCCCCTCCCCTGATCTCCACCGCAGCTCTTAATTGAACGACCAAAGCAACCTCATAACCCGTACTCTCCAAAGGGCCTCTCCCTCCTTTGACAATCAGAGGCACACCTCAGAATACGCTTACCACAACACCTATACAGAACTTTGAAACCATGTCCACCCCAAGCCCTACCTCGCAACCCACCACTCTGAAGGTGGTTTCCCAAAACGTAAAGGGACTTAATATCCCCGAGAAGCGCAGCCAAGTCCTTAGTATGATGTCCAACCTTAAAGCGGAAGTGGTGTTCCTGCAAGAAACCCACTTCTGCACGAATAATATACCCAAACTCACGAACCACAAATACCCTACCTCCTTCCACGCCACTAACCCGTTAGCCAAAACAAAGGGGGTCTCAATTTTGCTCTCTAGAAATCTCAACTGGCAATTGATAGACTCCATAACAGATCCAGAGGGTCGCTACATATTCTTGAAAGGCACCATCCACAACCACTTAGTTACCCTAGCCAATATTTATAGCCCCAACACTGCACAGGTTGTCTTTTTTCGTTCAATCGCATCCATGCTCGCGGGCTTCAAATCGGGAATCACTATCCTGGGAGGCGACTTCAACGTGACACTACAACCCCTTTTAGACTCCTCATCCGGGACATCAACCTTGCCCTACAGGGCTCTAAAGCAAATTAACACACAACTACATGACCTCCTCCTCCATGATACATGGCGCACCCTCCACCCCGACGTAAAGGACTACACGTTCTTCTCTATACCCCATACCAAATATTCGAGACTAGACTACCTCTTTCTCACCCAAAAGGATCTCCCCTTCTTAAAATCTGCAACCATTGAACCACTACTCCTCTCTGACCATCACCCCATTACCCTCACACTGACCTTCCCTGAAAGAAAATTGCATACAAAAATCTGGCGACTAGACCCATCGCTCCTCACATCAGAATGTGACACCAAAATGATTCACTCCAGCTTACGCAACTATTTTCCGGAAAATAATAACCCAGAGACATCACCGATAACCATTTGGGAAGCTCACAAATGTGTTATCCGGGGGAAATTCTTATCTCTCACAGCTAACAGGAAAAAATTACAACAAGCGACACTGACTAACAAAATAAAAACACTCGAACGAGCCCACAAACACTCTCAAGCGCAAAATACCTACCAGGAACTTACACAAACTAGGAAACTACTACAAGAGATACTCGACCGCAAAACACGACGCAAATTCATACTAACCCAAAAGCTGTTTTATGAGCACGGAAACAAGTGTAGCAGATTGCTAGCCAGAGCCATTCAAACTAAGAAAGCTACTACGAATATACACACGATCAAAGACTCCTTAGGCAAATCTAACACGGCCCCCGCAGACATAGCTGCACAGTTTGAGCAATTCTACTTAAACTTGTACAACTTACCACACCAAGCAGAAACACCCGAAGGCCAAAACAAAAGGAAAGCTCTCATCACAGACTTTCTTAAGAAATATAGCCCCAAATCTATCACACCTGACGACGCCCGGGAACTTGATAACCCTATATCTGAGAATGAGTTTAAGAGGGCGATCAAACAACTAAAAACGGGCAAAAGCCCTGGCCCAGACGGTTTCTCTGCACCTTATTTCAAAACTTTTTCTGATACCCTCTCAACCCCATTCTTAAAGGCGTTCAACTCCCTTACCTCAACAACTATACCCTTCCACAGGCTATTGGAAGCCCATATCACGGTCATCCCCAAGGAAGGGAAAGACGCCACCTCCGTAGCAAATTACAGACCGATATCTCTACTCAATGTGGACCTGAAATTATTTTCCAAAATCCTAGCCAACCGTCTTCTTCCCCTCATACCTTCATTAATAGGGAAAGATCAAGTAGGTTTTGTTCCTGGCAGAGAAGCCAGGGACAACACTATAAAAGCAATTAATGTACATCACTGGCTAACCACCCAGAAACAAAAAGGCTTCTTTCTGTCGTTGGACGCGGAGAAGGCGTTTGACAGGTTGGCATGGGACTACCTCGGGGCCGTCTTACGCCACATAGGACTCAAAAACCAAATGTTCAATTTCATTATGTCCTTATACACCACACCAACAGCTAAAGTCAGAGTGAACGGCCACCTGTCAAACGCCTTCTCCATTCGCAACGGCACGAGACTGGGCTGCCCCCTGTCCCCAATCCTCTTCGTCCTAACGCTAGAACCCCTCCTCCGCTGTCTTCGTTCTAACGAAAACATAAAAGGCATACACATAGCTGGACAGACTTACAAATTGGCAGCTTTTGCCGACGACATACTACTATTTCTAAGAGACCCCATAACCACAATCCCAAATCTCCTTAAAGAATTTGACCTATTCCAACAATTATCGAACTTAAAGATAAATTTCTCTAAATCTCATGCTCTTAACGTATCACTCCCGACCGACCTAGTCACCCACTGCCAAAACAACTTCCCATTTGTTTGGAAACAAGATGCTATTACCTACCTGGGAATTCAGCTTCCTGCCCACCTGCCAGACCTCTACACAAAAAAACTTTCGACCAATGATTCGCACAATCACAGATGACCTGACTAAATGGAACAAACCCCAATTCTCATGGTTCGGACGTGCGGCCATTTTAAAAATGAACGTACTCCCCCGTATTTTATACCTGCTCCAAACTATACCCATTAAACTACCTGCAGCATTCTTCCTGACTATCAAACAACTGACACTAAAATTCCTATGGAACCACAGCCGCCCGAGAATAAGCTTCGCCCAACTCACAAAACCCAAATCTAAAGGGGGTATTGGCCTCCCAGACATCCGAAACTACTCACGAGCCTGCCATATGGGGAGAATCATAGATTGGTCAGTCCACATGGAAACAAAAGACTGGGTGGGACTAGAGAACTCCCTTTCACCCACACCGATCGGATCAACTCCGTGGATCCTCCCCTCCCACATTCCTAGTTCCATTAAAGCAAACCCCCTTATTGATGCCACGCTGACTACCTTTAGAGAAATATGTAAAGACTGCCAGCTTTCCTCAAACCCGGGCCCCCTCACACCCATTCAACACAACCCTGCATTTCCCCCGGGGATGTCCACTCACTTTCTGATGGACTCCTGGGCACACAAAGTCGTGCAAGCACGCCACTTTTTCCGAGACGGGAACTTCATAGACTGTACCGCACTCCCAACCCAGCCGGATTCCAATCCGGTTCCGCACTGGACATACTTCCAGATCCGCCACTACCTTAGGTCAATAAACCAGAACTCCTCTGTTTCCCGCGCACTGACCCCATTCGAGAACCTCTGCTCCCAATCCACACCTCAACAACACATTATATCCACCACCCATTCTATGCTTTTTGACGCAATCTCCCCTAAAGATGGGAAGGCCTGCCAGGCGTGGGAAAGGGAACTGCAAATAGACCTCTCCGACGAAGAATGGGAGCGCATCTTCACAATAGCACACAAAGGCTCACTGAATGTTATGACACAAGAAAACAATTACAAGACACTTTCGAGGTGGTACCGAACACCCGACCTACTGCACAGATTTAACCCAGAGACATCAGACAAATGTTGGAGGTGCTCGAATGAAAAAGGAACCCTCCTACATATATGGTGGACATGCCCAACAATACAAACCTTCTGGACACAAGTGCACGATATCACCTCTCAGGTGACAACTTACTTTATTGAGCTTTCTCCGGCTCGGCTCATTCTCCACCACTCCTCTATCTCAGCTAACTCATATAAGAAATCTCTAGGGGTACACATGATCAATGCAGCCAAAATGTGCATTCCAGCTCACTGGGGTTCTCCCCATGCCCGACTCTCTCTGAATGGCTTACAAGAGTGGGGAGAGTAGCCGAATTGGAGGAGCTCATCCACATAGCCCGAGACACCCCAGACAAATTCTACCGCACCTGGGCATGCTGGACCCACTTCTGTACCACAGAAAGATATAAATCCATCATGCACTCAAACCGACCTGATCCTCTGAACGAGACGCAAAATGCCTCTGACACCCCGCCCTAGGAGACTACCCTAATAACCTGATACATACAGTGCCACACCCCCCCCAGGGAGAGACCCAGAAAAGAAACCTCATCACAAACAGGGACTCTTTTTCGAGTCCCTCTCTATCCACAGAGCTCGGTGGAGATCGGGGAGGAGATTCTCTCGGATTATCTACCCCCCTTGCCCTCAGTGCTTTCCTCCCATACCTCTCCCCCCACCCCCCCCCCCACACCCCCCCCCCCACCCCCTCCTCCCTAGGCCATATGACTCCCTTAGCCCCCTCCCTCACCCACCCCCAAGACTAACCTGACTCGAGTGTTTGACTATCCCCCCTTACTCCTCGCACTCTCCAGGACAGATGACAACATTATACACCGGACCCCACCCTACTGCAAAGGTGCAGCGCATTACTACGAGACTTAACGCAAACTAGACGGTAAACACGTATTAATACGCAATGTCCGCTAGCTGGAGCTACAGACAGAAACTATACCCATATCGACTATGCTACATTATAATGTTTCGCTGCTTGATTCACTACTGAGACCACCAGCCATACGTCTTCTTTACCTGTCAAACTGAATATATATGAGTAAGAAGTTACCATTGCATCACTGTTCCTACTGTTGAAACACCTACTGTATATGTTAAACTCTGTATAAACTTTTTGTTCTCAATAAAAATTTTCATGGAAAAAAAAAATTTTAAAGTGTTAAAGATGTGGCTTTGATAAGTTACAAAATGTCTTCAGTGACACATAACAAGTCCAGTTGAATGTCACTAACTACTGCCAGCTGAATCAAGTCCATGTTTATCTGAAAGACTCCTGCATTTGTGATTGAAAATGGATTGCACGACTAAAGATCTCTCCTGGCAATATTATTCCTAGACACTTCGACAGTCATCAGCTCATTAATCTCTTAGAAATACATAATTCAGCTGCAAGCTGATTACATTAGTATATTATTATGTTAATCAATTCAAATTTTATCTCTCTAGTGCTGCTTATAAAACAATTAAGTTTTATCTTCATTTTTTTCTCCATGAACTGCAAAGAAAAACAAGCTAAAAGAAACATACCCTGTAGGTTATTCTTAAAAACCTGAGTCAATTTTAAAAGTCTTCATTGTAATGTGAACACAATAACAGACGAGTATTTATTATTAGGGTTATATAAAATGATGGTGCAAAAATTTCCATGTAGTAATAGTGAACCTTTGTTTGCTTATATAATTTCAAGCATTCTGTAAGAAAAACAGCCATCCACTCATTTGCAAATCAGTAAATGTCTGATTATCTCATTTCAAGCATTCTGTTATAAGGAAAACATCCACTCATTTGCAAATCAGTAAAGGGGACGAACTTGCATTTCACTTATTGATCACAATTTAGGCCCCTTTCACACTTATACGATTTGTCCCACGATTTGGGACTGCAAAGTAGCATGACAAGTCTTTCCCCATGATTTTCAATGACAGCCATTCATATTAGTACGACTTCAAGTCATTCCGACTTCAAAGTAGTCCCTGCACTACTTTGGTCCAATTTTGATGCCACTTACACAGGCATTCCTTGAAATCACAGCAAAAATCGCGGCAAAAATCGCAGCCACGAATCGCGGTAAAATTGCGCGACTTTGAAGTCGCACAAGTGTGAAAGGGGCCTTACAGGAAGCCTCTGTCTCAGAGTGTGTGCTTCCCCATTCTCTGATCAGCAGGTGGGAACCAGCCAGTCAAAATCCTAATGTTATTAGTGCAGCACCCTCCTCAATAGAGATGGTTATGAATCACTATTCAGTAGAGCTGTATTTCATTGTTAGACAAATTTAGTTCGGGCTTACTGTAATCAGTGTAGTTGCATGTGATTGCATTGATCTGTTCCATGCTTTATTGGCTGCATGATTGACTGCTTCCCCCTGTCTGTCTGTAAATGTTCAGGAAGGTAGTGAGCTGGGAGAGTCTAATCAGCACTTGAATATACATGTGGTCCTGGCCAAACCCTGGGGAGAGGTGTTTGCCCTCTAGGCAAGTTTGTCATGTATCTGCAGTGTATTGGAGACCCAGCCAAGCTAGCTGGGGCCTATTCTACTGAAAGTTGCTGAAACTGAGTGAGGTAAGGACTCATGCTCACATTCCAAAGAGAACTAGGAGTTACAGGAGTATCCTAAAATTACCCTCTACCTATCTAAATTCAAGTTTTCATAAAGTATCAAAAAGAATACCCCTAGACTGGTTAATGACACTGACTGGAACGGTGTGCCTGGCTATGGGACAATTACTGAGTAAAAGTCCCTAGGTATCAATTCAGAGGCTCCTGCGGGTCAGCGGCGCTACATTAATTTATATAAGGGCAGGGAATTAAGGTTAAGGACTACCCATGTTTTGTGATAGCATTGCCTTAATAAGAAATTACTATACTGTCCTATTATGGTAGGACCTAAAACAAATGCATTTCCCTATCAAGGCAATGATGTCACAATGGGTGGGGAATTTTTTCTTATTGTTCCTTGCATTCTTTTTTAGTCAGTGAATGTGAGATCTCCACTGCTGACCAAAGGAAATGAGGATTAAGTGCAGGTTCCCCAACTGAACTACATTGTTCAGTGCAGACTGAAAACAGGATGAATGTAAAGAAAGCAATTTTTACACAGGTCTGAGCCTGTGATGACAGCTCTCAAACTCAAATGGGATAGTACAGTTATATTTTAAATACAACTAAAAAATGCAGAAGGTACAAAAAATATGTTGTCAATAGGAAATGTAGGGGGGGGGTGGCCAGCACGCAGTGAATATGGCCACTTAATCGCACTGCTCTGCATAGGAGACGATTGCCGGGGGAATCTATAACATTCCTGAGCTCTGAAAACTGGCGATTTTGGGCGTAAGAGCTGCGGGCAACCCTAGAGAACATGTCCAAATGGAGAAAGGACCAAGGGGAACTGGGTAGGATGCCGGATTTCTTCTCCCCGTCAGCCCAGCACGGAGGCCAAGATGGCGCCGGCAGCTCCTCAGCTCTATCACATGGCCATATGAAGGGGAGAGAGAAGGCACAGGTAACAAGGGAACTTATCACAAACATGTCTATGGCCATAAAACAAACTCCAGGGCTTCATCCACCTCCACAAGCCCTGAAAAAACTAAACTAAAGCTATCCCTCATGCCTGACTCCCCACTACGGCAGCATGCATCCTCCCCATCTATGGATGACACCAGAGAGCTGCATGACTCAGTACTGAACTTTCCAACAAATGACCAGCCAGTCCTAGATACAACCCTAAAGGACATGTTGGTATCATTAAGAAGTACAATTCACACTGACATCTTGTCCCTAATTAAACAATTTAAATCTGAAATAGGAGAGGTCAGTGACAGAGTCCTGCATATTGAAAACAAGATAAGCAACTTGCCATAACATTCGATGAGCTTGTAGATTCCCACAACGAGAGAGAAGATCGGATTGGATCAAATCCAAATTGGCCGATTAGGAAGAAAGATCAAGACGTAATAACGTCAAAATCAGAGAAATCCCAGAATCCATCAAAAACCACAAATTACAGGTCTTCTTTACTAATTTACTCCACGAGGCCCTCCCAGACCTCCCTCTAGAAGAACTCGTTATAAATCGAATCCACAGGCTCCCAAAGCCCAAACACCTGCCTGATTGGCTTCCAAGATACACCATAGCACAAATACACTTTTACAGATCTAAAGAGAAGTTGATGACTCTCACAAGGAAATCTGACAACTGGCCAGAATGCATGCAAGGCCTTTTTTTTTGTCTCTCTCAATACACTCTCCAACACAGAAGAAATCTAGCCACAGTTACTAAAGCGCTAAGAAACCACAATATAACATATAGATCTCGCCAAGCTACAAATCACTAAAGGAAAGGACTCGTTCATTATTTCCACCTTGGATGAAGGCTTTCAACTGCTGCAAGAGTGGGCAATCATCATCCCTTTAATCTCAACATCTGATGGCTCCCAGACACACAAATCGCATCCAGAATCAGAGGAAGGTTGAGAAGATCAGCTTCACTTTTCTAGCTACTAATGCAGGACCCCGACAGGTCCCGTTGCTGTCTACCTGAATAAGTTACCCAAGTTTATCTACCCCCAAAATATAGAAGATAAATCTCTGCCCTGATTCTGGCTGGAATCATTTGTTTTTACAACAAGTGGTCACATCGCCAACACTCATCTGAGAAAGACTATACTTTCGATTCGCACGTACATATATCATACTCCCGAATTTATCTATTTCTAGTGGACAAATTTCTCTTGAAATCTATTACTAAATCTGATGTGCATGACATAACATAGTCAAATCATGCTCCTGTGTTCATCGTGGTGGGAAAGGGTCATGTTGAAACCAAAGCAAATAGGCGCGGAAACCATGTGTTTTTGATGTCAAATCCAGACAACAGAGACACAATAAAGAAATATCTAAAATAATTCTTTGATTTAAACATACACTCGGTTATGGACCCTTTCACACTATGGAATGCACATAAGGCGTGTCTGAGGGGTTTATTATTGCAAACGAGTGTTGTGGCTAAGAGACAGAGGATGCGGATGCTATATAGTCTATTCTCAAAAATACAAGAGCTTGAATGCATTAACAAACAAAACCCATCAAACGTTACCCATAATAAATTATCACAAGAGAGACATGAACTGAGACGGCTACTGCTGTCCCAGTTTGACCGCCATAAGCTGACATTAAAACTCAACACTTACTACCATGGCAACAGAGCGTGTAAGCTCTTAGCAAACAAAGTCAAAGAAAAGATCTCTAAACAAAAAATAGTAACATTTATAATTTACGAAAAGACACATTTACCCCTCAACCAACTCCAGAAGGAATTGCTGAATTCCTAGACTCTATTTCATTACCCGCTCTGTCGCCACACTCCTTAAACCTAGGAAAGACCAGGTCATTCAACAAAACTTTAGACCAATATCCCTGCTAAATGTGGATCTAAAAATATATGCCAAAATTATAGCCATGAGAATTTCAAAACTGCTCCCTTTGTTAGTTAAGCAAGACCAGGTCGGATTTGTGACGGGTCGACAAGTACCAGACGTGACAAGAAGGATATTAAATCTTACCCACCACGTAGAAACTTCTGGCGAACCTTCTCTTCTCCTTACGCTAGATGCAGAGAAGACTTTTGATAGGGTCCATTGGGGATACTTGTCCCAGGTCCTCCGTAAATTTGGCTTTGTTGGGGGGATTATGCAGAGTGATTTCTGCACTGTATTCTACTCCTTTGGCCTTCGTGTTCGTAGAGGGACTATTCTCTAAGGGTTTTAATATTACAAACGGAGCCAGACAGGGATACCCATTCTCCCCTCTGATTTTTGCATTGCTAATGGAACCACTAGCAGAGAAACTCCATACCCATCCATCAATTTCAGGCATGAAAGTAGCGAATCAAGAACATACCATCACACTGTTCGCGAATGATATCATTATGACATTATCTAAGCAGGCTGAATCACTACTCAAGGTGCAGGAAGTGTTGCAAGAATTCAATAAGATTTCCTATTATAAAGTTAATGACAATAAATCTCATATGTTGGTAATCCACATTCCAAAAGCCCTAATATCCACTCTTAAAGCGGAAGTAAACCCATCCATAAAACCGTTTCATTTCCTCCACATGTTGGAAATGTAACACTCCCATTAATTGTGCTCTCAACTAAACTGTCAAACCATCCAATGGCTTGCAGCCTTCAAAATCTTAACTCTCCCAAAAATATTATACTATTTCAGAACATTACCAATCACAATACCTAATTCCTTCTGCCAAACCCTACAAACTATGCTAAGTTCCTATGGCAACAAAAACGTGCAAGATGCCCACTTGCCACACTAGCTAAACATAAAAGTGTAGGGGGCATGGGGGTCCCATACTTAAAGATTATCACATGGCCACAATGCTAGAACAATTAAAATCATGGTTAACCCCAACTGACTTCACACTGTGTGGCCAGATAGAACAAGCACAAGCCTATCCTTATTGATAATCTCCTCATTTGCGGGCTCAGCCAAGCTAATTTCTAACCCAATAATCGTAGCTTCTCCATTAGCATGGTCTTACCATCTCCAAACCGGCTGTAAAAAAGTCACAATACCCATACCACTATGAGCATTCTCCACTAAAAGGGAGTTCTTGTGAACACTGGTCAAACAAAGGACTACCTTATCAGACCTGACAAAAGAAGGGAAATGAATCCCATTTTCCACATTAACTTCTAAAAAAGACATCCCACAAAAGGATTTTCTCTAATACGCCAGACTATCAACATACATCATTAGACATGCCGTTTCTAACTTAACTATCCCTGAACAACTGTGGTCCATCTGGACAGCTAACCCACCAAAGAAGAAGGGCATATCCCTCTTCTATAACTCCCTGCAATCCAAAATTACTTTCTTCAAATCTCCCCCTCTCTACAAATGGGAAGAAGAACTAAATGCCTCCTGCTCTGACGACCAATGGCTAAACGCTATGAAATCATATCAAAACTATTCGGGGTCCAAATGCATAACCCACTGGGAAACTGCCTAAAAAATCCACCTGAGATGGTACTTAACCCCCTACAACATATCCAAATTCACTAAAAATTGAGACAACACCTGCTGGAAGGGCTGTGGTCAAGTGGGAACCCTGAAACATATGCTCTGGTCATGCCCTAGCCGGAGAGAGTTCTCTGTTTTCAGACTCATCTCAATAATAACGGGTATACCCCTATAAGCAAAAGCTGAACAAGCATTACTTAGCATAGACATGGAAAAACTCCACCCACATATGAAATATGTATCTCTAGATATACTATCAATAGCTCGCACCCAAACTGCAAAACATTGGAAATCAGCATCTGTCCCAAGCTCATCAGAGGTTAAAAAACAAATTGATGTCATACAGCTTTGAACAGACAATGGCATACAACAAAGGTTCCCAAAATCAATTTTATTATAGATAGTTAATATGCAAAACTACAGAGCAAAACCTTAGGCCTCATATACAGTACCCCCCCCCCCCCCCCCCAACAGCAAAACCTAGACCTTCCCTGTGCTTTCAACTATCTGTTTCTTTATTATTTTACTTTTCTAGTAGGTTACCCTACTGGAAGTAACCTTGTTTGGTACTATTATTTTTCCACCCTGAGCTCAAAGAAAGGACAAAGTGCCCATGCACGCTTTACAACTGTATTTTTGTAAATTTTAAGTAAGCCTTGTGTTTTGAATTCTTAAACAATGGTGACATGTGCATAAATCAATCGGTAAATTAAAAATAAATCGATAAATAGATTCAAACATAAAATATATGAAAAAATCCAAAAAAAAAATTGTTTAAGAATTCTATACCTTTATGCTTGAGATCATTTTGAATGCTCTGTGCTCACCTCATTAGTATTCACACACATAGCAACGCTTTAGTATTTTCACACACAGTGTGTTTTGGGATGCAGCATACCACATGGCAAAGTATGCAGTACAGGATGAATTTGAATGTATATTATTAGTGCATTTAGGCAAATAAAAAAATAATGTTGCAGCGATTTCAATAACCTGATAAAATAAATGAATAAAAGCTCAAAGTACTCTGGTATGCATGTTGTCTGCATTGTAGTAACACACAGTGCATAAGTGTGAATGGGCCCTAACAGACCCCAGTTTTGCCTAGCAGGATAGATAATGATTTTCACATTAATCGGAACACTGACTATATAATGCAAAAGTGGATGATACATAAATGAATTCACACAATGCGGGATTATTACATCACAGATAATGATGGTTTAGGGCCTAATACCAGAACAACAGTCCTAAATATGCGGAACTGAGTGAAACTCTAAAGTACATGTAGCTTTGGCTCCTGACGAGCAGGCGCTATTGTTTTTTCAAATTTAAGTTGCCTGAAACCACAGTTGGGTTTCAGGTTAATTATTGTAAAGTTCTGGTCTCTGTACCAGTTCAGCTGGGTTGCACAGGTTTCTCCTTGACCGTAGGTGTCGCTGTCACCGCTGGTAAGTGTAGAAGTGTTCAGCTGGATGCATTGAATGCCACCTATTGCTCAGAAATAGCCAGTGGGAGCATTTTCTCTTGCTGTGAATTCTGGGCGATGGTATTTAAGGTACTGACGCCATGTTTTTTGGAGAGTTTTTGTTCTGGGGTTCTTTCCTGGCTATGATTTGGGGGCTGCTGCCCCACAAACCTCAGGGCCCTCCTGGCCTGGGGTGTGCAGCCTATGTATCCTGTGTCTCGGGATCGGCTGGCCCGAGACTACGCGACTGAGGGGATAGGTCCAGAAGATTTTTGAGGCCTATTGATCTAGGGAAGGTCCGGTGCTGTCTCAAGTGAAGAGAGGCCCAGAAACTGGAGTACCCAGGGGAGGACTTTTTCCAAGGGAGGACCGAGCGCAAGGCTGGTATCTCTGGAGATTGCCTGGAGACTCAGTTGGAGGACGCAACCCAGATCAGCACCCGTAGAGTATCGCCGGATCGGCTGAGAGACTCTGGTACTGTATGGCAGTTCTTTAAATTTATCTAAACCCTTCAGTGACGCTTAAGTTCAAATTCATAAGTCTGTGGCAGAGACTTAACCGAGCACCCACCGGCTGCTAGGCCAAGTGAGAGGGGCCTATTCGGGGGCTGCTGAATCCAGTTTGTGGAACTGTTTTATTATCTGGATTCGTTAGTAGCTCCACCCCACAAACATCAAGTACCTGAACTCACCCCTAACCCTCTACCCTTTCTATTGAGAGACTCTATCTTTATTCTAAATAAATAACCCAAAAGAGGACTCAGTGTCAGTTTCAATATTCTTTGGGCCATCATCCACAGGACCCTCAATATGGAGACGCAAGCAGGTGATGTAACGGTAAGCCCAAATCAAAACCAGCAGCTCCTTCGGGGGTTAGTGCTACATGCACATTTATCACCATTTGACCACCACTATTTTACCAGTACATAGGGTTCTCTTGTGTTTGGCACTTACACAGCACATGTGTTTTCTCTCCTAGCAATCACCATATCAGGTATACCTAAAAATGGTCTGTGCTGTGTTTGGTCACCATGCCACTTAATAGGAAGGTAAGACATCTGAAGCACATTGTAAAAAGCTCTTCTTAACTCCTAACTTAAAGTGGTGTTCCACCCCAAAAAAAAAAAAATGTATTAATGTGCTTAAAAAAAACATTTGGAGTAAATCTTTTTTTTTTACTCACCTCTAAATGCCTGTTGCTAGGGGGTCCCTCGTAGTCTGCCTCCTTCTGGGCCTGGGCTCCTGACGTCACTTCCATCGGCGCAGGAAGGGAGATCACTCCTCCCTCTTTTCAATCATCTGGGACACGTGACAGGTCCCAGATGATTGCACGGCCAGTCACAGCTCGTGGCGCGGCTCGCGCATGCGCAGTGGGTTCCCGGCTGTGAAGCCACAGCCGGGTGCCCACAGTTAAAATGCTGGCGCCGCCGAGAGGAGGGGGAGATGAGCAGGGCTTCGATCCCCCGCATCGCTGGACCCTGGGACTGGACCCTGGGACAGGTAAGTGTCTGATTATTAAAAGTCAGCAGCTGCAGTATTTTTAGCTACTGACTTAGATTTTTTTTTTTTTTTTAGTGGGAACCCCGCTTTAACCTCTTATATGTATATTGTCCTTAGACCTGATTTCTCCTGATTTCTAGGGTCAATTATGAAAGAGCATTTGTGTACATCTAGAAGCATCAATGCCCATAAAATGTTGGAAGTGTTATATTTGCTTTTGTTTAAATTTTGAAATAAGAAAAGTTGAGAGGCTCAAAAAATGTTATGCAGTAAATGAGATTTAAAACAAAACGTACCCGCTGGTGGCACGCTTTGTAGGGGGCAACAATAGGCACAATATTGTTGTGCACATTGGGGACAATGCAAACCAAAATGTGAAAATATACCATACAGCTGAGAGAGAATCTTTTTATGTGCTGTAGAGACCCTTAAAGGCATTATAATCCTTCCTACCTGCATCGTGTGCCTTTCATCTGCATAAGGTGTGTATTGACAATGTAGTTTCATGGTGTCACTTTTTACCCTGTACACACAATCTATACAGTAATAGAGTCAGTCTTCACATTCCTTCATCAGCAAACATGAGGCATGCAGCATAGCACTGCATAGGTTAATTTATGACCTCTGTGTGAATTTGGAAAAACAACACTTCCTATGAAAAAAACACTGTACATATCACACAATCCCTGGGTCTCTTAGTCTGGTGTTTTGCAGCTGAAAACGGCATAGTAATTAGATCAGACACAGGTAGAGCAATGTACGGAAGAGATTAATTTTCATCACATTAGTACTCATAGTTCTTAGTTACTCTTCGTCACTAGGGACAAGCTAGGTGACTGAACACATAAACATATGGGAATTGATCTGCAATGACATAAGCAAACTGCAGCCACAACATATGAGTTCACCATTACAAGGTAGTGGTAAGAGGTAATGACAAAGGGAATATAACTACACTAATACCTAGTTAAAAAACAAAAAACATTTGAAAGTGTACAAAGTCCAATGTTGAAAACGGTGTTATAAAAAAATATGATTTTTACAAAAATAAAAACAAGGTGTGGGGTTGCCAAACAAATCAACCCAGAAAGTCTACCTGGGTAGCTAGGATTGAGCATGTGGGTCCCCTCTTCCTTTTCAGACCAGGCCACATGCCTTTCAACTTTAAGGGGGTACCTTACAATGGGGGGGGGCAAAGCACCCTTGGTAAGGAACACAAAGAGTTACGTTTTAAATAAACACACACCTTGTAAAACTTATTTCACTGAAATAATAATATAAATGCAAACAAGATGTTATAAATATCCCCCCATGTAATCCTGTGTCAATAACAATTTCCAGCGAAGTAATCTACATCATTCAGAGCATACATACATCCTTGTTAATCACAATGGCTTGATGCTCATCGATTTCTATCTGGACAATCCCATTGATGGATTACAGATCCCTGGATGCAGTAATGTAAACAAACAGATGGGTGGGTGATCCTTTAAAGATACAGAGGATACAGCAGTGTAAAATTGGCCAGCAGATGGACGGTTTTACCCAGCGATTGTAGGCACACAATTACTAGAGACTAGAGACAAAGAACCCAGTTAGATGATTTACTAAAAGAATGGAGAGTCCACAGAGGATACACCAGTGTACAATTGGCCAACAATAAGACAGCTTTAAATTGAACCACTCCCAAAAACAAACCCCTTGAAATAAAAGCTGTAGATTGTAAACTACAAACAACAAACTAAAGCAGGAATTTGCCTCTATCGCAACCAATTAACATTTGTTAACATGTGTAAGTGGGTGCAGAGAGCTTGCCTGGCACTGGATGTCAGCTCCCTTTTACAAAAATCCCTCCCCAATTCATGTAATGGGTGGAATTAGTGCCCATGTAAATACCAGCTGTGGGTGGGACCCAGAATAGATGAGGTATGGGAGTAGGACATTCCAGAGATGCAAAGATGTAATCCCGTACTGTGTTGATCTAAAGGGCCTTGTGTAGGGCTGAAGTCACAGGTGAGGTGGTATGAATCATGGAAGGAATAGCTGTAGTTGCCCTGTCCTGCAGGTCCTGCAGCCAGGTGAGTAAGGACTTGGGGCCCTCAACCGAGTTCTCATGTGTGGGTAGTAATGGAAGCTTGGGAATTAATTTTTCATCTGAAATCATGCCCATGTGGACAAGCCTGTAAAAGTGACACTAGAAAGACATGGGTATACTAATAAAGGCACCTTGTTCCCTCTGACACCCTGTGACTTAGTGAAGGAAGCTAAGAGCTGTGGATTTAGTATATGCAGGGGGGGAGGGGGGTGGTCCCAGTACTATAGTGCTCCCAAGGAGGAAAGGGAAGATGGCTTAACTAAAACATTTGTGCTTGTGCTCTGCACTAAAATGATTGCTACAGAATGTCTAACCCAGCATTTCTCAACCTTTTTATCATTAAGGAACCCTTGCAAAAACTTTTGGGCGTTTGGGAACCCCTGCTAATAATTCTAAATTTACAGCTCACAGTACATTAGTGCGATGGTCAGTGGGAAGAATGCTACCTACATTTGAGGTCATTTGGAGGAATCCCTCTTTACAGATAGCTAAAAAGATCATTGGCATCTGTTGTTACTCATCTGAAAAGCAGAAATTACTTAAAGTTAAGTTCAGTAAAGTGCTGGAAGTGCATCTGCGTGTAGACATTCCTTTAATCTGAATGTGAAGGCCTCTGGCCAGGGAGGTCATGAGCCAGCCTCTGGCCAGGAGAAGTGTGACACAAAATGGCAGTAAGTTCTTCTCAACAACAGGACTCAGAGGACTGTCCTAGCCAAGAAGAAGTGGGGCGGGGCTGTACAATTTGGTAACAACATATGCCCAATCACAGGCCCCCTTACACCTTCTTTCCTTTGAACTATGGTCTTGTGTCTCAAGGCCAGTAATGAGGATTTTCTTATGTGCTAGGCCCAGTGCCGATCCTGACCTCCCTGGGGCCCTAAGCAAAATTCTGCTGAGGGGCCCTCTACCTGACCCGTGATGCCGTGAGATGTAAACCATTTGCCATTGCCACACAGTCACACCTGACACTTCAGCGCTCCCAATACAATCCTCCCTCCTTTAAACAAAACAGTCAAAGAATAAGTACAACAAAATAGAACAGACATGTATACAATATATATATATCTTTACATATCTGAGTGTGGATCCCCCACTTACATCAGGGTCCCCAGAGAGCCACCCCTTACATCAGGATCCCCAGAGAGCCTCCCCCTTACACCAGGGTCCCCAGAGAGCCTCCCCTTACACCAGGGTCCCCAGAGAGCCCCCCCCTTACACCAGGGTCCCCCCCCCCCTTACACCAGGGTCCCCAGAGAGCCTCCCCTTACACCAGGGTCCCCAGAGAGCCTCCCCCTTACACCAGGGTCCCCAGAGAGAGCCTCCCCCTTACACCAGGGTCCCCAGAGAGCCCCCCCTTACATCAGGGTCCCCAGAGAGCACCCCCCTTACACCAGGGTCCCCAGAGAGCCTCCCCCTTACACCAGGGTCCCCAGAGAGCATCCCCCTTACATCAGGGTCCCCAGAGAGCACCCCCTTACATCAGGGTCCCCAGAGAGCACCCCCCTTACATCAGGGTCCCCAGAGAGCACCCCCCTTACATCAGGGTCCCCAGAGAGCACCCCCCTTACATCAGGGTCCCCAGAGAGCACCTCTTACATCAGGGTCCCCAGAGAGCATCCCTATAAAGCCCCTCCTTACATCGGGGTCCCCAGAGAGCCCCCCATACATCAGTGTCCTCAGAGAGCCTCCCTACTTACATCAGGGTCTGCAGCATTGCCCTTTACATCAGAGTTCCCCCTTGCACTGTAAGGTGGAATCCTGCATACTATGATGTAAAGGGGAACTCTGGGACTGTGGGGAGGACTCTGGTGACCAGAGAAAGAAAACACTAAGATAAGGGGGGTTACTGATAAGGGGGAAACCTTTATATCAGTGCCCCCTTACAATATTGTATTGACCCCCCCTAGACTGGCCTGGCGGTGCTGTCACTGACCTCCTCTCAGGTGCATCATGCAGGGCTCAGTCAGTCAGCTCCAGCTTGGTGGCTCTGGTTTTATCCCATAGTTTCCTCTCCACAGTCCATACATGTCTGACTTCTCCCATGACCCCCATCCTGGCTGCGCTCCCTCTCTTGACTCAGGGGAGGTCAGAGGCTGCGGATGGGACAGGGGAGGTCAGAGGCTGTGGGGGGAGGGCAACAGGAGAGGTCAGAGGCTGCGGGGGGGGGCAACAGGAGAGGTCAGAGGCTGTGGGGGCAACAGGAGAGGTCAGAGGCTGCGAAGGGGGGGGAACAGGAGGTCAGAGGCTGCGAAGGGGGGGACAGGAGGTCAGAGGCTGCGAAGGGGGGGGACAGGAGGTCAGAGGCTGCGAAGGGGGGGGGGACAGGAGGTCAGAGGCTGCAAGGGGGGGACAGGAGGTCAGAGGCTGCAAGGGGGGGGAGGGGGGACAGGAGGTCAGAGGCTGCAAGGGGGGGGACAGGAGGTCAGAGGCTGCAAGGGGGGGGGGGGACAGGAGGTCAGAGGCTGCAGGGGGGGGACAGGAGGTCCGAGGCTGCAGGGGGGGGGACAGGAGGTCAGAGGCTGCGAAGGGGGGGGACAGGAGGTCAGAGGCTGCAGGGGGGGGGGGACAGGAGGTCCGAGAGGTCCGAGGCTGCGAAGGGGGGGACAGGAGGTCAGAGGCTGCGAAGAGGGGGGGGGGGGCAAGAGGTCAGAGGCTGCAAGGGGGGGGACAGGAGGTCCGAGGCTGCAGGGGGGGGACAGGAGGTCCGAGGCTGCGAAGGGGGTGGGAAAGAAGGTGCGAGGGGGGGGACAGGAGGTCAGAGGCTGCAGGGGGGGCAGGAGGTCAGAGGCTGCGAGGGGGGGCAGGAGGTCAGAGGCTGCGAGGGGGGGGGCAGGAGGTCAGAGGCTGCGAGGGGGGCAGGAGGTCAGAGGCTGCAAGGGGGGGCAGGAGGTCAGAGGCTGCGAAGGGGGGGCAGGAGGACAGAGGCTTTGAGGGGGGAGGGGGGACAGGAGGTCAGAGGCTGCGAGGGGGAGGGGGCCCAGGAGGTAAGAGGCTGCGAGGGGGAGGGGGCCCAGGAGGTAAGAGGCTGCGAGGGGGAGGGGGCCCAGGAGGTAAGAGGCTGCGGAGGGGACGTTTTATTTTTAAAAATGGCGCCACTTGGCGCCATCGTGTCACTGTGAGGGCAGCGGCGCCTGAAAAAAGATGGCCGCGGGGCCGACATGCAACTGCGCATGCGCCCGCCTTTCCGAAAATTGCCGAGCAGCGGCAACTGCGCTGGCGCATGCGCAGTTGCATGTCGGGCTACTGCGCATGCGCCAGCGCTGTTGCCGCTGCTCGGCAATTTTCGGAAAGGCGGGCGCATGCGCAGTTGCATGTCGGCCCCGCGGCCATCTTTTTTCAGGCGCCGCTGTCCTCACAGTGGCGGCAGCGGCCCCAGGGGCCCCCGAGCAGAGCCGATCCGCCGCGGGGCCCTACGCAGCTTGCGTAGTCCGCGTATAGGGCGGATCGGCTCTGGCTAGGCCCCTCCCTATAAAGGCAAGGTTCTCAGCAGTCTTTTATCAGTGTGTATAACCACTAAAAGCCACCCAGCACACAAGGATATTAGACACAATTAGCAGTTCCTTAAAAAGATCAGCAATTCCAAGGCTGTCCCCTTTTTATTTGCCCTCACAATAGAACCTTTGCCCCAATATATCACCAGCAACCCCAACATCAGAGGATATATCAAGAAGAATCAGGAATTGAAATTAAGTTTATATGCTGATGACGTCCTTCTCTTCCTAACAGACCCATTAATCTCCCTCCCTAATCTACTTACTGCCTTAGACACCTTCTATCACCTATCGGGATTAGGAGTGAACCAATCAAAATGTGCAGCCATGCCATTCAAAATACCACACCCATCAGGGACAGGGTTGAATTTTCCTGGAGCTTGGATTCCCTACAATACCTGGGTATCCGCTTGGCACCATCTCTAAGACAAATGTGCACATACAATTACCCTCAGGCATTCTCTAAGATCAAAAGATTACTTACCCAATGGTCCCTATATTGTATTTCATTCCTGGGCCATATACAGGCGGTGAAAATGTTGATACACCCAAAACTCTTATTTTACTTTTGAGTCCTACCACTATATGTATCTAGGTCAACCATAGAAGCAACACAAACTGATCTGCTGAAGTTTGTCTGGCAAGGCAAAAAGCCTTGCATGAGAAGATTATTGATGTATAGAACCCAGAACAGGGGGGGGCTTGGATGCCCAGACTTGTGGAAATATTACCTGGCGGCACGGATAGTACAGTTAGCACAATGGCATACATCCCCGACTCAAATACCATGCCTCCAATTTGAAAGGGCTTTGATTAAGCCATTTTACCTACCGGGCCTGTTGTGGTCAAATGCAGTTAGCCAGAGAGATATTGCCCAGCTTAATGGAATTGTTGGCCAATCCCTCTATCTCTGGATTCTCTACAAGGAAAAGTTTGGGCTTCTCTCTAAACCTCCCCAATTGACCTCATTTTTGGGCGACCCAAACTTCCCTGCAGCCTTTAATGCAGAATTGGAATTTATACATTGGTCCTCGCAAGGCCTGGTGACTTTGCACTCGTTGCTATAGGGCACCACCTTGTGTTTTTTTGCACACCTACATAGAATTATGCCTTACCCAACTCTGAATTTTACAAACACCTTCAGATCCGCCACTTCTTCCAAAATACCCTCACCCAAGTAAGGGATGAAGCTAGAACACACTTTGAAAACCTGTGTCATGAGAGGTCGAGAGATAGAGAGACCCTATACCTACACCTCAATGACCACCACACCGATGCAAAGTCCCCGATAATGCTAGGGTGGGAAGTGGAAATAGGTCAAGAATATCCTGCAGAGGATTGGCTTGACATGGTCGCCAATATGCATAAGTGTACCCGCCCGGTTACCATAAAGGAAACAGTTGGAAAACTGCACACAAGATGGTATTACACCCCTGTTAGAAATCATAGGATTTATCCTACCATTCCAGACACATGTTTCAGAGAATGTGGGGAAAGGGGTACACTCCTCCATACCTTCTGGAGCTGTAAGGCCCTAAGATCTCTTTGGCAACATGCGGCTACAATGTTGCTCCAAATAACTGGAAAACATATCACTTTGACATATCAACTGTGTATTCTGTTCGCAGATCTTCCAGAGGTCGCCCCCCCCCCCCAGATCAAAAGCTTGTTCGCACACTATTTAGCACCATCCACTGGGCAATAGCTTTGAACTGGTGAACCCCTATAGTTCCATGGTCCCAGGTGCTTCTTCGAATGGAGTATATAAAATTAATGGAACGAATACACCACACTCTTGTGGACTCTATGCAAATTTTTGAATGCAAATGGGGCTCCTGGCCTGCTCCATAGAGTATCATTGGGGCAGAGTCTCCTCTACTCTGCCTGGTTGAACAACTAAATGGGCCAAAGGTAGTCTGACCTTAGATCGATACAAGTATTATCACCACCAAAGTAAGCCAGGACAATGTAGCTTCGGATGGTACGCCAAGCTATGAAGTGTATGCAGTAGTATTCCTATAACAATTTATGCACAGATAATTGTTATTGTTTTTGTTCTCCTTTTAGTTATTGTTATATAGTTTTGATCTATATACTAGCTCATAGAGTGATACTTCAATTCTGCTTTGATACCTGTACTCTAGTTAGACGAAAGATCAGAAACATTGTAATATTAGTCATGTACAGTCCAAAGACATACAACAAACCAAGTGTAGCGCTGTCCCCACTATTCCTATTCCAACAGTAAACAGTCTGAATGTATATACTCCGCTCTAGGTGTTGCAGCTCTCCCACAAGTCCACTGGGTGGCGGACATGAGTCTGAAAATATATAAAGCAAGAGAGAGCGCACGACAGCCCTAGTGTGTTATTGTTTAATTGATGAAGTTCAGTATATGAAAAACGAGGGTTACACTCACAAACATCCGGTGTAAAACGGCATAAAAGCCTCCTCTCCACGCCGCTCAGAGCCCATCTTCTACCTCAACACTTATTTATTGGTCACTTTTATCGTGCACATTCACTTTATTGTATTATATATGTATTTATTTATGATGTCAGCATTTTATATGTGAATGTATTATTACACCCCCCTCTTTAAGGTTACCCATCACTAGGGATTACGTCCCTTAGGATATTCTATTGTTATTTATTGGGGTTTAGCGCCACATACCCCCCATTTTTATTGATTACTGCAGTGTGAGACCACTTATATGTTGGCTGCTTTTCCCTTTTATATTTATTATTTTTAATATTTCTATCTATATTGGTTGAGCGCATTATTTACCCCCCTTGTACCAAGTGCTTACAGATACCCTTCACCACGCCGCAAGTCGCTGTGAGCCAACTGATCTTCACAGACCAGGAGAGGAGGCTTTTATGGAGCTGTTCATGCTATTTTACACCGGATGTTTGTGAGTGCAACCCTTGTTTTTTATATACTGAACTTCATCAATTAAACGATAACACACTAAAGCCCCATACACACGGTCGGAAAATCCGACCACCAAATCCATCGGATTTGGTCCGACGGATTTAGTCCGACACTGGTGTTGCATACACACGGTCGGACAAAGTTGTCGGAAAATCCGATCATTCTGAACGTGGTGACGTTTGTTGCCTACGGCGGGACTACGTAGAGGCTAGTAGCCAATAGCTTTGGTCTTGTAATGTGATCTGAGCATGCGTGGCACTTTGTCCGTCGGAATTCGCTACACACGATCGGAATTGGTGTGATCGGACTTTGTTGTCGGAAAATTTATAGAGCAGGAGATAGAACTTTGTCCGTCGGACAATCCGATGGAAAATGTCCGATGGTGCCTACACACGGTCGGAATTTCCGACAACATTGTCCGATAGGACAGAATCCATCGGAAAATCCGACCGTGTGTATGGGGCATAAGGCTGGCGTGCGATCTCTCTTGCTTTATATATTTTTAGTCATGTACAGTACTCTCATGGCACATTATATTTTATTGTAACTGTCTTTATTACTTCAATAAAAACATCTGTAAACAAAAAAAGAGCAGCAATTTCAATCAAAGCATGTTAGATTGAGGCTGAAGGTGACATCACCTAGGGGCATTTTAGTTTTTTGCCCTTTGTGAGTGACACTGTTGGTCAGTTTATATGTGGCTGGATCCTGGCTGACGCTGTTTTCCCTTTCTCTCCTCTGTGCTTTTATTTTATTGAATCATTAGCTACTACACCTGCTTGTCTAGATGCTGCTGCTCTGGGAATGTAACACGCTCGAAGAAAGAGAGTTTAGTGACAGGTATGTTGGAGGGTTTCTTTGTTAACTAGTGTTTTTTTTTCGATTTACTAAACTAGCTATTACATCTGTTCTGGTCTGCTACACACTGGCAACAGCTGAGACCTTATTGATAAACATGATTATTGTCTTTAAACTGATTGGTATATCTGTGGCAACTTTATCTGTATTTAAAGGGTCCTCTGATTCTGTTGCTGAGGTTTCTGAAATATTACAAGTTTGACTTATTGATTTGATTTATTAATATTTCATTCCCAATGATTTTGTTTAAAGTAAATTTATTCACCAGACATTTGGTGTATTCTTTTTGAATAATAATTGCAAGCTTGACATAATTTATTTATTTATTAAAAGCAAATAGGCTATGCAATTTGCAAAGTGCAGCTGCCCCAGAGCTTAGTAAATGAGCAGAAGCTCTGCTGACTTCTATCATCCATTCATGTGCAAGCAAAAATGCTGTTTTCTTTTTTTTTTTTTTCCTAGCACGTGATTGGGTATTCTTTCAAAGTGAAGCTTTACCTCATTTTCTAAGCTCTGGAGCAACTGCACTGCACAGAGTTTTTTTGGCCTTTAGTAAATCAACCCGAAAGTTTCTTATCAGTGTGTGCTTGAAGTGAGAGATAGTTGTGCTATACAGTGCTTTATTGTGGTACATTAATGTGGACTGTAGTGTGGTTGGCTATATATATATATATATAATACACTATATTGTCAAAAGTATTGTCTTTACACTCACATAAACTTTAAGGGCATCCCAGTCTTAGTCCGTAGGGTTCAATATTGTGTTGGCCCACTATTTGCAGCTATAACAGCTTCAACTCTCTTCTGGGAAGGCTGTCCGCAAAGGTTTAGGAGTGTGTCTATGAGAATGTTTGACCATTCTTCCAGAAGCATGATGTTGGAAGATGTTGGATGGGAAGGCCTGGCTGGCTCGCCTGGCTCGCAGTCTCCGTTCTAATTCATCCCAAAGGTGTTCTATCGGGTTTAGGTGCAGGCCAGTCAAATTCCTCCATCCCAAACTCACTCATCCATGTCTTTATGAACCTTGCTGAAGAGTTGAAACTTACAGCTGCAAAGGGTGGGCCAACTAAATATTGAACCCTATGGACTAAGACAGGACCATCCTCACCTGTGATCTGTTTGCTTGTAATTAGTGTGTGTGTATAAAAGGTCAAATGAAATTCTGGATGACAGACCCTTGCATCTTTCATCCAGTGCTGCGCTGATACTGAGTCATGGGGATAGCAAAAGAATTGTCAAGGGATCTGCGGGAAAAGGTATTTGAACTATATAAAACAGGAAAGGGAGATGCCAATCAGCAGTGTTCAAACTCTAATCAAGAAGTGTAAAATGAGGGGTTCTGTTAAAACCAAACCACGGTCAGGTAGACCAACTAAAATTTCAGCCACAACTGACAGGAAAATTGTTCAGGATGCAAAGAAAAACCCACAAATAACTTCAGGTGAAATACAGGACTCTCTGAAAACATGTGGTGTGGCTGTTTGAAGATGCACAATAAGGAGGCACTTGAAGAAAGATGAGCTGCATGGTTGAGTCGCCATAAGAACGTCATTACTACGCAAATGGCACAAAGTATCCCGCTTACAATATGCCAAACAGCGCAGAGACAAGCCTCAAACCTTCTGGCACAAAGTCATTTGGAGTGATGAGACCAAAATTGAGCTTTTTGCCCACAACCATAAACGCTACATTTGGAGAGGAGTCAACAAGGCCTATGATGAAAGGTACACCATTCCTACTGTAAAACATGGAGGTGGATTGCTGATGTTTTTGGGATGTGTGAGCTACAAAGGCACAGGAAGTTTGGTCAAAATTGATGGCAAGATGAATGTAGTACGTTTTAAAAAATACTGGACGGACATATGCTAGAGCAGCCAGGTAGCTGCGCATGGAACGTACTTGGACATTCCAACATGACAATGATCCAAAACACAAGGCCAAGTAGACCTGTCATTGGCTACAGCAGAATAAAGTGAAGGTTCTGGAGTGGCCATCTCAGTCTCCTGACCTCAATATCATTAATCCACTCTGGGGAGATCTCAAATGTGCAGTTCATGCAAGGCAGCCCAAGAATTTACAGGAACTGGAGGCTTGTTGCCAAGAGGAATGGGCAGCTTTACCATCTGAGAAGATAAAGAGCCTCATCCACAAATACCACAAAACACTTCAAGCTGTCATTGATGTTAAAGGGGGCAATACAGAACTGGGGTATGTAAACTTTTGATCAGGGTCATTTGGTGCCCGGCAGACATTGCGACCGCCGGGCACGTGCAATGGCTTTTTAGTACTGCGACGGGCACGCGTGCATGCCCCCTATTCCCCTTAAAGCGGGCGATTCACGCAGGGGAGCCATTCTTCCACCATCAAAAGATGGCGATCGGTCAGCAAGCGGTTAATGCTGGCACTGGTATGTTTATATTCTGTTGTCAGAGGTAAATACGGCTGACAGCTGATGAGTTATCATTTGTTAAGGACATGGCGGCTGGCAGACTGCCCTGCTCCTTAACAACCAGCTTTTATTGAATGAATTAGAGTCATTCATTTCTTTTGGATGCTTCTAACATTCAAATTAATTTTGTTATTTTGTTAAACTTTATTTTGTTAATGTTGTATTTGGAAATTCGGATGTAATGAAAATTTTGTTTGAATTTCAATTCGGAAAGAAACGAACCACACAATTCAGAAACAGTAACAAAATAACGAAGTAACAAAGGTGTGTTTAGTATCACTTTAAATTAGATTCACCACTAAGTTTGGATTAGCCAAATTTCAAACAGTTTAAAAATAAAGATTAGGATAAAAATGTATACAATCTGCCCCGATATTTCAGCTATGGACAGACCTACAAAAGGTAGCATCTTTGTTATACACAGATTTGAAAGATCTGCTTATCCTAGACCTGTAATAAAGGATAAGTTCACCTGCTGGAGCATGTTATAAGTAACATCCATATTTAGGATTAGGGAAGAGCCGAACACCCCCCTGTTCGGTTTGCACCAGAACCTGCGAACAGACCTAAAGCAAGTGTGAACTTTAGAACCCTAGTCTATGGGACTCGAACATTCAAAATCAAAAGTTCTAATTTTAAAGGCTTATATGCAAGTTATTGTCATAAAAAGTGTTTGGGGTCCTGGGTCCTGCCCCAGGGGACATGTATCAATGCAATTTTTTTTTTTTAAAACTGCATTTTTTTCAGGAGCAGTGACTTTAATAATGCTTAATGTGAAACAATAAAAGTGTAATATTCCTTTAAATTTCGTACCTGGGGGGTGTCTATAGTATGCCTGTGAAGGGGCGCATGTTTCCCATGCTTAGAACTGTCCCTGCACAAAGTGTAATTTTTGCAGGAAAAAAAGCTATTTAAAATCACTCGTGGCTAATGAATTTCCGTCTCCCGTAACACAGAGAACAGTCATTCATTGAAAGTCATTGATAAAAAAAAAGTAATTGATAAAAAAAAAAAAAAAGCGTGGGAGTTTCCCCAAATTCAATTACCAGGCCCTTCAGGTCTGCTATGGATATTAAGGGGAACCCCGCTTCAAATAAAAAAAAATGACGTGGGGGTCCCCCTAAATATCCATACCAGACCCTTCAGGTCTGGAATGGATTTTAAGGGGAACCCCGGGCAAAAAAAGAAAAAAGGTGTGAGGTCCCCCTCAAAATCCATACCAGACCCTTATCCGAGCACGCAACCTGGCAGGCCGCAGGAAAAGAGGGGGATGAGAGCGCCCCCCCCCCTCCTGAACCGTACCAGGCCACATGCCCTCAACATTGGTAGGGTGCTTTGGGGGTCTGTGACCCCTCAAAGCACCATGTCCCTATGTTGATGGGGACAAGGGCCTCTTCCCCACAACCCTGGCCATTGGTTGTGTGGGTCTGCGGGCGGGGGGCTTATCGGAATCTGGAAGCCCCCTTTAACAAGGGGACCCCCAGATCCCGCCCCCCCTGTGTGAAATGGTAAGGGGGTACAAAAGTACCCCTACCATTTCACCAAAAAAGTGACAAAAATGTTAAAAATGACAGGAGACGGTATTTGACAATTCCTTTATTAAAATCTTCTTTCATCTTCTTTCTTCTGGTCTTCCTTCTTCCTTTCTTCATCCTTCGGTTTCTTCATCTTCTTCTTCCATCTTCTTCCATCTTCTTCCATCTTCTTTTCCATCTTCTTCTTCCTCCGATCCGCTTCTTCTTGCTCTGGTCTTCTCGTCCGGCATCTTCGTCCACGGCGTCGGGCCGTCCCCCGCCCCCCTCTGAAGTCATGGGGAAAGCCATAGGGAAGTCCCCATGACGTCCCCATGCGTCAGAGGGGGGTGGGGTCACCAGGTGGCGCCACCCTCCATTAGAAAAGAGCTGTCAGACGCAGCGAAGCCTTACACAGCGGGAGCCTCCCATTGTGCGGAGAGAAGAGACGCCGATGCCGTGGAAGAAGATGCCGGACGAGAAGACCAGAGCAAGAAGAAGCGGGTCGGAGGAAGAAGAAGATGGAAGAAGAAGATGGAAGAAGATGGAAGAAGAAGATGAAGAAACTGAAGGATGAAGAAAGGAAGCAGGAAGACCAGAAGAAAGAAGATGAAAGAAGATTTTAATAAAGGAATTGTCAAAGACCGTCTCCTGTCATTTTTAAATTTTTGTCACTTTTTTGTCACTTTTGTACCCCCTTACCATTTCACACGGGGGGCGGGATCTGGGGGTCCCCTTGTTAAAGGGGGCTTCCAGATTCCGATAAGCCCCCTGCCTGCAGACCCCCACAACCAATGGCCAGGGTTGTGGGGAAGAGGCCCTTGTCCCCATCAACATGGGGACATGGTGCTTTGAGGGGTCACAGACCCCCAAAGCTCCCCCCCAATGTTGAGGGCATGTGGCCTGGTACGGTTCAGGAGGGGGGGCGCTCTCGTCCCCCCCTCTTTTCCTGTGGCCTGTCAGGTTGCGTGCTCGGATAAGGGTTTGGTATGGATTTTGAGGGGGACCCCATGCCATTTTTTTTTTTTTGGCTGGGGTTCTGGGATGGGATGGATATTTAGGGGGATGGATATTTAGGGGGACCCCCACATAATTTTTTTTTTAAATTTGAAGGGGGGTTCCCCTTAATATCCATAGCAGACCTGAAGGGCCTGGTAATTAAATTTGGGGAAACCCCCACCCTTTTTTTTATCAATAAATTTTTTTTTATCAGTGACTTTCAATGAATGACTGTTCTCTGTGTTACGGGAGCCGCAATTCATTAGCCGCGAGTGATTTTAACCACTACAATACTGGGCACTTTCGCCCCCTTCCTTCCCAAACCAATTTTCAGCTTTCAGCGCTCTCACAATTGTGCGGTCATGCAATTCTGTAACCAAATAAATTTTTTATCATTTTGTTCGCACAAATAGAGCTTTAGTTTGGTGGTATTTATTCGCGACTCCGTTTTTTATTTTTTGCGATATAAGCGAAAACATAGTGGAAATTTTGAAAAAAAACAATATTTTCTCCTTTCTTTTTTAAAAGAAATCCAATAAAATCTAATTCTGTCATAAATTTAAGCCAAAATGTATTCTGCTACATGTTTTTTGTAAAAAAAAAAATCCATTAAGTGTATAATAATTGGTTCGCATGATCACGGACATATGTACGCAAATGATCATGTACAGTTGTGTGCAGGTGATCACGGACATATGTGTGCAGATAATCATTGGCACATGTTATTTTACTGGGACATATGTGAGGGACATGTTTTTATTATTTGGGGACATGTGTGTTTTTTGGGGACATGTGTTTTTATTATTTGGGGACATGTGTGGGGGACATGTGTGTTTTACTGTGGGGGCACTACACTGGTGATCAGTGAGTAAAAAGCTGTAAAAAATAACAGCTAATAAAAACCGTTTGTAAACAAAAAAAAATAACAGCTAATACTCACTGATCACCAGCCGGCTGCAGCGATCCGCTCTCCTCTCCTCACCGACGACTTCCGTGTGAGGAGAGGAGAGCCGATTGCCTAGCAACCGGCTGTTTGCTTACATCACTGTGATTCGACACGGCCGTCATGTGATCAGGAGGGCCAATCACAGAGCCCTCCTGCCGATCCGAGATGCGCCGTGTCCGGGTGACACAAGCGCATTGGGATCGCGAATGGGAATGGGAAGTAGTTAAATAGCTTTTTTTCCTGCAAAAATGACACTTTGTGCAGGGACAGTTCTAAGCACGGGAAACATGCGCCCCTTCACAGGCATACTATAGACACCCCCAGGTACGAAATTTAAAGGAATACTACACTTTTATTGTTTCACTTTAAGCATTATTAAAATCACTGCTCCTAAAAAAATTACTGTTTAAAAAAAAAAAATTTGCATTGATACATGTCCCCTGGGGCAAGACCCAGGTCCCCAAACACTTTTTATGACAATAACTTGCATATAGGCTTTTAAAATTAGCACTTGAGATTTCTCCCATAGACTTTTACAGGGTGCCCGCGGCTTTTCGAATTTGCCGCGAACACCCCAAATTGTTTGCTGTTCGCTGAACAGGCGAACAGGCAATGTTCGAGACGAACATGAGTTCGACTCGAAGCTCATCCCTATTTAGGATGGAACAAGGGACAGGGGGGTCCTCTCCCTGCCCCCAATGTCACATTTTGAAAACAGCGTGGCTTTACGAGGCTCTGTCTACACACCCACATCATTCAATTTGTAAATAAGAAAATGACACCACCAGAGCAGACAGACTTGTAGTTTGAATGGTCTGTGCGTGTACTGATTAGCACACTTGTAATCCATGCACACCCCCTCCAGCTTGCAAGCTGAGAACCTTACAGAAGTATGGGCTAAAAGCTGTAGGAAGACTGTTCAGGAGCCTGAAATTGCACCTGCAATCTGCTGATAGTGGGCGCAATACCTTGTAAAAAATATATCATTATCTTTTAGTAAAAGGTGAATTTAGCCTTCAAATCACACCCTCATACATCCTAGTCAACCTGGTCCTTATCTGTTATACTGTATGTGCTATGGAGTGCTACAGTAGACCTGCAATATCCCTTTTGTAATACTTACCAGTCTGCACACTTTGTGATCTTCTTACATTTGTACTTCAAACAAGAAACATCTATTGTTCATATTATCCTTAGTAAATAAAGCAAATCAATTTGGCTCTAACCTTTCCAGTAGACTTTGTTCCTTTCCAAATGCAGAAATAGCAAACAGTCCAAGCAGCGAGAAGACAAAGTGCTAATTCCCATCGAAGATCTCCAATATGCTCAATCCCATCTGAAATTGCCAAAACTCTTCGTCTATAGAAGAAAAAACAGATTATGTAACAACAATAACATCCGCTTGCAAGAATATTTCTAATGCCGCGTACACAGGATCGGAATTCTCGTCGGAAAAAACTCTGACGGTTTTTCCGACGGAATTTCCGACGGAATTCCGCTCAAGCTGTGTTGCCTACACACGATCACACCAAATTCCGACGGTCAATAACACAGCGGCATAAAACACGTTCGACAGCACTATAAAAGGGAAGTTTAATGCTTCCAAGCATGCGTCGAATTGTTTCCGAGCATGCGTCGGAATTTTACGTGTCGGAATTGCATACACACGATCGGAAAATCCGATAGAAAGGTTTTCCGTCTGAAAAATTGAGAACAGGTTCTCAATTCAAAGTCTGTCGGAAAATCCGATGAAAAGCTCCCATCGGACTGTTTCCATCGGAAATTCCGACCGTGTGTACGCCGCATAAGGGGTTCAATCATTCTCTGTGTAGATGAGTTACTAAGGATCTGTATTTGGCTTTTTCTGATGGGCAAATGCAGCATGCTTTTAGGTGTATTTCAATCTAACAATATATAAATATAAATACTGTATATTGCTAGGTTCTTCTTCATATAGGTTTTATGTAGAAATGGTCTTATTTTGATTATAATAATCTGTACAAAACATTCATGTGTGCGTTACATTGTTCATACCTTAATTTTTAGACTTTTAGTGCTAGAGAAAAAGCCTGTAGTTATGTTTTTTTTTTCTGTTGCTCTGAAGTTGCATTAGAGTTTTAATGTAGTTCATGTCAGTTCTAATCGGGTTATCATACTGTGCACAGCTGACTGTGGCTCACAGAAGGGTCACTTGGAGACAAATTATTCTCACTAAATCAGAATAATTAGCTTTACCTTCTGAAATATTTGCTAATTAAACCCTTTTTTTTTTTTGTTTTTGAACTGCTACTTTGCATTGATAGTATTCTAAACAAAACATACTTCAACATCTGTACGTTTCACCCTATCACCTGTCATTCTGCAGAAATTGGGAAACATGTGACATCTTATCTGTCATGCAAACTAACTAAAGTTACAAAAAAACAAAACTTAAAAGGCAAGTGATATGTTATTAGCTGTTAGAGGAAGCTCTAGTAAATAGGAGTAAATTGGCCCTATTCTCATATTGGGCTAAAAGCGCCATTTCCAATAAGCCCTGTGCTAAATAGCACTTGCTTTTTTTTTAAAACTGGTAAAGAATATGGCTACATTATGACATGTGATTTTTGACTGTGACCCCAATGAATATGAACATTAAACATCTATATATGCTGTGCTGTACAATAATGATTTGTGTTTCTTAGGCCGCGTACACACGAGCGGATTTTCTCGCGGGATTGTCTGCCGGACTAAAGTCCGCCGGACAATCCGCCCATGTGTGGGCGGCGGCGGACGTTTTCCTCCCAAAAGTCCGGCGGACTAAGTTTTAAGTTCAGACTTAAAATTGTCTGCTGGACTCGGCAGTCCAGCGGACAATCCGGCAGTCTGTGTGCTAGTCCGCGGGACTTTTGAAATGAATGGACTTGCCGACACACGATTGGAAAGTCCGTTCATTTAGAACGTGACTGCAGATAGACGGGACTAGCGAAGGCAATGAATGCCGCCGCGCTAGCTCCGTCACCTGGCATGGATTCAAAGGGGAATCCCTACGCCGAAAAAAACAGCGTGGGGCCCCCCCCCCAAATCCATCTCAGACCCTTATCCGAGCACGGAGCCCGGACGGCCAGGAAAGGGAGTGGGGACGAGCGAGCGCCCCCCCTCCTGAGCCGTACCAGGCCGTGTGCCCTCAACATGGGGGGTGCCCTGGGGAAAGGGGGCCCCTGTGGCCCCCCCACCCCAAAGCACCTTGTCCCCATGTTGATGAGGACAAGGGCCTATTCCCGACAACCCTGGCCATTGGTTGTCGGGGTCTGCGGGTGGGGGGCTTATCGGAATCTTTAATAAGGGGGCCCCCGGATACCGGCCCCCCACCCTATGTGAATGAGTATGTACCCCTACCCATTCACCTAAGGTGTAAAAGTGTAAATAAAAAAAAACACACAATTTTTGTGAAAAATATTTTATTGCACAGCGTGTCTCTGCCATTCTGGCCAGAGAGAGCGACGATTTAACATCGGAAAAAGAAGAAGAGGAAGAAGAAGATGACGCAGAAGGCAGCAGCGACAGTGGCAAGAACAGAAGAGACCCTCGAAGACCCCCGAAGGCGGAACGAGACCCCCAGATGGCAGCGACGAAGAAGAAAGCCGGGCTCCTCCACTCGTGAAAGAGCTAGGTAAAAGAGCAAAAGAGAGCGGTGGAGTCCGGCGAGAAGACCCCCCAAGACGGAAGAAGACCCCCGGAGCTGTGCAATTAAATTTTTTTTTTTAAATTGTGTGTTTTTTTTATTTACACTTTTACACCTTAGGTGAATGGGTAGGGGGCCCTTGTCCTCATCAACACGGGGACAAGGTGCTTTGGGGTGGGGGGGCCGCAGGGCCCCCTTTCCCCAGGGCACCCCCCATGTTGAGGGCACGCGGCCTGGTACGGCTCAGGAGGGGGGGCGCTCGCTCGTCCCCACTCCCTTTCCTGGCCGGCCAGGCTGCGTGCTCGGATAAGGGTCTGAGATGGATTTGGGGGGGGGACCCCACACAGTTTTTTCGGCGTAGGAATTCCCATTTAAATCCATGCCAGGTGACGGAGCTAGCGCGGCGGCATTCACTGCCTTCGCTGGTCCTGTCTACCGGCAGTCACGTTCTAAATGAACGGACTTTCCGATCGTGTGTCGGCAAGTCCGTTCATTTCAAAAGTCCCGCGGACTTTTTCCTGCGGGTTGTCCGCTGGAAAAGTCAGGGCGTGTGTGGACAAGTCCGGCGGACCTCCGCTGGAAAGTCCGGCCATTTGTCCGAGCGTGTGTACGTCGCATTACAGTGTTGGCACAGAATAACTACAGCAAAGAATACTATATATATATATATATATATATATACATATACACTACTGGTCAAAAGTTTTAGGCAGATGTTGAAAAAATGCTGTAAATAAAAAATGGTTTTAGAAATAGAAGTGTTACCGTATATACTCGAGTATAAGTCGACCCAAATATAAGCCAAGGCACCTAATTTTACCACAAAAAACTGGGAAAACGTATTGACTCGAGTATAAGCCTTGGGTGAGAAATGCGTAGCTACTGTAAATGTAAAAGAGGGTCAACAATGCCCATTTGCAGCCTCACTGTGCCCATTTGCATTCCTCACTGTGCCCATTTGCAGCCATAGGTCCCCCGAACTTCAATCTTGGTAGTTAAGGGTTCCTAGATGCCCCCTAGCTGCAGCCAAGATTTGGGGTCTCTGGACCCAAAGGGTCCCAAAATTGCTGCAGATGGACACAGTTGACCGATTTTGGGACCCTGTATCTTGGGGCCACTTGGTGCTAGGAACCCCCAAAAAATTGAGATCGGGTCGGAAAAGTGTTTGACTCTAGTATAAGCCAGGGGGCACTTTCAGCACAAAAAAAAAGTGCTGAAAAACTCAGCTTATACTCGAGTATATACGGTAATAGTATATTTTTTATCAATTAATAGAATAAAAAGTAAATGAACAGAAGAGAAATCCAAATCGAGTCAATATTTGGTGTAATCACCCTTTGCCTTCAAAGCGGCATCAATTCGCCTAGTTACAGTTGCACGCAGCTTTTGTAGGAACTCGACAGGTAGGTTTTTCCAAACATCTTGGGGAACTAACCACAGATCTTCTGTGGATGTAGGCTGCTTCAAATCCTCATGTCTCCAGAGATCAGGGCTCTGTCGGGGCCACAACATCACTTCTAGGACTCCTTGTTCTTTATGCTGAACATAGTTCTTAATGACATTGGCTGCAAATTTGGGGTCTTGCTGCAGAATAAATTTGGGACCAATTACATGCCTCCATGATGGTATGGCGTGATGGATAAGTATCTGCCTGTATTTCTCAGCCTTTATGGATACTATTGATTGGGCAATATTGAGGACCTTAGATGCAGTGGAAACTTAATGCAGCAAATGAAAGATGTCCAGCAGAGCCATCAGCACAGAACTGAGAGTAACCATGGATTTTTGGCTGCAATTCTTTCATGAAGACCACTTCTGGCCAGACTTCTCTGGACAGTAGATGGGTGTACCTGGGTTCCACTGGTTTCCGCTAATTATGTACTGATGGCACTTCTGTACATCTTCTGTTCTGATGTTGAAGGAAAGTATGCATGATGTGTCTTTCATCTGCTGCATTAAGTTTCCTTGGCCGACCACTGCATCTAAGAATTTGAACATCACCAGTCTGCTTTGAAATCTTTGCCTGGGAGAGACCTTGCTGATGCAGTATAACTACCTTGTGTCGTGTTGCTGTGCTCAGTCTTGCCATGGTGTATAAACTGACACAAAACTGTCTTCCACAACCTCACCTTAGTAACAGAATTTGGCTGTTCCTCCCCCAGTTTTAAGCCTCCTACACATCTGTTCCTGTTTTAATTAATGACTGTGTTTCAACCTACTTATGAAATTGATGATCATTAATTGATGATCATTAACTACTTGCCGAACACCCACTGCAGATGTACTGTGGCAGGTTGGCACGAGTACGCAAATCGCTGTCATTGTACGTCGGCTCTTTAAAAGGACTTAGCAGGTGCGTGTGCGTCGCCGGTGGCGCGCGTGCCTGTGCTGCGTCCTCAGAGCCACCCGTGATTTGCGATTTCCGCGGGCCACCCGTGATGGCTCCACAGAGAGCCAGAACGAGGATCTGTCAATGTAAACAGATCCTCATTCTGAAAGGGAAGTAGAGAGAGATCAGGAACAGAGATCTCTCTCTACTCCCAGGCAGCCCATCCCCCATACAGTTAGAAACACATCCCTAGGACACACTTAACCCATTGATCGCTCCTAGTGTTAACCCTTTCCCTGCCAGTGACATTTATACAGTAATCAGTGGCTATTTTTAGCTCTGATCGATATATGAATGTCAATGGTCCCAAAAAAGTGTCAAAAGTGTCTGATCTGTCCGCCACAATGTCGCAGTCCTGCTAAAAAATCACTGATCACTGCCATTACTAGTAAAAAAATAATAATAATAGAAATGCCATAAATATATCCCCTATTTTGTAGATGCAGACCAATCAATATACACTTATTGCGATTTTCTTTTTTTTTACCAAAAATATGTAGAAGAATACATATTGGCCTAAACTGATGAATAAATTTGTTTTTATTTTTAATTTTTTTGGGGATATTTATTATAGCAAAAAGTAAAAAATATTGCTTTTTTTTTTTTTTTAAATTGTCTGTCTTTTTTTGTTTATAGCGCAAAAAATAAAATCCACAGAGGTGATCAAATACCCCCAAAAGAAATCTCTATTTATTGGAAAAAAAGGGACATAAATGTTGTTTGGGTACAACGTCGCATGACTGCGCAATTGTCAGTTAAAGCAACGCAGTGCCGTATCGCAAACAATGTCCTGGTTATTAAGAGGGCAAATCCTTCCGGTCCTTAAGTGATAATACCTGCTTGGTATAATTGAATAATCATACACCTGGCCTGAATCCTACAAAAAAAACCTGACTTTGTGCAAAGGGTAGTACAAAGGGTAGTCATACCAAATATTGATGATTTAGATTTTTCTTCTGTTCGTTCACTTTGCTTTTTGTAAATTGATACATATAAACAATTAAAATACATTTTTTGGAAGCATTCTTACTTTACACCTGCCTAAAACGAATTCACAGTGTAAAAATACTGTATATACATATATTCCTTGGATGTGTTAGCTGCATTCATTTTTTCATCTTTCTTTTATCCTTCTGTCAACTACAAATCTCCTCGTCCCCTGTGGCGTTTATAGAAATAGCAAAACAGTGTGACCAGATGCCTCTAGTACTATGCCTCTATCCCAACTATATACTATACATAAAAACAAAAATGTTGCCCATAGGACTTTAAATGAGTCATAATACGTAAATCATAGTTACATAGTTACATAGTTGGTGAGGTTGAAAAAAGACACAAGTCCATCAAGTCCAACCTGTGTGTGTGTATAATAAAATACCAATTTATTATACAAGAATTTGACACATAAATATAAAAGTTATTTGCCATGTCAAGCCTGTTAGTTACATATGTCAGTAGATAAACATAGGCAGACATGTTTGAAGTCTAGCCTGGGTGGCAAACATGGATCCCTTCATAGATACAGTGGAGGAGAGAGAGTAGCCACACTAGGTTGGTAAGTACAGCATGTTATTTGCAGGATAACCAGGTGAAAATAAAAGAAAAAAAACTGAAAAAAGAAAACTAGGAGGCGCATGCGCGGAGGACTCCAAGATGGCCGCTTAAGCCTGGAACTCTGCACCACCCTGCCTGACGGCACACAAAGCAACCAACTGCAACTAGCGGGATGGCACCAGACCATGCTATCAGCTGGGGGAATCCCCCAGGAGCCGGTACATGTCCAGGGGCACGGCCAGAAGAGACCTACGGCCGCAATTTAGCCTAATCCCAGAGCCGCTTGTTTCCAAGATGGTGGCTGCAGCACAGTCCTGGAGGAGGAATGCAGCGAGGACTCAGCTCTGGGCCCCTTGCAGATGCCCCCGGGGCAAGCTGTGAGTATCCGCCATGCTGCAGCCTCCACAGAGTCGCTCATAGACCGCACCATGGAGGATTACATGCTTTCGCCAATGGGGCCTACTAAGGCCTATTCGGCCTCCCCACACCAGCCTAGGCAAGGTACCTCAGAAACCCTCATAAAAACTGTTGACCTATTCAACAAACTGTTGGAATTACTTGACAGGGGTCTAACCACCACTGAAGCAAAAATTACAGGGGGCATTAAGGTTGATTTTCAGAACCTAGGAGACAGGATGGAAGCCATGGATCACAAGAAGGAAGCCACGGTTGCCAGGGCCAATCAAAACTCTGACCACAGTCACGTACTGCAGGAATAGCTGGACATTGCTTTGTCCAAGATCGATGACATTGAAAACAGATAATTTCAGAATAAGGAACTCCCGGATTCTATCAAAGATGTCACAGCATGTCAGGGACCCCGTCCGCTGCGCACTCTAGTGCGCAGGCGCACGGGTCCAGCTCCCCGGCTCATAGCCAGTGACAGGGAAATGATGCGGCGGCGCACGCGCACTCGCGGTCCCGCCGAGCGGCGCGCGCATGCGCAGTAGCGTGGCTCGCCCCATGTGACCTCAGCGGCCCTATAATAGGAGGGCATCTGTGCCCAGACAGACGCTGGTTCGTCTGACAGCTACTACCTGTTTGTATCCTGTACTTGATTCTTGAAGATTGTCTTACCTGTTGCCAAACCCGGATCGTCCTGACTACCCTGCCTTCTCCTGACCTTGACCTTCGGCTTGCCTCTGGATCAGTTATCTTCTCCTGTACTTGACCCTCGGCCTGTATCCTGGATTCTCCTCTCAGCTGCCAGTACTTGACCCCCAGCCTGCCTTGGACTCTCCTGCCTAAGACGCCTTGTTATGTTACCTTGAACCTTGCCTACTAGTATTTGACCCTCAGCCTGCACCCGACTAACCTCTCTGTGTTTGATCCTCAGCCTGCTTGCTGTACTCATATCTTAGTGACCCCTGGGCCTATCCTCCAGCTCCAGTCTACTCATCACTGCAACACCTGAGCCCACGCCTGGTCACCATCCTACTGGTGGCTTGTGCCTCTTGGTGCCAACTGTCCCTGTGTCACATTCAGGGCAGTGGGCGCCGAGTCGCAAGGGCAACCGCTCTCGGCATCTTGGCCTCGGTGAGTACCTAGTTCATGACAGTACGAACCAGCCCTGACAGAGGCCAACAGAGCGGGTTCTCCTTTGGAGATGCTATGCCAGCAGGTGTCTGCCCTCATGGAAGCAGTACAGAAGTTACAGGAAGGCTATGCCCAAGTTGACAGTCGTCTCCAGCAATTGGCAACCGCCGCTCCCCCAGCAAGTTCAGTTTCCGGGTCAGCTAGCGGAACCTCCGCACCCCAGGTCCAATCTCCACCTGCCATGATGATGGCCGTGCCCGAACCCAAGGTGCCAGTACCAGATAGATTTTCGGGCGATCGCAGGAAGTTCAGGTCCTTCAAAAATGCCTGTTCCCTGTACCTTGCCTTACAACCCCGAACCTTCTCTTCGGAAATTGTCAAAGTCGGGTTTATCATTTCCCTATTATCCGAGGAACCCCAGTCTTGGGCCCACGGCCTCATGGAACAAAGGAACCCTCTCCTCAATACCGTTGACTCGTTTTTTGAAGCCAATGGGCCAACTCTATGATGACCCCCAACGTACTGCCACGGCCGAGGCCACTCTGCATACCCTCTCCCAGGGTAAAAGGCCTGTGGAGGACTATACGGCAGAATTCCGCAAATGGTCTGCCGACACTACCTGGAATGAGGCAGCCCTCCGCTACCAGTATCGATTGGGATTGAGTGAGAATCTGAAGGACGAGTTAGCCCGGGTTGAGCCTCCTACTTCCTTGGAAGAATTAATCCAATTGGCTACCAAGCTGGATCGACGTATGCGGGAACGTCGCTCTGAGCGTTTACAAGGGCCCCGACCAATATGGGTTCCCCCAAGGATGCCAGCTGCATATCCAACCGCCCCATCCGGCCCCTCGGCTTCAGAGGGAGAGCCAATGCAACTGGGCCTAGTACGTCCCCGCCTTACCCAGGAAGAGCGGCAACGAAGACGTAGATCCAATCTATGCCTCTATTGCGGGTGTTCGGGACACTTCCTCCTGAATTGTCCCATCCGGCCCAGTAAGTTGCCATCTCAGCCTTTCATGAACTGTCAAGCTGTTAATCGTGCCCAGACTTACGTGACTCTTTCTGTCTCCCTACAGCTGGCGGGAAGGAAGATCCGGCTACCGGCCGTAATTGACTCAGGTGCTTGCAGCTGCTTCCTGGATATGTGGAGGACTATACGGCAGAATTCCGCAAATGGTCTGCCGACACTACCTGGAATGAGGCAGCCCTCCGCTACCAGTATCGATTGGGATTGAGTGAGAATCTGAAGGATGAGTTAGCCCGGGTTGAGCCTCCTACTTCCTTGGAAGAATTAATCCAATTGGCTACCAAGCTGGATCGACGTATGCGGGAACGTCGTTCTGAGCGTTTACAAGGGCCCCGACCAATATGGGTTCCCCCAAGGATGCCAGCTGCATATCCAACCGCCCCATCCGGCCCCTCGGCTTCAGAAGGAGAGCCAATGCAACTGGGCCTAGTACGTCCCCGCCTTACCCAGGAAGAGCGGCAACGAAGACGTAGATCCAATCTATGCCTCTATTGCGGGTGTTCGGGACACTTCCTCCTGAATTGTCCCATCCGGCCCAGTAAGTAGCCATCTCAGCCTTTCATGAACTGTCAAGCTGTTAATCGTGCCCAGACTTACGTGACTCTTTCTGTCTCCCTACAGCTGGCGGGAAGGAAGATCCGGCTACCGGCCGTAATTGACTCAGGTGCTTGCAGCTGCTTCCTGGATATCTCTACCGCCAAAGAATGGTAAATTCCCTGCTTCAACAAAACAAATCCTCTACTGATTCATTTGGCTGATGGGTCCCTTCCACACTCTGGCCCAGTAACACAGGAGACTTCACCTATCCTTACCACCACAGATTTCGGCCAGCAGGAATTCCTACGGTTTGATCTCATATCTTCCCCGATGTTCCTCATCCTTCTTGGACTTCCTTGGCTGCAGGCTCATGATCCCCAGATTCACTGGGACCGGAAGGAGGTCTCCTTCTCATCACCATACTGTCACCAACACTGTATCTCTCCAACCCCCGGCTCCATCCTGACGGTCATCCCGGCACCAGAAAACCTCCAGCACATCCCCCCGGTCTATCAAGACTTTAAAGATGTCTTTGACAAGAAAAAGGCCGACCACCTGCCACCACATCGTGCTTATGACTGCCCCATTGAATTGCTCACAGGCTCCGCAATTCCCTTTGGGCGCATATTTCCTCTATCAGAAACCGAGCTAAGGCCTATATTGATGAAAATCTTGAAAAAGGCTTTATTCGGCCATATACCTCTCCAGCCGGTGCTGGTATTTTTTTCGTTGGGAAAAAAGATGGCTCACTCAGGCCCTGCATTGATTATAGGGAACTTAATAAAATTACCATCAAGAACCGATATCCCCTACCGCTTATTCCCGAACTCTTCCAGCGTTTCCGGACAGCCAAGATTTTTTCTAAACTGGACTTAAGGGGTATCCACCAGAGGATAATTCCTGGGAGCCATCCAAAAACTTCCACGCTCCAAGGTTGATCAAGATCTTCCAGCAAGAACACCCTGAATTGATGGAGAGCTTGGGCGTCCGGAGGGAGGCCCTCAGGTTGGGGCACTGTCAGGGATCCCATCCGCTGCGCACTCTAGTGCGCAGGTGCACGGGTCCGGCTCCCCGGCTCATAGCCAGTGACAGGGAAATGATGCAGCGGCGCACGCGCACTCGCGGTCCCGCCAAGCGGCGCGCGCGCATGCGCAGTAGCGTGGCTTGCCCCATGTGACCTCAGCGGCCCTATAAAAGGAGGGCCTCTGTGCCCAGACAGACACTGGTTCGTCTGACAGCTACTACCTGTTTGTATCCTGTACTTGATTCTTGAAGATTGTCTTACCTGTTGCCAAACCCGGATCGTCCTGACTACCCTGCCTTCTCCTGACCTTGACCTGTTATCTTCTCCTGTACTTGACCCTCGGCCTGTATCCTGGATTCTCCTCTCTGCTGCCAGTACTTGACCCCCAGCCTGCCTTGGACTCTCCTGCCTAAGACGCCTTGTTATGTTACCTTGAACCTTGCCTACCAGTATTTGACCCTCAGCCTGCACCCGACTAACCTCTCTGTGTTTGATCCTCAGCCTGCTTGCTGTACTCTTATCTGAGTGACCTCTGGGCCTCTGGGCCTATCCTGGGCCTATCCTCCAGCTCCAGTCTACTCATCACTGCAACACCTGAGCCCACGCCTGGTCACCATCCTACCGGTGGCTTGTGCCTCTTGGTGCCAACCGTCCCTGTATCACATTCAGGGAAGTGGGCGCCGAGTCGCAAGGGCAACCGCTCTCGGCATCTTGGCCTCGGTGAGTACCTAGTTCATGACACAGCAGCAGTCAAAGACTTCATTACAGGCCTTGTCCCTGACATTCAGCCACATAAGCTGGAATTGGACAGAGGACACAGAGCTTTGGCCCCCGAGAAAGGACAGAGCCCCTAAAGATCTAGTGGTAAAGCCTAATTTCTACATGGTAAAGGAGGAGATCATGAAAAGATCCCACACGCAAACACCACTTGTATGCCAAAATCATCCAATCCAGATCTTTGTGGACATTTCTCCCTCGAACATTCAAAGGAGGAGGTCCCTGAAACGCCTGCTCACGGTTCTTTCACAGAAAGAAATCAAGTACTGGTGGGCCTTCCCATTTTCTCTCCAGTTTGCCATCAAATCCAAAACTTACTCCTTCTCCAGTCTCCAGGAAGGTGAGAAACTTCTGCTGGGACTAAAATTAATCTCACTGGGTCCCCCTCAAACCCCACAAACTCCCAATCGGGAGCCATGAAACGTCAAACACCATCCAGCCTCCCTGACTTCAGAAGAGGACAGAGTGGACACACACCCTTTTCTGGTCCTTTGAAGACATTGGAAAATTATCCGTTCAGCCATGAACCTTTGCGAGATACCATCATATTGTCTTTCGTAATTTTTTAGTTTTTTTGTTCTGCCTGTTTGAACAGTTGAACAGTTGATAACATCATCCAGTCCCCTTCAACGTTACTCTGGAACAAAGACTCCCCATATAACTATCTAGACCCCAATTGGGACTCCAAAGTTCCAGGACTGGACTGTACCAGATGAACTCTCCCTCTGTGTGGTTTTCCCACACCATATAGTGATAAAAGATTTTTGATCTTCACCAACCCCCCTGATCACCCTACCTCACCCCTTCCCCCCACCTGCCTATCCCACCTATTTTCCTTCTGCAATCCCCCAATTATGCAATAATTTAAAAGTACTCGAGGCTATAATAAATTGTCGGTCCCAGCAATACACATAAAAGTAATTGAAAAAAACAGCATGGGATTCCGCCACAGGGGAACCCTGAACTAGAATTTAAAAAAAAAATGCGTGGGGGACCCCCCAAATTCCATACCATGCATATAAGCTTTTAAATTTAGCACTTTTGATTTCTCCCATAGACTTTTAAAGGGTGTTCCGCGGCTTTCGAATTTGCCGCAAACACCCCAAATTGTTCGCTATTCGGCGAACACCCACTGTTCGAGTCGAACTTATGTTCGACTCGAACATCAGGCTCATCTCTAATCTCTGAGGTAGGTGACAGTGTAAAAAATGAGGGCCTTTTCCCCCGCTCAATGGCTGATGACACTTTACCCTGTCCTTCCCTGCGTGTTGCCTCACATAATATGCAGGGGGTGAATTACAGTCTCCCTCGGGGTGGGGTGTTGTTCCTGGGAGAGAGTTACTGAGATAAGAAATTGCAGTCTAGGCCTCAGCAGCTTCTGGGCTGAGGGCCTGTAGAAGATTGTCATAGGATTTTACTTGCTGGAGGGTACTATTTTTGGTCTAGAGAAGGATCACGTGCCAGTGAGTGACTATAAGGACTGCTGCTGTAGTGTCCTATATATACTGACCATTCCCTGTTACCTCCAGGAAAAGCTGCTATTAGAAACTTAGTGAGAAGTTTGTCCTCCCAATATTGCTATTGATTGGTTTGGAGTATTCTGTGACCCTAAGCCCCTCTCCTGTTAAAGTTCTTCAGCAATTAATACTAAAAACACATCCACTAGACTGAACCTGAATTGTCTGTGTGCATGGGACTGTGCGTGTGTCACCGGCAGCCTCTGGACCCCTCTGAGTGTAAGCACTACATGTGTACTCATTCTTTATGGCCTGTATAACTGGAGTTATGTTGGGGTGTGCTATGAGGTGACACTTTATTTAATCTCAAAATGTTGGGAGGGAAGGAATCCTGCTGAAAGTATTTAAGTGTGGAGTGAGCAGAACTGATGACTTATCAGTGTGCTGCTGCTCCTTCGCTGTCCAATAAGTATACTAGGGCAAGTAGATAACATCCAGGGCCAGATATACATCTCGTGAGCCTATAGGCAGAGAATTCTGAAGCATCATCCTTATCTACAACTCCATAATTATCCCCATCCCTCAGCCCTCCCTCTATTATCACCACATGATCCATCTTCATCCCCCTTTCCATCATCATCCTCAATCCCCCTGCAGCCACTATCCATAATCCATAATCACTTATCTTCCTCATCCCCACCATCCTTTTTACAATCATCTTCTTCACCCCTGACCCTGTACCTCTCCTCATTCCTTATGACAGAAGAGACTCTCGTGATGTCGGGGTGTATGACCTGAAGCGTAATGTGGTATGATATCTGGGCACTGTACAATCAGAGTCCACGGCTACACAGCACACTCACCTCCTTCATGTTGCTCTCTGGGTGTCTTCACTTCTGAGGCCGGCCACACCCTTTCCCCAAAGCTGCCTTATGTTACTGTAGCGGGCACTGGGCAAAACACTCATACAGACCGGTCGGGTGCCCCTCTAGGACGGGCGCCTGTAGGCACATGCTTACAGTGCCTATTGGGAAATCCGGCCCTGATGTCACCAAGCAGTTTTTTCAGGCAGAAATGTATAAAGCTTCAAAGTAACTGGGAATAATTACAAATACTTTGGCAGATACAACTGTTTACATGTACATTTCAACTGTGTATTTGTCTGGAATTCATTTTTAAGTATATTACAAATTACATCTCCCATCAAACTAAAGGATAACATATAACGAAAAGTTGTCTTAAAATAAGTCCCCAGGTTTAGGTGTACTAGCCTATTAAACTGTAATTTAACTTGTGTGTTTATTACAAAATCTGCTCTGTGCTGTGAACATGAGCAAATTACCGGGATGAGATAGATTTTGAAAGCTGTGTGGTCTTGTTATTTCACTTTCTGTGAGTGCTGTTCTAAAACTGTCTCTAGTATGTTGTTCCATCCCAGCAGCATAAAGGGCTTAGATTTCTCCTGGGAAAAAAATGCTCTGCTAACTGGCTTTTTCATTTATAGCTAAGAACCATGTTCCTAAAGAGCACGTTCTCTCCTGTACAAAGTGAGAAGCAGGGCGATGTGGATTGCTTCAGAATATGTCTGGGGTATTTTATCCATGGAAGCTTTCACACTTTATTTGGAGGCAATATGTCATTTCATGAAAGGAATTCAAAGAAACGCAGGAAAGTCAAGACCTGCAAATGAAACACTTCTTTATAAAATTCAAACAACAAATATGTCAAATTCCCATAACATATTCACACAAATAAAATGCTTTAAGCTGAATTGCTCTGTAGGTTAAAAATATAGAAATCAAATCAGGGTGTCTATCTGAATTTAAAAATCTAATGCCGTGTACACACGGCCGGACTTTGACAGCAAAGGTCCGACAGAGCGAATCCGTCGGACAATTTGATCGTGTGTGGGCTTCATCGGACCTTTGCTGTCGAAAAATCTGACGGACTTTAGATTTAGAACATGTTTCAAATCTTTCCGACGGACTTGAGTCCATTAGAAAAATACATTTGTCTGTATGCTAGTCTGACGGACGAAAACCGATGCTAGGGTAGCTATTGGCTACTGGCTATGAACTTCCTTATTCTAGTCCGGTCATACGTCATCACGTTCGAATCCGTCGGACTTTGGTGTGATTGTGTGTGGCCAAGTCCGTTCGGAAAGTCCGTCGGAAGTCCGCCGAAAGTCCGTCGGAAAAACCGTCGGACCTAGTCTGCCGGAAAGTCCAGTCGTGTGTACACGGCATAACAGATTCCTCTGTCTACATAAATGAGGTCGATGGAGGAACCCCCTGCTGGGGCATTTTGATGGGTGCCACTGTCGGAATACACCAATTAGCGACTACAGCTGATTGGCTGCAGCCAGTAATCAATAACATTTTGCAACAGAAGTCAATGAATAAATATACTTCTGTTAAATGGGAATAACCACACACACTGATTGTGATCTCCTACATTAAAGTTTGTTACCTGCCTCTGTGACCTGTACACTGGGCTGTGCCTGTGTACACATTTTGGCAATGACAATATGAACAGGGAGTTCTGAGTGGAAAAAGATAAATAAGGGAATAACAGTGAGCACCAGCAATAATGCTATAGAGCAGAGAAAATTTTTGACAAGATAGAAGAATAGTGAATGAAAAATACGATCGTAGGAATAAAAATTACTGTTTATACTCGAGTATAAGCCGACCCAAATATAACACCTAGCACCTAATTTTACCGCAAAAAAATGGGAAAACTTATTGACTTGAGTATAAGCCTAGGGTGAGAAATGCGCAGCTACTGTAAGTGGAAAAGAGCAACAATGCCAATTTGCAGCCTCACTGTGCCCATTTGCAGCCATAGGTCCCCTGAACTTCAAACTCGGTAGTTAAGGGTTCCTAGATGCCCCCTAGCTGCACTCAAATTTTGCTGCAGATGGACACAGTTGACCAACTTTGGGGCCCTGTTTCTGGGGGCCACTTACTGCTAGGAACCCCAAATTTGGTTTGCAAACACAGTGGAACTAGCACTACAACATATCCAGATGGGTTTCCTAGCTCCAAGTGGCTCCGAGATACGGGGCCCCAAAGTCGGTTCAGAAAATGTCAAGCACTTTTCTGCAGCAGAGAATGACATTTTACGAACCGAATTTGGGGCCCGTATCTCGGGGCCACTTGGTGCTAGGAACCCCATCTTTGGATATGTTGTAGTGCTAGTTCCATTGGGTTTGCATACCATTGGGGTTCCTAGCACCAAGTGGCCCCGAGATACGGGGCCCCAAATTCGGTTGGAAAATGTCATTCTCTGCGCAGAAAAGTGCTTGACTCGAGTACAAGCCGAGGGGGCATTTTCAGCACAAAAAAATGTGCTGAAAAACTCGGCTTATACTCGAGTTTATAGGGTATGGAGCAATTTAGGAGTTTAAAGTGATTCTAAAACCTAAACATTTTTTAGCTTAATGCATTTCTTGCATTTAGGCATCAGAATCCCTAAACGTCCCCCCCCCCGCCTCTTTTGCTTACCCTCATTGGATCCAGTGCTATGCACTTCTGAAGCTCTTCTCTCCCCTCACTTCCCGGTCTCTTGGGATTTGCTTAAGTAGCGGGAGCCATTGCTGTCAATCAAAGTCCATAACAAAGGAGTGGGGGCGAGGCTTGGGAGCAAGTGAGCACTAGTGCCCCTATAGAAAGTGTCTTTCTTTGAGGACACTCCCTGGAGGGGAGAAACCAGTCGCAATGGCGGGGGACCCGAGAATGGGAGGTTAGGGGCCACTTTGTGCAGAGTAGGTAAGGTAAATATAATGCTTTATAAAAACAACTAAGCTTTACAATCATTTTAATAAAAGGAGAATGTAAAAGGAGGGAATAGCTATTTGGGCCTGCCTTCATGGGCTTGCTGCAGCCCCGCCTCCTTCCCGCTCAAATTTCATAAATATTTTGTGAGGTAATATAGTATAGATATTTAGGTTACTGTCACTTTACAAGTTATGAGGAGAATTTTTTTTAACCAATTAAAAGCTGTGGAAGCTTCTAGAAATCTTCCCTATAAATACGTTTGTTTGACAGGAATTTTCACAGTTGGTCAAGCCTTGGCAAAAGAGCAACCCTCCCTTCCCTCCCTTGTCGCTGGCACTTATGTGGTATGATCACCCTGGATTTCTAGGGGGGACATTTAATGTTATTTTAATTAATATGTCTCGAGTTCTAATAACTGAGCTTATAGATAGATTTAATTTTACTTGAATATTTATGGTTGAATACATTTTTTAAAAAATATTTATGATTTATTGAAAACCAATAAAGTGCTGCGGCCATTACTTATGCCAATAATTCCTTCCGTGTGCTTTTTTCTTATTCAGGCTGTATTTTGGGGAATATTTAATAGTTATATATAACACTTTCTATTTTTGGGGGTGTGGGCTGCATGCAATCCCATAATGAGTTTTATGAGCCAAGACAGAGGGAAGGTTATTCTGGCATAGCTTGTGTAGCAATATTAAAATTACACTAGTTCCTGTTATAAATCATATAGTATATTAACAGAGTACAAAAAAAAACACATAGAGATATATAGAAAGAATAATTTGCTTGATAAGGAACTTGGTTTTAAACCTCAGACATGAAATATGTACAAAGCATAGGTACAAAGGGCACTTGTCATTTCTGTCTGCTGTTAGCATTCCTCTGCTATCAGCATAACTCACTGCTGACAAGTTTTCCTGACACCAAGAGAAAAAAGGTGACAGGGGAGGGATCTCCAGCTGATTGACAGCCTCATCTTTGTTCCTGTGTAGGTTTCCAATCAGCTCTCAGAGATCTCCTTACTGAGCTCAGCAGTGTGTAATTTCAGCTCTCCGATCCCTTTTTTCTGAACACTCAGACAACCTTTACACATTCTGGGTTTTGAATAGATGTAGAGAAGGGAAGACTGCAGATAAACAGATACAACCTGTGTAGGAGGATTAACTTTTCTCTGTGTATCACCTGAGGCCGTTCACATCACTGGGTATACGTGAGGGTTTGCAACCAAAAAGTAAAGTTTTAGTCTGTAAGGTGCTGAACCCATCCACAGATTTTAAAGGAAGAGTATAGCCAAAGCTATTTTTCCTATATTTCTCATATGGATCGCAGGAGTGCAGTTTGTTCTGAACTTCTGTAATCCATTTTCAGCCGACAGCTGATGTCAGAGCCGTTCCAGGCTCTGGAAAAAAAATAATGGAAATGCAGCCTGGGTGTCCAGGCAAAGGAGGGCAGTGAGTTTGTGGATCACCCTTTCTGTACCAGACCAGGCCACATGCCTTTCAATGTAGGGTTACCTTGCAAGGGGTGGTAACTAAGCCTCCTCCCTCTCGCAAAGTACCCTTGTCCTAGTGTTGAAGGGCAAGGGCCTCTCTCTCTTCCCAGTGGAATCTGAAAACCCCTTTATAATGAGGGGTACTCAAATAGACACCCCCTATTGGGGGAATGAGTACAGGGGTACATAAATACCTTTTACTAATTTCCGCATATAGTTAACAGTAAATACACACATGCGCGCTGCTTTAGGATTAAGCACTTTGTGCAAAACCTGTCAAGGACGTCTGTTGACCTGCTCATATCTATCTTTACAATAAATGTATTCTCAAGAAAAACAAGCAAGAGAATGAGAGCAGACGTGTGAGGAGTGAGCTCCCTACACGCCCGGACCCTGCAACACAGCGCCAGAAACTCCCCGTTTGCTGAGCTTCCTGATAAGAGGATGCCGATTTGAAAGGAATGCACCGCCGGAGGGGAGCGAGGGCGGCATGAATCGAGCAAGACGCGCTTCAAGCTACAGGTGATTCAGCTCCCGGCTCCCGGCTCCCAGGAATCCCCACACCCACTCGTTATCTCCCAGCGGGTCGAGGCACGCTGAGATCTGGCGTCTGTAGCCTGGAGCCCGGGGTCTAGAGGCAGAAAGCCACAGCAAGCTACAGCAACACAGGATAAGGACCAGTGAAGCAGCTAATGGTGGGAATATTAAGTAAGGGGGGCTGAAACACGCCATCCCCGCCGCCCCTCCACCCCTCGTTATATGAACGGCATCCCGGTCGCATACCGGAGCAGTGAGTAGTGAAAGTGCTCAGAAGGACTAGAACCCCCGGAGCTCTATGTCAAGACACAGGGATATCTCCACCGGATTCCAGGACCCTATAAGGTATTATCCACTCATACTACACAGCCCACAGCTGAAAAACTCAATGGAAGCCAAAGTAAATGCAATCACACAGGCACTTAAAATAAATGACATTTGCTGTACGTATTGATAAAACCCTGCACACAAGCCTGCATTTACCTCAGTATACACCCTGAGGCAAATTAAACCATATTGTATATGTATTGAACTGCTGGGGAAGGCGCACCCCAATTTTAGGCATGCTGAGCCCAGGTAATTGAACATGGAGCCTTGAGTGCACTGGAGATAAGAGAACTGTTGTTAAGGAGGCACCAATTAGAACCTAAACCTGCAGAACACTAAAAGTTACAGTGGGGGACAATCAAAGCTTACACGGGAACATGAACAGTCCGTTTGATTAAAAGGATCGCCACCACAGAGATAATCGCATAAGTATAAGTATACTTTCCCTCTGATACTCCCCTTCCCTACTCCTTTTTATTTATTTTTTATTTTTTTGGGGGGGAGGGATATAATCATAAAAAGCCGACGGTGAGGAAGAGCAGCCCCAATACAGAACGTATAGCCCCGTAGGTATGGCCACCCGAAGGCGGGCGGTACAGCAGCCGATCGGAGGGGGCAGGAACATGGCTGGAGGGCTTAGGGCTTACATGACCCCTCAGACCCCCCAGACTCCTCAGGGTGGGAGCATAGCAGCAGGACTTAAAACGCAACTAAGCGGCTCCCCTGAGGTGGTAAGAAGACAGGGGACACAGGAGAATGGTGGCAGAGGTTCCCCAGGGCTAACAGCATGTAAAATGCAACCCCACAGTAAACTATCAGGAGGCAGGGGCAGACATCTGTTGGAGGTGAGCCAAGTAGAATCCGGCATGACATATCAGGGAGACCTGGAGGCAGTGATGGAGCAAGAAGGGAACCCACATACTACATGCACCCCTAAAAACATGAAGGATTATGGAGGGAGGAAGGACACATGTTTAAGCACGGACAATGGCAAGAGGGAATTTCCCGAGTTGGGACATACTCCTTCGGAGCCAGGAGAGGCAACATCAATACAATTAGGGGAAGAAGTTCAGGGGACGTACGGGAATCCCCCAGACCATCCCATCCATCCCCCCCATTCTCAAGGCCCTCACCATGCCTTCCCTGTTAGGGAAGATACAGGCCCCCTACAAGCTTTAATAGATATCTCAAGTGGAGAACAAAGAGAGGAAGACTCAAGCGGAACGGGGAAGCCAGAAAAGAGGGATATAGGGGAAAAAATCCCCCTGTGAAAGAACCCCCGAAGGAAAAGCTACAAGAGACAGAGACAAAACAGACAGACGGGAAGACAGGGAGAATGGGTAAAGACCGGGACTCGGACTTTACCGAATTAAGAAACCTGATAAAAGCCCTACCAACAAAAGAGGTCATACAAGGCCTAATAGCATCAGTTGACAGGGCATGCAAGCAGTCAGCAGAGGAACTAAAAGAAGAGATAGGGGCGGTGGGCTATCGAGTGGAAAATTTGGAAGAGAAACAGGATGAGATAAAGCTTGCAGTGGGAGAAGTCCAAGGGCTTATTAAGAAACAAGAAGACACAATGAATTTTTACAGAGACCAATTAGACGACTTAGAGAACAGAGACCGCCGCCAAAACATCAGGATAAAAGACCTACCTGAGGCCCACAGTAACAAGGACTTACCCGAAACAGTACAGAGGATCTTCCGACAGATATTGGGGCTTAACGGGACGGAGCACATCGAGATAGATAGAGTACACCGCATAACTTACCGGGCCATCCAGACAAGACAGAATAAAGAAAGGCCAAGGGATATAATTTGTAAAGTACAAAAAGAGAAGATTATGAAGGCAGCACGAGAACTAGCAATAATTCATTTTGAAGGTGCGGAGATATCATTATATCCAGATATCACACGCAGGACACTAATGCAGCGTAGGATGGTACGCCCCCTGCTGGAGGTAATGAGAAAAAAAGAATTAAGGTATCAATGGGGATACCCTTTCTCACTAATAGCAACGAAAGATGGTAAAACTGCGGTGCTACGTACTAAAGACGATTTAATAAAGTTCTGTGAAATACTGGAATTGCCTCAAATAGACTTTGAGGATTGGAGAGCCGACACTAAGATGAACATAAAACAACCCCCTGCGCAATGGTCCACTGTAACAAAGAGATAATGAGGGGTCGGGGCCATAGAAACCCCCCCTTGCTCCCCCCCCCTTTTTTTTTTTTCCCCCCCCCCCCTGTTATCCTCCTCGGGAGGAAAGGAAGGGGGAAAGAAGTAAGAATGACAATATATACCCATGTATGAGATGTAATTGAATCTAATAGGAGGCCCTGTAAGGGCGGCATAAGGATTTAAAGATGGCTTTCATCGTTTCTGGAGGTTTATACAATAGGTCAAATGTACATTTTTTTTTCTTTTCTCTTGGTAGAGGGGGAAGGTAATAAAAGCGCTGGATTGGGGGGGGGAGGGAGGGGAGGGAGGGAGGGAGGGAGAATGGGAACGAGAAAGGGAGAAAAGGCGCATCGTATAAAGAAGAGAAATAAAAGTAATAGGTCCGGGCGGGGAAGGGAGCTCAAGGTCAATGGTTTTAACGTTTTTCTGATTTTATTAGGAAGGTCCGGAGATCGGACTAGTAATCTGCAATATGCGGATAAAAGTGAGGGGAAGGGATGGGCAAGGGTTGCCCGGGCAGGGGAACCTCTCTATTAGTGGGCCTGGGAGGGGGAAAAACGGGCCAAGGGGAAAAGGAAATAGGAAGACAGGTTGGGGAATAGAAACTCCCAGAAAGAAACAAAAAATTTTCAAGAGTAAAAGAGAAAAACAGAGCGGGGTATCTCAAAAAGAAATCAAAGGATGGATAAAGTGTTTAAAATAATGACATATAATGTGAGAGTGCTGAACTCTTCCCAAAAAAGGGACCGTTTGTGGCATGAGGTGAGCCACCAAGAGGTGGACATAATTCTTCTTCAGGAGACGCACTTTGGACCGGGACCGGTCCCCAAATAACCAGTATTTATATATAACCAGTGGTTCCACTCTACATCCCCGATAGCGAGAGCAAGAGGTGTATCCATAGCTATTAGGAAAACCTGCCCCATGAGGATGATTGAGGTGCAGGCGGATCCGGAGGGAAGCTTTATATTTATAAAAGGGACTCTTTTGGGATCAATGTATACGCTGGCATCCATCTATGCACCAAATGTGGGAACGGCAGAATTTTTATTAAAAACATGGAGAAAGTTAGAGGGGTTCAAAGAGGGATGCGTGATTATGGGAGGGGACTATAATATAATTATGGACCCCGACTTAGACACCACATCCCAGAGAACTGGACTACCATTTAAGATATGGAAACGGGTGAAAGAATGTGTGAAACAAGTGCACTGGGTGGATACCTGGAGAGCACTTAACGAAGGAAAAAAAGATTATAGCTATTTCTCTAAAACCCATGGAGTATATTCCAGGTTGGATATCTTGATGGTAGACCAGTATTATCTGGATCATGTAAAAGAAGTAAAAATAAGAGCAATAACAATTTCGGATCATGCCCCAGTGATCATGTGGTTTCGACCGATATCTGGAGGTCAGAAGGAAAGGACTTGGAGATTAAACGAGTCGTTGCTAAATGAAAATCAGATATCGGAAGACATCGAAAATAAATTGGTGGGATATTTTGAGGAAAATAGAACGGGGAAAACATCAGAACAAGCAAGATGGGATGCCCATAAAGCGGTGGTAAGAGGAATACTAATAGCCCATGGAATTAGGAAAAAGAGGGGGAAAAAAAAGAATTTGGAGGATCTGATCCGAAAGATAAATAAACTGGAACAGAAACATAAAAGTAGTTTGAACCCGGAAGAGGCCAGACAGCTGGAAAAACACAGACTAGAATATAGTTTGCACCAGGATAGGAAAACGCAAAATAAATACAGATACGCGGCGCATAAATTCTATGAAAATGGGAATAAATGCGGTAAGCTATTGGCTAACCAACTTAAAAAACAACAAGAAATTTCCCATGTACACGGCATCCAATCCAGGGACAAATTAATAATCGATACTAAATCGATAGCAAAAGAGTTTGAACACTTTTATAAAAAGATATATAATATAAAAATGGAAGGGGGAGATGAGGAAAAAAGGGAACAAGCTAAAAGAATTAGGGAATATATTAGAGGGTCCTCATTGCCGACTCTGGCACGAGAAGTGGTAGAGGGGATGGAAGTGCAGATTACTGAGGAAGAGATAAAAGGCACTATAGAAAATCTCCCTAATGGAAAGAGCCCAGGCCCGGATGGGTTGACGAGTGCATACTATGAAAAATTTAAAAACACATTGGTAACACCGCTAAGCGAATACTTTAACCAGATAACATTCAATAAGAAAATGTCCCCGGACTCCCTCACAGCCTTCCTTACATTGATCCCAAAACAAGGAAAAGATCCAAAATATTGCTCCAATTACAGACCCATTTCTCTTTTGAACACAGACACGAAGATCTTAGCAAATAGGCTACAAGAAAAAATAACATGGGTGGTGCATTTCGATCAAACAGGCTTTATGGTAGGCAGAGAGGCTAAAGATAATACCATAAGAGCCATACACCTGCTACACTGGATGCAGAAGGGCCCTAAAAAGAGCCCGAAAGTCATTCTGTCAATGGATGCCGAAAAGGCCTTTGACAGAGTGAACTGGGTCTTCATGCTAGAGGTACTAAGGGAAATGGGACTGGGAGAGCGGATGATGGGATGGGTGACAGCATTATACGCAGGACCAAAAGCACGGGTTAAGGTAAATGGAGTATTATCAGAAGGATTTGAAATTAAAAATGGAACAAGACAGGGCTGCCCACTGTCCCCCATACTTTTTTCTCTGGTATTAGAACCCTTCTTATGTAGAATAAGGGAGAATAAGAGGATAAAGGGAGTAGAGGTGGGCATCAAGGAGTACAAGGTCTCAGCATATGCTGACAATTTATTGTTCTTCTTGTCAGACCCACAAGAGTCAGTGAAAGAAGTTATAGGGGAAGTGAGGAGATTTGGAGACCTCTCAAATTTCAAGATCAACGTAGAGAAATCGATAATATTACCCATTCATATATCAAGAGAGTTAAGAACAAAAATACAAAATAATTACCCATTCGAGTGGGAAGAAAAATCACTGTTTTATCTGGGAGTACATATTTCAGCAGACGTAAAAACAATGTTTGAACAAAATTATAGCCCTCTATTAGTAAGGATAGAAGAAGATCTGAAGAAATGGAAAGGAAAGACGCTAACTTTATTCAGCAGAATAAACACGATAAAAATGAACATAGTGCCCAGGCTATTATATGTCCTGTATACTCTACCAATCCCAATACCCCAGAAATTTTTCAAAAAAATACGCAAAATATTCACTGCCTTCATATGGGAAAACGGGAGAGCAAGGCTAGCACATAAGATCCTATGTAAAAACAAGGGAGAGGGAGGGGTGGGTTTGCCGGACATGTTAAAATATTATAGAGCAATGACACTAGTCAGAATCCTGAACTGGTGCCATGATCAGGATAATAAAGCATGGGTACTGTTGGAAAAAAATCTGGCTGGCAGAGATTTAGCGGGGAAACCATGGATACCAACCAAAGAAAGGGGGCTATCGGAATGGACATCACCACTAACAAAGAATACGCTGTCGGTATGGAACCAAATGAATAAAACCGGAAGATATGCCCCGAAAATATCACCACTGGCTCCACTGGGTGGGTATCCATGGTTCCCCCCAGGCGAGGAGAAGGGAGCGTTAGGACCCTGAGAATCAGAAGGAAATATGATGAGTTTAAAATATGCCCCGAAAGGGGTTATTCTACCACAAAGGGATCTAGAATTAAGGTACGGAAGTACGAGCTGGGCGGGATGGAGATACAATCAAATGAAACTGTTTTTTAAGAAAATAGACAAACAAACCCGCTCACAGGATTCGTTAACGGTGTTTGAGAAAATGTGTATAGAAATATCAAAGCCCAACCATTTACTATCCCAGATGTATAAAATAGTACTCAGCGAGGAAGAAAACACAATACCATACTTCATAAGTGAATGGGAGAAAGAACTAGGGTACAAATTTACGACATTACAGATAAAAAAGGTAATAGAAGCCACTTATTCATCATCAACAAGTTCAGCCACACAGGAAATGTCATATAAGTTTCTAACCAGATGGCATAGAGCCCCTGCCCGTTTAGCACAAATATACCCAACCGCAGAGAGCTCCTGTTGGAGAGGATGTGGAGAAAAGGGAACTCACCTCCACATATGGTGGACTTGCCCAGAGATAAAGAAATATTGGTGTGAAATAGCCCCATGGATCAGGAAAATGGACAAGGAGAAGATAGAGATGAAACCAGAACATTACCTGTTCCCTGGGGCGATGAACACCAAGACAGTATACAGAGAGAACATGATACAGCACTTACTGAATGCAGCCAAGAAGATAATACCAAGAAATTGGAAACAGAACAAGGGCCCAACACTGGAGGATTGGAAAAAAGAGGTAGACAAAATGCAAGAAGCAGAAAGATGGGAATATAAAACGAGAAATAAACAAGAGAAATATGATGCAATCTGGGAGGGATGGGAAGAACATGCCAAAGAGATAGAAATTGAAATGCAAGCGAGGAAAAACAAAGGGAGTTGAAGTCAGCAGATGGGGAGGAGATCACAACCTGGACAACCTATTTGGGAAATTTTTTTATTTTTTTTTTGTCGTTTTTTGTTTTTATCTTATTTTCTTTCGAGAAATGTAGAAGGAAATGCTGAATAGAAATTTAATGGATGTTTGTTGTGGAGGGTGAGGGGCGCTCCCGGTGGCCACGGACCATGGGGTGGAAGAATGAATTAACCTTTACTTTTTTTTTTTTTTCTTCATCACAAGTATAAGACAAACCACACTTGATGAGGCCGGCACAAGGAAGGGGTATTAGGAGAAAATAAAACAACACATAAACTGAATGGTGTGTAGGGGAAGGGGGGGGGAGGTAATAGGGGATGGTTGAGACGGGTAATGGGAGACTGGAACATGGTTTGAGGATTTAAGGGGATAAGAACAACACCATAAGAAATTTTTCTATTTTTTCTTTGTTTTCTTTAAATACTTTGTTCAATAGGTAGGATGACACTAAGGACACACAGTAAGAATATAAGGCACACTTAGGGAGGAAGGCGTTTTCTCCCCCTAACTAACTGTTTTTTTTTCCCCCCCCTCACAAACATAAAATAAATCACATTTGATTAGGTAGGCACAAGGATGGTGTATTGGGAGAAAGTATAATAACACATAAACTGAGGGGCGTGTAGAGGGGTGGGGGGAGGGGAAGGGTGATAGGGGAAGGCAGAGAGGGATGAAAGGAGAATCAGAAGTGGCCTAGGTTGCTACGGTGACTATACACTTTCACAAGGAAATAATGTAAATATTTTCTATGACACTAAAGATACACAGTAAGGAAAGAACTGTAAATAGGTGGGGAGAAATGGGTTATCTCCCCCTAAATAAGGAAGGGGGAAAGGGGAAAGAGAATTTTTTTTCCCCCGGGGGTCGGGGGCCACTCGGAGGGCCGGTCTCCAGTCCACAAGGGTATCAAATGATTGGATAGAATATTGAAATGAAATCAGCAAAATGTAATCTGTATTCTTTTATAAAATTATTAATAAAGATTTTATATTATAAAAAAAAATTTGGGTATTTGCTTGTAAAGCTGCACAGGTAGGGTAGTGGGGTGCAACAGTCTGTCGTGTGAGTTTTTTGTGTTCACTTTCTGGGGAATCTAATCTTCAGCTGCAGAGAGGAAACTTGGGGAGAAAGGTGCCATTTTTTACATTCTGTGGATGGCAGATTGAATTATATAAACATTCTCCTCTTTGTTACTTGTCAACTTGTTGCATGGGTTTGCCAGTGTGTCATGGGGAGGGGTGAATGCTAAGACTATTCCTTATACAATGTAACTAAAGGAATTCATAAATAGCATGTGTAGCAGATACACTATATTACCAAAACTATTGGGACGCCTGCATTTACACGCACATGAACTTTAAAGGCACCCCAGTCTTAGTCCATAAGGTTCAATATTGAGTTGGCCCACCCTTTGCAGCTATAACAGTTTCAACTCTTCTGGGAAGACTGTCCACAAGGTCTAGGAGTGTGTATATGGCAATGTTTGACCATTCCTCCAGAAGCGCATTTGGCCTGGCTTGCAGTCACTGCTCTAATTCATCCCAAAGGTGTTCTAGCGAGTTGAGGGCAGGCCAGTCAAATTCCACCACCCCAAACTCAATCATCCATGTCTTTATGGACCTTGCTTTGTGCACTGGTGAGCAGTCATGTTGGAACAGGAAGAGGCCATCCCCAAACTGTTCTCACAAAGTTGGGAGAATGAAATTGTCCAAAATGTCTTGGTATGCTGACGCCTTAAGAGTTCCCTTCACTGGAACTAAGGGGCCAAGCCAAACCCCTATAAAACAACCCCACACCATAATCCCCCCTCCACCAAATGATTTGGACATATCCCCACATATCCTTCACCACTTGTGCCCAGTAAGGCTAGATTGCACACTCACCAGGCCCAAATGACCCCCCCCCCCTCCCCCTTACAAAGGGTCAATCTGCATTTTGGTTTTTGGTTTATCCAGGACAGGTTCTCTTTATGGCTTCACTCCCAATTTTTTAGGTCCTTTACGATGTCCTTAAGCTCATGAAGTAATATAAAAATGCCAGAAGAGTAGTTCTTAGTTACTCATAAAACAATAACAAAGTTTCAAAAATGCAACTAACATTTTACAGTGCCTCAGAACTGGAACCAGTGTATTCGCCATATTTGGTGAAATGCACATCGAAGCGTTTGATCCATCACTTCCAGAACGCAACTGAGGCTTGGCGCGCACAACAACCTGAGCAAGGCATGAAGGGACTGGATTAAGCCTCTTAAGCTGTATACACAGGAGCCATTTCTGAGGGACTGTAAAATGTGAGTAGCATTTTTAAATGTTGTTATGGTTTTATGAGTAATGAAATACTAAACGTTGAACTTCTGCCATTTTTATATTACTTTGTGAGCTTAAGGACATCTTAAGGACTTCAAAAATAAAGGTGAAGCCATAAAGAGAACCTGCCCTGCCAAAAAAATATATTGGGGAGGGTCATTTGGGTCTGGTGAGTGTGCATTCTAGCCTTACTGAGCAGAAGTGGTGAAGATATGTGTATATAACACCAAGGACTTGTTGTTCCCTATATTATTTAATGGTGCTTGGGGTCTGCTCACCCTAAAGACTATTCTTATTTCTCTATCTTGTTTGGCATATTTTACTATATGGGGGCGGCACAGTGGTGTAGTGGTTAGCACTCTCACCTAGCAGTAAGAAGGGTTGCTGGTTCAAATCCTAACCACGACACTCCCTGTCTGGAGTTTGCATGTTCTCCCTGTGCCTGCATGGGATTCCTCCGGGTACTCCAGCTTCCTCCCACAATCCAAAGACATGCAGGTAGGTTAATTGGCTTCTGTCCAAAAATTGGCCCTATTATATGAATGGGGACCTTGGACTGTGGGCTCCTTGAGGGCAGAAGAAGCTACACACCCCCTTGTGAAACGCGTCAACGTCACTGTCCTACGCACGCCGGGACGTAACTGCCCACAGGTGTGCACGAGCCGAGACATCGGGATGAAGGGACGCGGAAACGAATAGAGTGTCAGGCTGATATCCTGAACCAGCTGACACATGCACTAACCAGCAAGCCGCACTTCAAACACTCTGGGCGGATAGCTGTTACTTACACAGACAGAACCATCAAACCCAACCATCGGAAACTAGCAGCGCTGCATACCATGGAGGTGATATTTGAGATTCTCTCTATCACTAGCGATATTTGGCTCTCTACACAGTACTGAGATGGGTTCCTGAAGCATCCCACACCCCATGATCACATCGAGTAATGGAGGCGGTAATGTATGCTGGTAGCCTCATGCAATCTTAAAGATATACCTAAGAGACTCTGTTTGTTCAAAATACCCTTATTTGCTCCCTTGTGACTACAAGCAAAATGGACAATCTCTGTTAAGGGAACCATTTGATATATAACAACATCGGGTATAAATATATGCAAACTAATACAACATTAAGTATTGAAAAATCTTCTGCTTATTTCATCAGCTGAATTTATTTAGGATTGCCCTGGCTGGAATCTAGCGCTATCATTAATTTCACATTCCGTGACTACTCTTCCCCTTTCCCTTTCCATTCCCTTTCCCCTCCCTTCCTAATAGGCTCGAGCCACCCAAGGAGTACGTGCAGTGTTTAACCCAAAATATTTGGTTTTAAGGGAGTTTTTCTCCCACTACCTTTAAAATTATTAAAATATAGCCCTATGGTTTTATATTGGGATAATACACTGCAAGTTTTCCCTGGCGTCCGGACGACAATTGTTCTATATGTTACATGTTTGTAAGTGTCCCCCCCAGTATGTGTCTGTTTTGATTTGGTTCATACTTGAACCAACAAACACGTGTATAAATGTCTAGTTTTATTGTTGTGCTTTAATCAACTCTCTCTACATATGTGGTGTAATTTAACTAATTTTTTCAATAAATATACCAAGGAAATTTTTCTTAGAAACCTCTGGTATTTATATTTATTTATATATTATGAAATGAGATGCATGCAACCTTTCAATGAGCCCCATTTTTTGGCTTCCTATCTTTGGAAACTATCGTTTTCTTCCTTGAGGGTAGGGACTGATGTGAGTGTGCAATGTACAGGGATAGGGACAGTTGTAGACACTTGCTCAGGTTGAACTGGATGGACTGGTGTCTTTATTCAACCTTACTAACAATGAAACTATGAAACTATGAAACTATTGCATTATGGGGCTTTGATTTATTAATTTGCAAGCACTGTACTTTTGCCTCTGGCTCTAATCAGGTGCTTAAAAAAAAAAAACCCTTTAATTCATGCGCCTGATGCCCTGAAAGGGGCTGGATGCATGAATAGGGGGTGGCGGCGGTGAGGGAAAGGGGAAGCGGCATCCGTGCGCCCTTAAACACTTGCCAACCGCTGCACGCCGAAAACTTCACTTCTGCCGATAGCTCTTAGAGGGCCAATTTATTTTGTTTATTGTTTTTAAAATGACAATTTTTTTTTTTTTTTTTTGGTATTACATTTTAGTGTAAATATGAGATCTGGGGTCTTTTTGACCCCACATCTCATATTTACGAGGTCCTGTCATTCTTTTTTTCTATTACAAGGGATGTTTACATTCCTTGTAATAGGAATAAAAGTGACACATTTTTTTTTTTTTTTTTTAAACAGTGTAAAAATAAAAAGTAAAAGGTAAAATAATTAAGAAAAAAAAAATGTTTTAAACGCGCCCCGTCCCACCGAGCTCGCGTGCAGAAGCAAACGCATACGTGAGTAGCGCCCGCATATGAAAACTGTGTTCAAACCACAGATGTGAGGTATCACCGCGATCGGTAGAGCAAGAGCAATAATTAGCCCTAGATCTCCTCTGTAACGCAAAACATGCAACCGGTAGAATTTTTTAAATGTCGCCTATGGAGATTTTTAAGGGTAAAAGTTTATCGCCATTCCATGAGCGGGCGCAATTCTGAAGCGTGTTGGGTATCAATTTACTCGTCAAAACATTATCTTTCACAATATAAAAAAAATTGGGCTAACTTTAGGTCGGTTTCACACTGGGGCGGTGGGGGCGGCGGCGGTAAAGCAGCGCTATATTTAGCGCTGCTTTAACGTCGTTTTAGTCGCGGTATACGGCCGTTAGCGGGGTGGTTTTAACCCCCGCTAGCGGCCGAAAAAGGGTTAAAACCCCCCGAAAAGCGCTACTGCAGCGGCGCTTTGCCGGCGGTATTACCGGGGTATCCCGGCAGTGTCCCATTGATTGCAATGGGAAATTAAAAATCAGGAAGAACTCCGGACAGCCACACACCGGGAAAATAAAATTCAAAAAGGTTTATTTAAAAAGCCAGAACCACTTCAATCCAAAACTCGACAAAAGGGGGGTACAGAGCTGACGCGTTTCGCACTGTATTTCAGTGCTTACTCATAGCAGGATCAGCTATGAGTAAGCACTGAAATACAGTGCGAAAGTGCATCACTCTGTAGCGAAATGAAAAACACTTAGGTGTGAAAGGGGACTTGCTGTTGTCTTATTTTTTAATTAAAAAAAGTAGATTTTTAAAAAAAAAAAGTGTGCTTGTAAGAGCGTTGCACAAATACTGTGTGACAGAATTGCAACAACCGCAATTTTATTCTCTAGGATGTTAGAAATTTTTTTTTTAAATGTTTGGGGGTTCTAAGTAATTTTCTAGCAAAAAAAAAACAACTGTTTTTTAACTTGTAAACACCACATCTAAAAAAAGTGCAGCTCACACTGGAGTAAGTATATGTAGACAGAAAGTGGCCAATAGAGACTGAAGGGGATCAGCAGCCTTGAGATGCAAATAAGTACGAAGAAAAAGTGGAACATTTTTTTTATGGGTAAAAAAATCCTAAAGTGACACTAAACTCTGGGTTTAAATAAATCTTTTAAATTATGTATTATCTCAAAAAGTACCTTATATTGCTTTCAGCCTCATATACATTTGTTCTCCATGGACCTACTGTATGTAAGAACATAGCCACCCTCTCTTGCTCACTCCTGAGATGGACTAGTGGCTGTGGTTTATGGGATTTATAGCATGCATACAGCAAGGCACATGACTGCAACTAACATGCACTGCTCATTCCAAATGGAAGTGAGTGGGGAAAAAAGAGAGGTTCATAAGCTCAGAGAAGACATTGCAAGGCAGAAAAACATAGTAGTAAATAAATAAAAAAAAATTGATTACATAGCCATTATGTAGTGGATATATCTGGCTTTTTTTTTTGGTGAATACAATTATTGTCAATTTAATTATTTATTATTTCACAGTGCTTTATTGTCATCCAGTTTGGGGTTAGATCTACTTTAATGTACATAGTACATTGAGGATAATAATAAAAATACTTTATTTGTCATGTCTTCTTTAAGGACAAATATGTATATCCAGTCTATCTGTAATACTTAATTAAAATTCTGATCATCAAAGCAATATATTTGCAATTAGGGTGAACAAATGTCTCTTGTAACACTTTTATTTTCAAGTCACGACAAAAAAGGATTTGTGGAAGAGTGGTGCAAACAGATCAAAAGGAAAACAAGACTGTATCATTCACTACTCAGTACAACTAATTGAGATTCTAATTTGCCTTAGCACAAAGATTCTGTTAGTTTTTATGCTTTGGGACTTTAAAGGCAGAAAGAAACAATCACCCCTTTAAATTTACTTACTGACTAGAAAATTTGCCTGATAAAGTTGTACTTTAAAAAAAATAAAAAATCTTTTAAAGTGATACTAAAGTCTTAGTTTTTTTCATTTGAAAATAACAAGCATGTTATACTTACCTGCTCTGTGTAATAGTTTTGCACAGAGCAGCCCAGATCCTTCTCTTCTCTGGTCCCTCACCGGCTCTCCTGGCCCCTCCCTCCTGCTGAGTGCCCCCACAGCAAACAGCTTGCTATGGGAGCAGCCAAGCCACTGCTCTGTGTGTCTATTCAGACATGGAGCTGCGGTTCAGCCCCACCCCCTTTCTCTACTCATAGGGTCACTGACTTTGATTGACAGCAGCGGGAGCCAATGGCAACGCACTGCTGTCTCAGCCAATCAGGAGGGAGGCAAGACGCTCCTGCAACATCTTTGGATCGAGATCGAGGGCTCAGGTAAGTATTAGGGGGCTGAAGTACACACATTTTTTTTTTTATCTTAATGCATAGAATGCATTAAGATAAAAAACCTTCTGCCTTTACAACTCGTTTAAGTTAAACATTTTGTTTAGTTTTATTTGTTATGTTAAAATGATTTGTTTTTGTAATTAATAATTCGTTTTGTTTTCATTAGTTTTTTTTGTTTTGTTTTTTTAAAATCGAATTTGATTCAAATTGAATATTTAAAAATGTGTTAGGTACTGCTTGTTCATTAAATATTTGTGATTTTATCAGATAAATATAAGTTATTACAACATGAAAGCCTCAATTATGGGCTTTAATTACTCCATTAAAATTAGTATACTATACAATGCCATTTAAGAAGATCCAGTGAGTTAAAAACTGGTAATCGTAATGGATTGGACATGTACTGTACAATAGATTCCCATTTTATATTTGGAACAATTTATGCACAGTAGAACCGTTCCACTACATTTAAAGGAAGCTCGCCTTCTCATCATCAAGTAATGTAATCTATGAAAGTAAAGGTGGCAGTTTTACTAGGTAAGTTAGTGCAAGAGCTAAGATGCCAATGACCCCACACTGCTGTCTCAGCCAATCAGGAGGCGGGCGAGACTCTCCTGCCACATCACTGGATTGAGATCGAGAGCTCAGGTAAGTATTAGGGGGCTGATGCACACATAAGGTTTTTTATCTTAATGTATAGAATGCATTAAGATAAAAAACCTTCTGACTTTACAATCACTTTAAGGAGATTTGTCTTAAAGTGTTACTAAACCCACAACAGTAAAACCAGTCTATATAAGCAGTAAAGCATGCTTGTTATACTCACTGTGGAACCTAAGGGGTTAATCCTGTACATTGTGCAAAAAGATTGTTTGATCCTGTCTTCTCTAATCCTCCCCTTCTTTTACTGTCCCCAATCCATCTGTTGATATACAGAGCCCTAGGAGGCACTCTGCACATGCTCATTTTGGTGTGCATTGCTAGAGAGTTTTTTTTTTTTTTTTTTTTTGGGTGCTTGTGATCATCACAGGGCCAATCAGCACTGTCCAGAAAGAAATGTAGGGGTCATGCAGCCTCATAGGACAGAGAATGAAAACTCTTCCTACAAGCTTTAACCAGTGCTGGGCTGGACACTGATAGAAGTCACGTGACTGCTATATACTGCTGATGAGAAAAGGTATTTAGCAATTTATATGTACTGAAATAATTGCATTTCCGTGTTCTGTGTACTGTGGGGGACCAGGTATATTGAATGCAGGGTCCTGGGTTTAGTAACACTTTAAATATGTGGCAAAACATGGCAGAGGAGTCACTGATAAAGGAAAACAAATGCCTTTATTGGGTATTTTGGAGATCTTTTTATGCTAGAATAAAGTCAGTTATGGTATTAACTCCTAAGTATCCTGGTGCACACTTGCATTCATTACATACATCATCAAGGAATGAGAGGTGCACAAGGTGTTTGAATTGGAATCCCTTTAGATCTTTCAGACATACATTAAGAAAAGATTAGACTTTTTTGTTAGCTGTTTCTTGCTTGTCCCCTAAAGAGCACCATGCAGATTAGTCAAGGAACTGACAAGCTAAATCTATCCAAGCAACATTGAAACTTTGTTATAGTTTAGACCTTTAAGCTAAGTTTTATAATTTCTTGCAGTTAGGCCCCTTTCACACTGAGGCGCTTTGCAGGCGCTAAAGTGCTAAAAATAGCGCCTGCAAAGCGCCCTAGAAGAGCCGCTCAGTGCACTCCAATGTGAAAGCCCTGAGGGCTTTCACACTGGAGCGGTGCGCTTGCAGGACGCTGAAAAAAGTCCTGCAAGCCCCATCTTTGGAGCGCTGTAGGAGCGATGTATTTACCGCTCCTAAAGCGCCCCTTCCCATTGAAAACAATGGGGCAGCGCTCCAAACCCGCCTGCAAAGCGCCACTGCAGCAGCGATTTGTGGGCGGTTTTAACCCTTTTTCGGCCGCTAGCGGGGGTTAAAACTGCCCCACTAGCAGGCAAAAAGCGCAGCTAAAACTACGGTAAAGCGCCGCTAAATATAGCAACGCTTTACCGCCAACATGCCTAGCGCCTCAGTGTGAAAGTAGCCTTAGACACAGCAACACTTTCTCATGACCTTCTGGGTGGCTCTGGAGCCTTTTGTCATAGGATTGTGCTGAGAAACATCATTTTTATTTTCCACTATGTGTAGACATGGCTGTACTGGGCTCTGCAGGGGGGCTTAGGACCAGATATATTTTTCTTGCATGCTAATTATGGAGACCAGGAGAAGATGAGGCTAAGGTAAGGCCTCCTTTTGCCTGCAACAAACTAATGACATCACTTTTGTCTAGGCAAAATCACCTGGCTGGAGCTTTAAGTGACCTTGCCTCTAAAATCAAGCTGTGAGAAGGTCTCCCTGAGCCAACAAAAAACATTGTAATGAAGACAACTCAGCAGCTAAAGTCTCCTAAGAAATCAACACCTCTGGAAGTGTGTATCTCCTGTGGTCTGATCCACCAGCCTTTAAGTTACTAATGTGCCCTGTAGTGGCCTGGGTTCAGCAGGAGTAACTAGTGAGCACAGGGAGGAACTGATAAAGGAAAACTAGCAGGCTGTAATATAGTATACATTTTTTGTCTTTGGGTCTAGTTGTACCTTAAACACTTTTTTTAATATTAAAGAGGAACTGCAGTCTGCTCACATAATTTGTAATAAAAAATGTTTTGCCATTCTTAAGCTTCCCTCCAACCACTTTGCATATTATTTTATATATACTGTGATTCTGTACTTGCCAAATATGCTGCAGAAACCTTCTTCCACTGAGTCTGGTTGCAACCATTTTAACTGTGGGCAGCTGAAGCTGCTGCCTGTTCAATTCCTGGATTCACACAGAGGCACACCTCCAGCTCTGCAGCCCTGCAGCTCTCATTGGCCCTCTTATGACTCACCCCCTCTCTTCCTGGCAAACTCTCATGAGAGTGAGAGAGATAGCTGTGCATGATGTCATAAGCCTAGGCTTTTTTACAGACAAGAAACAGGAAGTGGGCTGTATAAGGTATTACTGGCAGAAAAATAAATGTTTTACTATCCACAGTTAAAAACAACAAGGGCAGAAGATTTAATAGATGGGAAGTTGAAAAAATGACTGAAGGTCTGCTTTAAAGGTAGAGCTTTCCATTGCCATAGAGAGAGTCAAAAGATAAAGATACCAGAAGGGGTTATGTGGATTTAGCAAACCGAAAAGTACAAGATAAATGCCAGGATGAAAATCAGAGTTGACAGGTAGGCTATGATCCTTGATTTTAATTATAACCAAAGACATATTTTTTTAGTTCTGGATAGAGTTGTGAGGAGTTAGAACCACATCACGTTTTTATTGCTGTCCTTTTTCAGGGTAATTTACTTTCTGTAATTATCCTAACCACCATTGTCAATGGAAATGAAAGTGAGAAATGATCCAAAATTTTGAGTTGCCACCAGGACAGAAGTAGGGAAATCTTTCAATATGGACACTTCCAATAGGGACAATGGTTTCAGAAGAGATATAACTTTGTTAACTCTGTGCCCTTGCCATCCAATCTGCAGCTTTAAATTTCTATCCTAGCTTATTTTATAGTGCCTACAATCTGTTCTTCCATCTAAAAGAATTATATGGGGAGATCTCTAACACCCAAAGAGCTAGGACACAATATTATTGGGAGGATAGAGTGCACACAAGGATTCTCTCTCAAAAAAAATTAAATAATTCCAAATTATCAACAACTGCATTTGCCAACAAAATGCTTCAGACTTGCCTTCTCTAAGGCATACCCCTTTTGTTATGAATATTGTTAATAATTTTTCAGTATGTATAGTTTTTAAAATGAAAATTAAGTATTGTGTACCACCAATAAATTTGATACAGACAGTACACAGAACAGTTTCTTTGAATTAGAGACAAAATTAGGTATTTCAGAGTGACACATGGGTTGATTTACTAAAACTGGAGAGTGCAAAATCTGGTGCAGCTCTTCGTAGAAACCGATCCGCTTACAGGCTCTTTTGTCAAAGCTTAACCACTTCAGCACTGGAAGATTTGGCTGCTAAAAGATCAGGCCATTTTTTGTGATTCGGCACTGTGTCGCTTTAACTGACAATTGCGCGGTCGTGCGACGTGGCTTCCCAAACAAAATTGACGTGCTTTTTCCCCCACAAATAGAGATTTCTTTTGGTGGTATTTGATCACCTCTGCGTTTTTTTTTTTTGCGCTATAAACAAAAAATAGCGTCAATTTTGAAAAAAATCATTATTTTATACTTTTTGCTATAATAAATATCCCCCAAAAATATATAAAAAAACGTTTTTTTCCTCAGTTAAGGCCGATACGTATTCTTCTACATATTTTTGGTAAAAAAATCGCAATAAGCGTTTATTGATTGGTTTGCGCAAAAGTTATAGCGTACACAGCTAAGCAAAGAAATTTGGAACCCTCCACGATGTAGGAAGCTGGGAACAAACACATACACTTTAACGCACAATGTTTTTAAGATTTGGGATAAGGTGCACCGACAACAAAACTGGACATACAACTCACCTTTGATTTATTAAAAAAATAATGAGTATTTCCCACCAGGGAAAAATTCAATAGCAGGGAATTGGATAAAAAAAGATACAGCACAGTTAAAAGATATATTGACACGAGGTAAAATAAGCACTTACACTGACCTAAAAAAGAACACAGAGTTATTTGAGCTAAATGAATGGCGGTACCTCCAACTTAAACATTTTGTAGAGAAGCTCCCCTTCCCTGTAAGGGAAACAAAGGAACTTAGACCCCTTGAGTCTCTCTGCGAGAGGAGGAGGTCTTGCAATAACATCGCCCGAATATATAAAGTCTTAAGTAATGCGGGGGAGGAGGTCCCGCCATTTATTAGGAAATGGGAATTAGAATTAGGGACACAAAGAAACAAACACACCATAGATAAAAAAATTTAACTAACACATAACTCAGCCAAAGATTCTAAGACGGCCGAGATGAATTTTAAATGCTTAGCAAGGTGGTACGCTACCCCGGAAAAGCTGAGTAAATTTCAACCAGGGGAATCCCCGAATTGTTGGAGGGGATGTAAAGAAGTCGGCACAATGGCCCACATATGGTGGGACTGTCCCGTTATTAAGCAATTCTGGAAAAACATTCTGAATTTAATAAGAGAAATTACAAATAAAGTAATCCCGGAAGATCCTTGGATATGCCTGTTCCACGGAGTAGAGACTCCGAGTAAGCAATACAGAGAATCGATTGTCTCCATCATGATAAACGTCGCCAAAAGCCTTATACCTAAAAATTGGCAGGAAACGGAAAGCCCTAAAATGCGGAAATGGATAATAGGAGTAAATAATAGCTTCAAACTGGAGAGATTAGACCAGGAGTAGAAAGAAGGAAAAGGGAATGAGCATAAGGATAAGTGGTGTAGTTGGATAGCGTTTAAAAAGACATGGAAATATGTGGAAATAATGACCCAATAAAAGTCGGGGTAAAAGATGGAAGAAGAATCACGATAGTGAAAAAGGAATGGAACCAGAACCCTAGGGAGGGAGGGGGGGGAAGGGGAATAAGGATAGAAGTTTCAACAGGAGGCTAGAAAGGTATACCTCGATGATTGTGCATAGACTAAACTGTTGATTCTTTTTACCCTATGTTTTGTATATGAAAAATCTGAATAAATAAAGATTTAAAAAAAAAAAAAGTTATAGCGTATACAAAATAGGGGATAGTTTTATGGCATTTTTATGAATATTTTTTTTTACTAGTAATGGCGGAGATCAGCGATTTTTATCATGACTGCGACGTTATGGCAGACAGATCAGACACTTTTGGCGCTATTTTGGGACCATTCACATTTATACAGCGATCAGTGTGATTAAAAATGCATTGATTACTGTGTAAGTGTGACTGGCAGTGAAGGGGTTAACCACTAGGGGGCACTGTAGGGGTTAAGTGTGTCCTAGGGAGTGATTCTAACTGTGGGGGGAGGTGCTATGTGTGACATGACACTGATCACCGCTCCCAATTACCCTCATCAAATCATTCTCTGCAGCTATTACCTGTTGTACCACCACCCCTCCCTTTAGAATGTAAGCTCTACGAGCAGGGCCCTCCTGTACCTTTTGTATTGAACTGTACTGTAATTGTGTTGTCCCCCTATACATTGTAAAGCGTTGCTAAAACTGTTGGCGCTATATAAATCGTGTATAATAATAATAATAATAATAATAATAATAATCAGTATCCTGTCACTAGGCAGAATGGGGAAATGCTTGTTTACATCCGCATTTCCCCGTTCTTCCTCTCCGTGAGATGATCGCGGGTTTTCCCCGATCACACTCACAGAGGTTGCGGCGCGTGCCCGCTAACCGTTTCTTAAAGGGCAATGTACAGGTACATTAATATGCCTGTATGTGCCCTTCTGCCAACGTATATCAGCGTGAGCCGGTCGGCAAGCGGTTAAAGCCAATCTCCCTACAAAGAAGGTGGGAGGAGGAACTAAATATTCTACTTCTTGTTTAAGGTTTATATTTTAGCATGGAGGAGAAATAGTGAGCAATATCATTTTATGATATTAGCTGCTACATATTTGGTGCATGCAACAGAATTTAGGTCTATTGAAGGTTCAGTGGTGTTTTTTATTTATTTCACACTCTGGGTTCATAAATCAAAGCAAGACGATTGTTATGACATTGTTATGACATGGTACTAATTCTAAGATTTCCAAAACCTAAGACAACTCAGAGCCTAAAGAATTGGATATTTTAGATGACTATTTATTTTGAAAGGTAAGAACTGCCCAGATAACAAGGCCCTTGAAAGCGTACTCTTTTCTTTTAGTGTTTAAAAAATGTGTTAGGAATAATGAGAAGTGATGGGGCTGACAGGAATTACAATTTGTCAGTGCTTTCTGCACTGCTCGGTGACTGTCAAGGGTTGTTTTTACACTGGTACTTTTGTACTTACTGGTTTTGTCTTTTTTTTTTTTTAAGTGCAAAAAGAGATAAAAATTAAGTGAAAATGTATTTTCTAGCAGATCAACTAATATGCTTATTTAATTTGTTTTATGGTTTTAGATATGCAACATTGTTTTTACATTATTACATTGTTCTGACATTTAAAAAAAAAAGCATTTGCAACACCTCCAGGAAAAAAAGATATCAACCTGGCATACCAATCATATCAGCCAGCACTATCCCCAAAATCATATGGTGGAAAGCAAGCCACAATGCCCAGGTGATATCAGCTCATTTGTTGAAATCAAACAAATATACCCTCCTTGTACAAATGACTGTCAAGGGATTGTCCCCTCTCAATGGGCATATTAATCATAAAAGAAATACATTGAGCCCAATTTACTTTGAAAATATTCTGTAAAATAGGTGGCCATGATATTATGAAACTTTACTCAAAGCTACATTGTCTACATCACAAAGAAAAGCTGTTGGCTACAACCAAGGAACCAGGCACAAAGAGATTGGCATAAATACATTGTCACAAAGACGTAAAATTAGGGGAAATGCAAAGATCATGAAATTAAGGGAAATCTCCCCAGGGGGACACAGACAACAATTTGATAAGGGCTTTAACTCTATTTAAAACAAAAAAAAAGGCTTCAGATTCATGTCTATGGGATGACTAAGCTTGTTTGGTGCTTTATAAGGCCCCATGCACACTAGACACTCAAAAACCGCTGAAAAAACGCTGGATTAAAACGCTTATATTTAGCTTTTTTCTCCAGCGATTTACAGTGTTTAGGAACATTTTCAACAGTGTTTAGGAGCAGTAGAGTTTTTGGTAAAGATCGGGTGGTTGCCGGTATCCTTAACAGCCAGTGAATAGCTGGTTATTAAGGAGTGGGCCAGGAAGCCGGCCGCAGCATCCTTAACAGATGACTCATCAGCTTGCACAGGGTTTCCTGCTGACAGCTGAATGTACTGTAAATACTGTACTGTACTCCCCCCCCAAAGCACCTTGTCCCCAAGTTGATGACCACAACCTTGGTCCGGTCGTTGTGGGGGTGTGGACAGTGCCGGGGGGGACTTATCGGAATCTGGAAGCCTTCTTTAACAAGGGGGCTTCCAGATCCTGCCCCCACACATGGGAATACTCATTCACCAAAAAGTGTCAAAAAGTAAATAAGAACACATACACACAGTTTTTGACAAGTTCTTCATTAAAAAAAAAAAAAAACACATTAATGTCCCTGATGTAGATCCATCATCAATCACAGATGCTGACCCAAAGGAAAAAAAAAAAAGGTCCGCACCCGACGAAGGCTCCTGTTGTTTGGGAGCTCCACTGCCTCCTAATGCTAAATAAACTGTGGTGATGTCACCGGACGACCCCTTCCCTTGTGACTTCATTGACCCAGCATACCCCGGTTGATGATGTCACAATGGGGCGGGTCACTCAGTGATGTCACAGAGTGGCCCCGCCCCTTAGTTGATTTAGCAGTGGGAGGCATTAGAGCTGTCAAGCGGTGGGAGCCTGAGTTGGGTGCGGACCTTTTTTTTGGGGTTGGCAGCTGGCATTCATCATGATTGATGATGGATCTGCACCGGTGACATTGTTTTGTTTTTTGTTTTGTTGTGTACAAAAAGGGCTGTGTGTACAAAAAACTGTGTGTGTGTTTTTATTTACTTTTTGACACTTTTTTGGTGAATGAGTGAACACCATACTCATTCACATAGGGGGGGGGGGTGGAGGTGGGATCTGGGGGTCCCCTTGTTCCAGATTCCGATAAGTCATTCACCATACCCCCACAATCCCTGGGTCAGGGTTGTGGGAAAGAGGTCCTTGTCCTCATCAACATGAGGACAAGCTGCTTTGGAGGGGAGCACACCCCATGCTTAGGGCATGTGGCCTGCTATAATTCAGAAGGGGGGGCTGTTTGCTCTCCCCTTCCCTTTTCCTAGCCTGCCAAACTACATGCTCACATAATGGTCTGGTATGCATTTGGAGGGTACCCCGGTTTGTTTTATTTGTTCACTTTTTTTGTGTTTACATTTAGCTGTCAACTGATAACTCATCCTTTGTTAAGGATGCGGCAGACGGCTTGCCGGCCTTCCCCTTAACAGCCAGCTATACACTGTTTGCTAAGGGCGCCGGTGAGCCGCTGGCTAGAAAAGAAAAACACTGGAAATCGATTGAATTTTTTTTCTGCTCCTAGAAGCTGAAAAACTGTTTTTAGCTTACAATAGTGTGCATGAACACATAGAATAGCACTATTTGCTTCTAGGGGCAGAAAAAAAACCATTCAAACTAGCTGCTAGGAGCTTAAAAATAAGCTAGTGTGCATGGAACCTAAAAGAAACAATGTGGGTTCCAATTCACCAAAAACACTTAAGTAAAATGAGTTACAAAAGAATTGAATTACTGTACTTATTTCAGACCTCAAACAAAGGTGCTGGATCTGGATGAAATAAGTCAAATTTAGAAGTGAACAGACTGCATTTGTGGTATACAGACTGCATTTGTGGTATACTTGGATTTTGCAAAAGCGTTCGATACAGATCCCCACACATGGCTCATGTGTAAGGTAAGGTCTACAGGCTTGGAAATATCAGTTTGTAAAAGTATAGAAAACTGGCTAAAAGACAGAATTCAGAGAATAATGGTTAATGATTCTTACTCGGTGGTCGAAGGTTATCAGTGGTGTACCCCAAGGTTCAGTGTTGGGACCCTTACGTTTTAATATCTTTATAAATGATATAGGGTCTGGGATCAAAAGTAAAATTTCTGTCTTTGCAGATGACACCAAGCTATGCAGTGGAATAACATCCTTATAGGATGTCTCTAACTTACAAGCCGACCTCAATGCTCTGTCTAATTGGGTGACTAGGTGGCAGATGAGGTTTAATGTTGATAGATGTAAAGTACTTGGGGGCTAAGAATATGCATGCATCATACATACTAGGGGGAGTACAACTGGGGGAATCCGTAGTGGAGAAGGATCTGGGGGTTTTGGTAGATCATAAGCTCAATAATAGCATGCAATGCCAAGCTGCAGTTTCCAAAGCAAGCAAAGTCCTTTCTTGTATTAAGAGAGGTATGGACTCCAGAGAAAGATATCATTTTGCCCCTGTTCAAGTCATTAGTAACACCTCTGGAATATGCAGTCCAGTTTTGGGCACCAGTTCTGAAAAAGGATATCGGGGAACTGGAGAAAGTGCAGAGAAGGGCAACCAAACTGATAAGAGGCATGGAGGAGCTCAGCTATGAGGAAAGATTATAGGGACTGAATTTATTCACTTTTGAGAAGAGGAGAATAAGAGGGATATGATCAACATGTTCAAATATATAAGGGGTCCATATAGTGAACTTGGTGTTGAGTTATTCATTTTACGGTCAACACAGAGGACAAGGGGGCACTCTTTACATCTAGAGAAAAATAGATTTTATCTCCAAATACGGAAAGGTTTCTTCACAGTAAGAGCTGTGAAAATGTAGAATAGACTCCCTCCAGAGGTGGTTCTGGCCAGCTCAGTAGATCGCTTTAACCTCCCTGGCGGTATGATTATTTCTGATTTTAGGTGCTGAAAGCGGTACAATTATTTTGCATGGAAATTTGGCGTTTTATATTGTAGGCCTGTAATTCTTAGGAATAACTCACTTAAATCTGTCCAAACCAGAGTCTAGTAGACATCCCGGGTATGATAAAGTTTGAAACACAAAATAATAAATTATAATATAATAAATAACTATAAATAATTATAACAAATAATAATATAATAATAATAAAAATTATTCAATAATGCAATCAAATCAAAAACACTGAAATTTGCTTAGTTGCAGAATTGTCGCTGTCATTAGATTTAGTGTTTGATGACGAATTTCCCCACAAATCACTATCGCTCAATTCTGCAAGTGATTATAATTTATTATAAAACCACTTTTGACATAAAGGGACACTTTTTGGTTGCTATGGACAATCTCCAAATTCCAGGCAGAAAAAATGTATTTATAATATAAAAGTGCATGCAGGGCACTGGACAGACCACTAGGGACAAAAGGGATGTGTATTTTTTTATACAGTACTGTAATCTGTAAGATTACATTACTGTATATGTATTGTGTGTTTTAACTTTTTTGAATTTGGCGCCGTTCTTCGCTCTCGTGCGTCGCAACGTCCCAGGGAACGGAGCCCGGCGGCACTTGGCACTGTATGAATCGTGCGAGGAGACAGCTCGCTCACACAGACATCGCAGTATCCAGGGGACAAGGTAAGTAACTTTTCCTGCACTTTCCCTGGATACTGCGATGCGATCCCGAGTCTGGCTCGGGGTTACCGCTAATGGTACTGGAATTCCACCCCGAGCCAGACTCGGGAATACCACCAGGGAGGTTAAGAAAGGCCTGGATACTTTCCTAAATGTACATAATATAATGGGGTACTAACATTTATAGGTAAAGTTGATCCAGGAAAAATCTGATTGCCTCTCGGGGGATCAGGAAGGAATTTTTTCCCCTGCTGTAGCAAATTGGATCATGCTCTGCTGTTTTTTTTTGCCTTCCTCTGGGTCAACTGTGGGTATAGAATTGGGTATATGGGATTGTACAATATTTTTTTTTTTTTTTTATGGTTGAACTTGTGTCTTTTTTCAACCTGACTAACTATGTAACTATTCACCTCTTTGTCAATTGTCCATTGAGGTACCTTTATATGTCTTCAATTGTTATAACACAGAACACTTCTATCTACCTAAAAACATAAAAAAATGAAAAAATATTTTACTTGTAACTAAAAATGCGAGTTTTACTATTACCATTGCTCATTAAATTACTTTTCACATCAATAACATAGATTTGAATGGACATATAATATTAATAATATTGTTTTGGACAAAAGTGGATTAGTTAATCAAAATCTCTGAACAAAACCAGGCAAAAGTATGCATATAATACAGCATGTCTAACATGACACTATCTGTAACAAGACAGCATCTCCTTTACATGGTATAACATACAAAATAATTTTTAATTTTTTTTGTAAGATATACAGTAAAGTTGATGCTCATTTCCTGACCAATAGCAGACACAATAGTTATCATTTAGATTTTAGTAGGTTTTTTTTTTTTTGTTTTTTGTGTTCTGTTTTGGATAGTTCATGATGAATACCTGTTCAAAATTTTGTAAAAGGAACAGAATGCGTTTTTTATCTTTGTATATATTATTTAATTTTCTTATGATATGACAAAATTAAATTAAAAAATAAACTGTATAAAGTATATTTTGTATAGTCGGGATATATTACTGCATATTAAGAGACATGTATTCTCATTGTCAGGCAATAGGTTCAGAATCCTTTAAACATGGTTTGCAGTTTCTGCTTACCTCCTGTTGGGAAAGGTTTGCTGTTTACAGAGTTCAATAACTCAAGCTAATAATGCACACATAAGTGAGGTTTGCTGTTTACATAGTTCAATAACTCAAGCTAATAATTACACACATAAGTGAGAAATGTCATTATTGCTGCGGCACTGTTCTACACATCGCACAGATGTGCCACTTTACAGGCAGACTGAGGGGACCCCCAGGCCTGATATTTAAAGGAATATTTAATTGTTATTGTTTTACTTTAAGTATTATTAAAATCGCTGCTCCTGAAAAAACAATTGTTTTAAAAACTTTCTTTGCATTAATACATGTCCCCCATGGCAGTACCCGGGTCCCCATACACTTTTAATGTCTTGCATATAAGCCTTTAAAATGAGGACTTTTTCTTTTTTTTATGTTTGTGTCCCATAGACTTTATTAGGGTTTGCATGTTCGCTAGAACTTTTTGCCTGTTCCAGGTGTTCTGGTGGAACCGTGGTGTGTTCGGCTCATCCCTAATGAAGATATGCAAAGTGTAAGGTAGCACTCTACTTCCTAAACCACAATCTATGCAAATATAACTATAAAAAATTGAACAGTCCATATACACAAATATATTGATAAATACAGCCCCCGACAAGTGATAAATAACAGAATCTTCTCCTTATGTATTAAAGCACCTTTACAACATGTAAATCCAAATTACAGAAAAACAACCCTTCACCTACTCTATAGCTACAAACCAATTACAATTAAATTATAGACAGGTCAAACTATGCAGATTCTCCTACTCCAGGGATATGCAATTAGCGGACCTCCAGCTGAGTTTCATGAGGCATAGCAAGACTTTGACAGCCACAAGCATGGCACCCAGAGGCATGATGGGACTTGTAGTTTTGCAACAGCTGGAGGTCCGCTAATTGCATATCCCTGCCCTACTTCCTGGCAGGGGCAGAGAGTTTTCCAATCCTCAGTGATGGTGTGGTATGCTATAAAACTTCCAGTATATCATTACTGTTGCAGTTTAAAACTTCCTTAGGTGTAGATAATCTCAAATTGCAATTTGTGCACATAGGATCAATAAAAATGTGCCTGCCTCTTCAACTGCAAAACAACCACAAACATGACACTCCATTACTGGTTTATGGGAGCAACAGGCTGCATGTCTACTAGTCTAACTAGCCTAATGACATATATAAATTCATCCATAGGTGTTTAGTCTTACAACTCATTGGGAGCATTACTTATGGTCTTTTTTGTACATTTAATATATATATTTAATTTTGATCAAATAACAAAATGGAAAATAAATGAAAAGAAGAGAAATCCAAATCAATGAAATATTTGGTGTGACCGCACTTTGCCTTCAAAACACCATCAATACTTCTAGGTACTGTACTTTCACACAGTTTTTGAAGTAACGTGGCAGGTAGGTTGCTCTAACCATCTTGGAGAACTAGCCATATATTTTCTGTGGATGTAGGCTGCCTCAAACCTTTCTGTCTCTTCATGTAATCCCAGACAGACTCGATGATGTTGAGATAAGGGCTCTGCTGGGGCCAAAACATCACTTCCAGGACTCCTTGTTTTTCTTTACACTAAAGATGGTTTCTAATGACATTGGCTGTATGTTTTGGGATCGTTGCAAAATGCATTTGGGGTCAATCACACACCTCCCTGATGGTATGGCATAATGGATAAGTATCTGTCTGTATTTCTCCGCATTGAGGACACTATTGATCGGGCAACATTGAAGACCATAAACACCATAGACCATAGACACAGTGGTCAGCCAAGAAAACTTAATGCAGGAGATGAAAGACACATCATGCCTACTTCCCTTTGACATCAGAAGATGTTCAGCAGTGCCATCAGCAAGTGTGTGTATTGTGTGCAAGTGTATCTAGAAATAATTGATGCTGGTTTGAAGCCAAATGGTAGTCACTACAAATATTGATTTGAGTTTGATTTTTCTCTATTTGCTCACTTTGTATTTTGTAAATTGATAAAAAATAAACAGCTAAAATATATACATGAACTTTAATGGCATCCCAGTCTTATGCCTTGTACACACGGTCGGACATTCCGACCACAAAATCCATTAGATTTTGGCCGAAACTTGTGTTGCATACACAGTCAGACAAAGTTGTCGGAAAATCCGATCATTCCGAGCGAGGTGACGTACAAAACGTACGACGGGACTATGTAGAGGCCAGTAGCCAATAGCCTTTCGTCCCCAAATGTATTCTTATTTAACTTTGTGCGTCGGAATTCTATACATCCGATTGGAAAAAGTCTGATCGGATTTTGTTGTCGGAAAATTTAAGGTCCTGCTCTCAAATTTTTTCCATCGGAAATTCAGACGGAATAGGTCCGCTAGAGCCCATACACGATCGGATTTTCCGACAACTTAATCCGATTGGACTTTTCCCGTCGGAATTTCCGAACGTGTGTATGGGGGGCATTAGTCTGTAGGCTTCAATATTGAGTTGGCCCACCCTTTGCAGCGTTAACAGCTTCAACTCTTCTGGGAAGGCTGTCCACAAATATTAGGAATGTGCCTATGGGAATGTTTGACCATTCTTCCAGAATTGCATTTGTGAGGTCAGGCACTGATGTTGGACAAGAAGGCCTGGCTCACAGTCTCCACTCTAATTCATCCCAAAGGTATTCTATCAGGTTGAGGTCAGGACTCCGTGCAGTTCCTCCACCAAAAAACTCACTCATCCATGTCTTTATGGACCTTGGTTTGTGCACTGGACCAAAATCACTTGGTGGAGGGGGGAATATGGTGTGGGGTTGTTTTTCGTGGGTTGGGCTTGGCCTCTTAGTTCCAGTGAAGGGAACTCTTAAAGGGTCAGCATACCAAGACATTTACAATTTCATGCTCCCAACTTTGTGGGAACAGTTTGGGGATGGCCCCTTCCTGTTCCAACATGACTGCGCACCAGTGCATAAAGCAAGGTCCATAAAGACATAGATGAGCGAGTTTGGGGTGAAGTAACTTGACTGGCCTGCAGAGTCCTGACCTTAACCCAAAGAACATCTTTGGGATAGATTAGAGCGGAGACTGCAAGCCAGGCCTTCTTCTCATCCAACATCATGGACAGAATAGTCAACCATTCCAATAGACACACTCCTAAACCTTGTGGACAGCCTTCCTAGAAGAGTTGAAGCTGTTTTAGCTGCAAAGGGTGAGCCAACTGAATAGTGAACCCTACGGACGAAGACTGGAATGCCATTAAAGTGCATGTGCATGTAAAGGCCAATACTTTTGACAATATAGCGTATCTACAGTCAGGTCCATATATATTTGAACACAGGCACAATTTTTGTTTTTTTCAGGTATATATCAAAACATATTCAAGCTATAGTTATACCCCGATCTGTCAGAATATCTCCAAATCTATCTACTTTTAGGCAATCCCTGAAAACTTTTCTCTTCAGAGAAGCCTACCCAGGCTTCATCTAACAGCTGCCCTTTTATTTTCTTCACCAGCTCATCCCCCACAGTTATTACCCTTTCGTATCACTTGACCCTCCCTCCTATTTTGTAAGCTCTAACGAGCAGGGCTCTCTGATTCCTCCTATATTGAATTGTATTGTAATTGTACTGTTTGCCCTACTGTTGTAAAGCGCTGTGCAAACTATAGGGGCTATATAAATCGTGTATATTAATAATAAAAAATAATAATATTATGGATGTGGGTTAAAAATGCACACTCTCGAGGGCGCATGCGCGGAGCAGACCGAGATGGCCGCCTGATCTCGGAGCTCCGTCCCGCTCCGCTCGCTCATCGCTCCCTGCACGGAGCAACGTCACACAGCAAGCCGCCCGGCAGGACCAGAATACGGGGGAAGTCAGCAGGCACACTTTTCGGCCATTTAGAGAGGAGAGGGGAGGCTGGGAAGCCCTGTTCGGGCTGATCTTACCTGACGGCGATAAGGCCGCTGTCTCTTCAGGCGCTGTCTCCTCAGGCGCTTTTCCCCTCACTCCACAGCGGGACACCCCCAGAGAAATAGACCCCATCGACCCTGGGACGCAGAGACTGCTTGCAGGCACAATTGGCTGTCAGGGACTGTGTCAGAGGAGCCTAGCAGCCCGATTTTCATTCTCCTCAGAGCCCTAATAATCCAAAATGGCGGCGGAACGGCAGCTGCATGAGGCAGTCTCCTCAGGCAATTCTCCCTCATCTCCATGGCGGAACACCCTTCATGAGGAGGTATGTGGCAGAGTTCCTCACACCATACCCACTGTGGGACCTTTATCTCGACTTATCTAGAGTCAATCAAAATACCGATCAAAATACCGATCGTATCCAAGATTTACATGACCAGCTAGATACTGCCATAGCCAAAATTGATGACCTTGAAAATAGGTCCAGAAGGCTTAACTTTAGAATCAGAGGCCTGCCTGAGACCATCACTGACATTCCTGAAGCGGTGCACTCCCTCATTAAATCCCTCATTCCTGATATCAGAACACACAAAATGGAACTTGATCGGGCGCATAGAGCTCTGGGACCCCCTCGTCCTGATGGTCTACCCCGAGATGTTGTGGTCAAACCACACTACTATAACGTCAAAGAAGAAGTCATGCGGAAAGCTCGTTCATCCCCTCAAATCCAAATTATGGGTCACCCAGTTCAACTCTTCGCAGATATTTCGCCATACACGATTCAGAAACGGCGGGCGCTTAAACCTCTTTTGACAATACTTGCACAAAGAAACATCAAATACTGGTGGCTCTTTCCCTTCAGCTTGAAGTTTGAGCATAACGGCAAGCTCTTCAGATTCTCCTCCTTCCAGGACGGTGAACAATTACTACAGAAACTGGGCCTCATCTCTACGGATCCACCCTCTCCAATGCAAACCTCAGCCTCCGTCTTAACTAAGCGACCTCCCCCATCTAGCCCACTCACGTCACTATGGTCGAAACCTAAAACTAAGAAGGCCAAAGAAGGACTTCCTCCCTGAGCTACTGATCTGGACCTCTTTATTACCACTAAGGATGAGCCCGGTGTTCGATTCAAACCCATGTTCGAATCGAGCACCGGGTGTTCGCTCGCTCGGCGAGCCCAGAACTATTGGGGCCGCTCGCATCAAATTCGTGTGATGCGAGCGGCCCCGCAATGCATTGCGGCCCGCGCAGTGCAATGCTGGCTGATGATTGGCCAAGCATGCACTGTGACCCGGCATGCTTGGCCAATCACAGCGCCGGCAGCGAGGAGAGCCATAATTGGCTACAGGCAGGATGCCTGTAGCCAATTATAGCTCAGGGGCTTTAGTACACGCCCCACGGTATAAGAGGCCGCCGCGCCGGCGGCCTCGCATATTATGTTTCAGACAGTGTCAGCGTGTCAGTGTGCTGCTGACTGCTGACAACAATATGTGCTTTATTTCTGGGGATATGTGTGTGCATGCTGTTAGAACAGCATTGCAGTATCACATCTGGGGGGTGTCTATAGGTGGCCTGTGAAGGAGGGCAGGTTTCCTGTGCTTAGAACTTTCCCTGCAAAAAAGTGTCATTTTTGCAGGAAGAAAGCCATTTAAATCACTCGCGGCTAATGAATTGATGGCTCCTGTAACACAGAGAGCTGTCATTCATTAATAAAAAACAAAAAAAAAAGCGTAGGGGTCCCCCCAAATTCAATAACCAGGCCCTTCAGGTCTGGGATGGATAATTAAGGGTGACCCCAGCCAAAAAAAAAAAAAAAATGGCGTAGGGTCCCCCTCAAAATCCATACCAGACAAATCCGCGCAATGGGAGGCTCCCGCTGTGTGAGGCTCCGCTCCGTCTGACAGGTCTTTTATAATGGAGGGCACCTGGTGACCCCGCCCCCTCTGACGCACAGGGACGTCATGGGGAATTCCATGATGGCTTTCCCCATGACGTCAGAGGGGGGCGGGGTCACCAGGTGCCCTCCGTTTTAAAAGACCTGTCAGATGGAGCGGAGCCTCACACAGCGGGAGCCTCCCATTGCGCGGAGCGGCCCAAGAAGACACCGACACCGACGCCGACGGAAGAAGATGCCGGACGAGAAGGACGAGAAGACCAGCGCAAGAAGAAGCGGATCGGAGGAAGAAGAAAATGGAAGAAGAAGATGGAAGAAGATGAAGGAAGGAGAAGATGAAGAATCCGAAGGATGAAGAAAGAAGAAAGAAGATTTTAATAAAGGAATTGTCAAAGACTGTCTCCTGTCATTTTTACCATTTTTGCCACTTTTTTGGTGAAATGGTAGGTTACCATTTCACACAGGGGGGGGGGGCCGGGATCTGGGGGTCCCCTTGTTAAAGGGGGCTTCCAGATTCCGATAAGCCCCCCGCCCGCAGACCCCCACAACCACCGGCCAGGGTTGTGGGGAAGAGGCCCTTGTCCTCATCAACATGGGGACAAGGTGCTTTAGGGGTCTTAGACCCCCAAAGCATCCTCCCAATGTTGAGGGCATGTGGCCTGATACGGTTCAGGCGAGAGGGGGGGCCGCTCTCGTCCCCCCCTCTTTTCCTGCGGCCTGCCAGGTTGCGTGCTCGGATAAGGGTCTGGTATGGATTTTGAGGGGGACCCCACGCCATTTTTTTTGGCTAGGGTTCCCCTTAAAATCCATACCAGACCTCAAGGGTCTGGTATGGATTTTGAGGGGGACCCTACGCCATTTTTTTTTTTTTTTTTGGCTTGGGTTACCCTTAATTATCCATCCCAGACCTGAAGGGCCTGGTTATTGAATTTGGGGGGACCCCTACGCTTTTTTTTTTTAATTTTTTTTATTTTTTTTATTTTTTATAAAAGACTTTTTTTTATTAATGAGTTTCAATGAATCACTGTTCTCTGTGTTACGGGAGCCGTGAATTAACATTAGCCGCGAGTGATTTTAAATAGCTTTTTTACTTTCAAAAATGACACTTTGCGCAGAGACAGTTCTAAACACGGGAAACATGCGCCCCTTTACAGGCATACTATAGACACCCCCCAGGTACTAAATTTAAAGGAATATTACACTTTTATTGTTTCAATTTAAGCATTATTAAAATCACTGCTCCTGAAAAAACGGCCGTTTTTAAAAAAAAAATTTGCATTGATACATGTCCCCTGGGGCAGGACCCAGGTCCCAAAACACTTTTTATGACATTAACATGCATATTAGCCTTTAAAATTAGCACTTTTAATTTCGAACGTTCGCATCCATTATAACTAATAGGGTTCTAAAGCTCGCACGGACTTTAGGTCCGTTCGCGGGTTCTGGTGCGAGACGAACGGGGGGGTGTTCGGCTCATCCCTAATTACCACATCCCCTTAACAGGGGCTGGGTCCACTCGGCATGTTTTGCATTAATGCCCACATGGACTCACATCTCCTCTGACTTCCTGAGGTTCCTTCCCATTATCCACTGTTGAACTCTACAGATCCTTCAGGTTCTCCACATATTACCTACTTATTTGTGATCTACCCTCCTACCAGATCCCTTCTTTCCGGCTTATGGACAAGCTCAAAAATCCTCTGGACTTCCTGGACGTTCTGGTTCTTCCCTTCACCCATTGGCCACGGTTATACCCCCCATTCCCCTTCCCCCAAGTAACAAGACATTGTATGACTATACTTGCTGATCTTTTGAGGACGGCCGCTTCCCCTCTCCTCCCCATATGGTATCCACTTGCAGCCTGTCAAGTAGTCGGCCTCTTTCCTCGCCCTCTGCAATCCACCCCTGTTCCTTATGCCACTTCCACCTAGGAGCCTAGTCACCCCCTCTCCTACCTAGTTCTCTGAATGGCTCCCTACCATCTAGTTGGTCTTGCTCCCCCTAGACCACCGGTTGTACTTTTGCTTCATTTAGCTTACCCTCATTGATTTGTTTATTCTAGTTACCTATAGTGACGTTACCTGTTCAATTTGCATTCATGTGTTTACAATTAGGAGTGCCGCGAGCGGAGCGGTACCACTGCACCTCCTACTGTACTCAGAGTCGCAGATTTTCCTCTGCCCTCGGAGTCGGATTCTTCCCCACTGGTTGGGGGACGTGAAAACGTTTTTTCTGAATTATTTTGACTTATTTATTTATTTATTTATTTTTTTTGTTGTTTGTTTCGGGTTTTTTATTTTTATTTATTTTTTTTTTTTTCTTTATTTTATGTTTTTCCCTTCTACTCTTCTCCTTCGGAACTGGATGATTTTCTTTTGCTTCCACTCTGGGGATCTCCCTAAGCTTTTCTTTTCTTGCTCTTTTCTATTCACTCTTATGCCGCGTACACACGAAGGGACTATCCCGCGGGATTATCCGCTGGACCGAAGTCCAGCGGATAATCCCCTCGTGTGTGGGCGCCGGCGGACTTTTTTTGGCCAAAGTACGGCGGACTAAAGTTTGAAGTTTTGTTTTCAAATTATCCGCTGGACTTGGCAGTCCAGCGGATAATCCGGCCGTGTGTAGTATGGTCCGGCGTACCAAAAAGGACGCATGCTCAGTAGCAAGTATTTTTCTAGTATTTTTCGTTTTCTAGTCCCGTCGTACGTGCTGTACGTCATCGCGTGAACCGTCGGACTTTTTGCATGATCGTGTGTGGTCAAGTCCGTTCGCTTTTTAGTCCAGCGTACCCAGCTGGAAAGTCCAGCGGATTGTCCGCTGGACTTAGGTCCGCCGGGAAAAGTCCGTACGTGTGTACGCGGCATTTCTTGTACTAATCACTCTCTTCTTCCAGTGATGCGTGCAAACTCGTACTCCTGCCGGAATATGGAGGCTGCTGTCCCTGAGAATACTGCTCGTCTGAACCCCAGGCTTCCTGTTGAGTTAAAGGTAAGTGAATGGGAATCACTAGCTGTGCCCTCTGTTATGCTCCATGGCTGACCACGCCACATCTCACCCCTCCCTGTGCATTGCTTCGCATAATGTTCAGGGGCTCAATTCTCCCATTAAACGCAGGAAAATTTTCCAGTCCTACCATGACCGTAAAATAGATGTGTTATTCCTCCAGGAGACACATTTCCCCAAATCATACTCTCCCTCCTTTATACACGCTAAATTCCCCAAATTCTACCTGGCTAATTCTGACAACAAATCCAAAGGAGTAGGCATATTTTTCTCCCGCAATACTCAGTTCTCTCTTCTCTCGGAGTTTAAGGATCCGGACGGCAGGTTCTTGCTGGTGAAAGGCTTCATTGATGAACAACTCTATTCATTTATCTCCTATTATTCTCCAAACCGGGGACAATCAAAATTTTTCAAACACCTCTTTCACACTTTGAACCCGCTTACCGAGGGCCTGACAGTTTATGGAGGCGACTCTAACACTGCCTTTGACGCAGGACTGGACAAGTCCCGTCCGCCTGGCAGGGACCGTATCCGTCCCACCAGGCAGAGCCTCAATGTTGCTAGACAGATCTTTCACCAGGGGTTGGTGGACGTGTGGAGGGAAATAAATCCTCGTGCACGAGACTACACACACTTTTCTCACCCCCATAACACCTATGCAAGAATTGATCATTTCTTTATGCTGTCTACCCACGTCCCGCTGGTAAATAGGTCTGTCATTAAAGACTCTGCCTGGTCGGACCACTCCATGCTCCTGCTCACCATGAACAGATCGTCAAGACCCAGTAAAGGGTTTTATTGGAGACTTAATGCCTCTATTCTTAGTAGGGATGAGCCGAACACCCCCCCGTTCGGCTCGCACCAGAACCCGCGAACGGACCTAAAGTCCGTGCGAGCTTTAGAACCCTATTAGTTATAATGGATGCGAACGTTCGAAATTAAAAGTGCTCATTTTAAAGGCTAATATGCATGTTAATGTCATAAAAAGTGTTTGGGGACCTGGGTCCTGCCCCAGGGGACATGTATCAATGCAAAAAATTTTTTTTAAAAACGGCCGTTTTTTCAGGAGCAGTGATTTTAATAATGCTTAAATTGAAACAATAAAAGTGTAATATTCCTTTAAATTTCGTACCTGGGGGGTGTCTATAGTATGCCTGTAAAGGGGCGCATGTTTCCCGTGTTTAGAACTGTCTCTGCGCAAAGTGTCATTTTTGAAAGTAAAAAAGCTATTTAAAATCACTCGCGGCTAATGTTAATTCACGGCTCCCGTAACACAGAGAACAGTGATTCATTGAAACTCATTCATAAAAAAAAGTCATTGATAAAAAAAAAAAAAAAATGAAAAAAAAAAAAAAAAAGCGTAGGGGTCCCCCCAAATTCAATAACCAGGCCCTTCAGGTCTGGGATGGATATTAAGGGGGATCCCAGCCAAAAAAAAAAAAAAAAAAAATGGCGTAGGGTCCCCCTCAAAATCCATACCAGACCCTTGAGGTCTGGTATGGATTTTAAGGGGAACCCTAGCCAAAAAAAATGGCGTGGGGTCCCCCTCAAAATCCATACCAGACCCTTATCCGAGCACGCAACCTGGCAGGCCGCAGGAAAAGAGGGGGGGACGAGAGCGGCCCCCCCTCTCGCCTGAACCGTACCAGGCCACATGCCCTCAACATTGGGAGGATGCTTTGGGGGTCTAAGACCCCTAAAGCACCTTGTCCCCATGTTGATTAGGACAAGGGCCTCTTCCCCACAACCCTGGCCGGTGGTTGTGGGGGTCTGCGGGCGGGGGGCTTATCGGAATCTGGAAGCCCCCTTTAACAAGGGGACCCCCAGATCCCGGCCCCCCCCCTGTGTGAAATGGTAAGGGGGTACAAAAGTACCCCTACCATTTCACCAAAAAAGTGGCAAAAATGGTAAAAAGGACAGGAGACAGTCTTTGACAATTCCTTTATTAAAATCTTCTTTCTTCTTTCTTCATCCTTCGGATTCTTCATCTTCTCCTTCCTTCATCTTCTTCCATCTTCTTCTTCCATTTTCTTCTTCCTCCGATCCGCTTCTTCTTGCGCTGGTCTTCTCGTCCTTCTCGTCCGGCATCTTCTTCCGTCGGCGTCGGCGTCGGTGTCGGTGTCTTCTTGGGCCGCTCCGCGCAATGGGAGGCTCCCGCTGTGTGAGGCTCCGCTCCATCTGACAGGTCTTTTAAAACGGAGGGCACCTGGTGACCCCGCCCCCCTCTGACATCATGGGGAAAGCCATCATGGAATTCCCCATGACGTCCCTGTGCGTCAGAGGGGGCGGGGTCACCAGGTGCCCTCCATTATAAAAGACCTGTCAGACGGAGCGGAGCCTCACACAGCGGGAGCCTCCCATTGCGCGGAGCGGCCCAAGAAGAGACAGAGACACCGACGCCGACGCCGACGGAAGAAGATGCCGGACGAGAAGGACGAGAAGACCAGCGCAAGAAGAAGCGGATCGGAGGAAGAAGAAAATGGAAGAAGAAGATGGAAGAAGATGAAGGAAGGAGAAGATGAAGAAACCGAAGGATGAAGAAAGAAGAAAGAAGATTTTAATAAAGGAATTGTCAAAGACTGTCTCCTGTCCTTTTTACCATTTTTGCCACTTTTTTGGTGAAATGGTAGGGGTACTTTTGTACCCCCTTACCATTTCACACAGGGGGGGGGCCGGGATCTGGGGGTCCCCTTGTTAAAGGGGGCTTCCAGATTCCGATAAGCCCCCCGCCCGCAGACCCCCACAACCACCGGCCAGGGTTGTGGGGAAGAGGCCCTTGTCCTAATCAACATGGGGACAAGGTGCTTTAGGGGTCTTAGACCCCCAAAGCATCCTCCCAATGTTGAGGGCATGTGGCCTGGTACGGTTCAGGCGAGAGGGGGGGCCGCTCTCGTCCCCCCCTCTTTTCCTGCGGCCTGCCAGGTTGCGTGCTCGGATAAGGGTCTGGTATGGATTTTGAGGGGGACCCCACGCCATTTTTTTTGGCTAGGGTTCCCCTTAAAATCCATACCAGACCTCAAGGGTCTGGTATGGATTTTGAGGGGGACCCTACGCCATTTTTTTTTTTTTTTTTTTTTTGGCTGGGATCCCCCTTAATATCCATCCCAGACCTGAAGGGCTGGTTATTGAATTTGGGGGGACCCCTACGCTTTTTTTTTTGTTTTTTATTAATGAATGACAGCTCTCTGTGTTACAGGAGCCATCAATTCATTAGCCGCGAGTGATTTAAATAGCTTTCTTCCTGCAAAAATGACACTTTTTTGCAGGGAAAGTTCTAAGCACAGGAAACCTGCCCTCCTTCACAGGCTACCTATAGACACCCCCCAGATGTGATACTGCAATGCTGTTCTAACAGCATGCACACACATATCCCCAGAAATAAAGAACATATTGTTGTCAGCAGTCAGCAGCACACTGACACGCTGACACTGTGAGTGAAACATAATATGCGAGGCCGCCGCCGCGGCGGCCTCTTATACCGTGGGGCGTGTATTAAAGCCCCTGAGCTATAATTGGCTACAGGCATCCTGCCTGTAGCCAATTATGGCTCTCCTCGCTGCCGGCGCTGTGATTGGCCAAGCATGCGGGGTCACAGTGCATGCTTGGCCAATCATCAGCCAGCATTGCACTGCGCGGGCCGCAATGCATTGCGGGGCCGCTCGCATCACACGAATTTGATGCGAGCGGTCCCAATAGTTCTGGGCTCGCCGAGCGAGCGAACACCCGGTGCTCGATTCGAACATGGGTTCGAATCGAACACCGGGCTCATCCTTAATTCTTAGTAATCCTGCTCATGCTCTTGAAATTGAAAAGGGACTGCAGGAATACTTTTTATTGAATGATGTCAATAATATTTCTCCTACTACACTATGGGCTGCGCACAAGGCCTTTATTAGGGGTAAAATTATCCAAATAGCCTCTAGGATTCATAGGGCTCGTAAAACAGATGTGGCACGATTAGATAAAGAATTTCAACTGTTAAGCAAACTACACAAACGTAACCCCTGTCCAACCACGGCGAACAAACTTGACACGGCACGTACTGCCCTGAATCTTGCACTCACAGCATTAGCGGAAAAGAGTCTACGCTGGGCAGGGGGTAGGTTTTATCATCAGAAGGACAAGCCGGGTTCCCTCCTAGCTAACAGGCTGACCCCTAAAATTAAATGTCACACCTTACCCAAAATTAGACTTCATGATGGTACCCTCTCTCAAAACCCTCAAAAGATCCTAGAGGTCTTCCACAACTTTTATAGCTCCCTATATAGTGACGACGGAAAGGTTTCTTCCCCTACCTTTCGGAACTCATTTCTCAACTCACTAAACATACCCAAGATCATAGATCAACACAGGGCTGAATTGGACTCATCGATCTCAGCTGAAGAAGTAACTTTAGTTATTAAAAATCTCCGCAATGATGGTTTTTCCACTCCATATTACAAACATTTTTCGGCCACCCTAACTCCTTATCTAACTAGATTCTATAACCAACTACGAGCGGGCTCTCAGCTTGACAATGTCTTAAACTCCGCCTTCATCACAATTATTCCCAAGCCTGGCAAGGATTCTAGATGTCCTACTAACTATCGCCCTATCTCATTGATCAACAATGACCTAAACATTTTGACAAAAATCTTGGCAGACAGGATCTCTTCTTTTATCAGTCTTTACATACATAGGGACCAGGTTGGCTTTATACCTGGGAGACAGGGCCCGGATCAGATCAGGAGGGCGATTGACATTGTTTCCCTCCTTCAATCAGGTTGGGATGGGGGTCCTTCTCAGGCGGGGCTCCTACTCTCATTAGATCTGATGAAAGCTTTCGATACTGTCTCCTGGTCTTTCCTGACTCCTATCCTACAGAGGTGGGGTTTCGGGCAATCCTTTCTTAACATTATTACGGCCCTATATGCCACCCCGGAGGCAAAGATTAGAATGCAAGGCTTTTACTCCGACTCCTTCCCTATTCGCAAGGGTACGAGGCAGGGTTGTCCCCTTTCTCCCCTGATTTTTGCCATCGTCATTGAGACCCTAGCCATCGCCATAAGAGACAACCCCGATATCTGCAGAGTAAGTTGTGGGCCCCAAACTCATAAATGTGCCCTATTTGCTGACGACGTGCTGCTTTTTGTCACTTCGCCTTTGACTTCACTTCCTAATATCTGCAAGGTGCTCGATGACTTTGGTAAAGTTACTGGTCTCTGGGTTAATTATGCAAAATCTCTAGCCTTAAACATAAACTTACCCACCAGCTTGGTCTCACAACTTAAAGAAAACTTTCAATTTCAATGGCATGATAAGGCGATCCCTTATTTAGGGATTAACCTAACGTCCTCTATGGACAGTCTCTATGCAGCTAATTTCCATCCAATGTTTCGCAAACTGGGAAATGATCTTGGACAATGGGATAACCTTGGACTCTCCTGGATGGGTAGGGTTAACGCTGTTAAGATGACCCCTTTGCCACGCATTTTATACTTATTCAGGTCCCTACCCATCCCTATTCCTAGGGATCAGATTAGAAAATTCCAATCTAAGATAGTACATTTTGTTTGGGGATCAAGGGGACACAGGGTGGCGAAGGGGACCCTCTATCGCTCCAGAGCTCAGGGAGGGGGTTGGATTACCTAACCTTCTCTGGTACTACCACGCAGCTCAATTGTCTCAACTTTCTGTCATTTACTCTAAAATAGCACACCCTGACTGGGTGCATATGGAGCGGCAGGCGGTTCCCCAATACACCCTGGACTTCCTTTTATGGTGCCCTGCCAAAACTAGACCTGCTGTAATGGCCCCAACATTATCCCACTCCCTAAGGCTTTGGGATTCGCTTAAAGGAAACCCACTTTTGATATCACATTGGCACCCACTTTCACATATCTTTCGAAACCCGCTCTTCCCCCCGGGCATGGACATTAAGGCGTTTCAATGGTGGCTGGATAGAGGGCTTTATAGAATTGGACATTTTGTCAGCTCTATGGGGCCCCTGACACCCATTCATTGCTCTAACAAGCTGGACATGCCCCACACGGAAAGGTTCAGACTCCATCAGATCTCTCATTTTGTCCGTTCTCTGGGGTCCTCTAAGCCCAATTCCCTGACAGTTACGGCGTATGAGATGTGGTGTGGTCAGGCCACGGAGCAGCGGGGAGGGATATCGGTGATATACCAATCACTTGCCTCAGCATCCTCCAAAACTCTCTACATGAGGGAATGGGAAAGGGACCTGGACCAGAGCTGGAGTCTGGGGGAATGGCATAAAGCATCAACCTCTGCTTACAAAGGCTTATTAAACATAACTCTGATTGAGGCTAATTTGAAAGTACTGATGAGGTGGTATCTCGTTCCACTCCGAATAGCGAAAATTTACCCTAATGCATCTCCATTATGTTTCCGAAATTGTGGACATGTGTGGTCGATGCTGCACACATGGTGGAGTTGTCCCAAGCTCAGGGGACTTTGGAATAAGGTCTTCCAAATCATTAGGAAACTTACAGATAGGCCCATCCCCCAGACTCCTCAAATAGCTCTTCTAAACTTTCATCACCCAGGTACACCGAAACTGACTCAACGCCTCATTATGTTCATTCTACTTGGTACTAAACTAACCATTGCTCGCTCCTGGAAGCAGCCTTCTGTTTCTTTCACCCTAGTTAAAAGAAAAATATCATGGATTATGGCCCAGGAAAAGATGACTAGCATCCTTTTAGACACTGTTCCCAACCATGAAGCCATCTGGGAACCCTGGCTTAAATACATCTCCCTGATTCCAGCCACCTCCACTTCCCCTGGCGCTGAGTAGGGCAGCGGGTTATGCTCCGTCACTGAAGATCTTCTTCTTGTCTCTTCTTCTCCTCTCTCTCTCTTTCTGTCTCTTTCCTTTCCTTTCTTCCTCACTCTTTTCTCTCTTCTGATCTCCTTCTTGACCTATGCTCATCTCTTGTTTCGTCCCCTTTTTTTTTTTTGGGTTTAGTTTTTATTTTATCTCATATGCATTCCATGCTTACGACACAGGCCAAACGTCCATTCCCTTTTTTAAGATTTGTCTCGCTTTTGAAGGACTAGGCCATATCTCCTATCTGCTGGGAGCACTGGAGGCACCAAGGCTGGATTGATTGATTTGACCATTGACTACCAAACACACTGATTTTTTTTGACTGACGTTTTTCTTTTTATTTGCATTTTTTTTGACTTTTCATTTTTATCCGCTGTCATCTATGCATACGATCTCCCATGGTTCGCAGCGGATAATTGGGATCTCTGGTCACTGCCGCCAAACATGGTGCATATATGTCCTTTACACGAAGACACGGTCACCGACACACTCATTGTTTACGCTACAGGAGCGGTCTCTGAAGCCTATTGGTTCTCCCAGTCTGATCCTGAGACGACCATCTTCACAATTTTTTCAACACACTGTAAAAATGTTTGTTGTACTACTACGACTTGGGTCTGGCCCCGATCCCCTTCTTTTTTCCTCCTCACTATGCTTTCTTGGCGGTGGTGGCTCTCTTCCCCGGCACAGTTAGATCCCCTTAGGGGTGCCGCGGGGGAGTGCACCTCCTCTCTCACACAAGAATGGGACACAGACGGGCTCTGGGCCAGAGCCAGGCGGTTGACCACTGTATATTGTTGCCTTTCTAGTGAATTGTGTTTGTACCTCCTACACTTTGGGCCTTTCAAAGTATATTTTACCTGTTCCTGTGTTTCTTTGTTGATTTTGATGAACTCAATAAAAATCTATTGAAAATAAAAATGCACACTCTCAGTATTAATTTAAAGTTTTGTACATCCAAATCAGAGGAAGGGTTTAGAAAGTACAGCTCTTTAGACCCCTTTCACACTGGAGGATTTTTCACTGAAAGTGCCACTAAAACTAGCGGTGCTTTGCCGCCGATGCCCCTGTGCTGTCAGTGTGAAAGGGCTGTCAGTGTGAAAGAATTGCCCCCCCCCCCTTTTCAAGGGACTAAAAGTAATTGGATAATTGAACCAAAAGCTGTTTCATGGCCAGGTGTGGTCTTCCCCTTTGTTATTTCTTCATCAATTAAGCAGGTAAAAGGTCTGGAGTTGATTATAAGTGTGGTATTTGCATTTGTAATCTATTGCTGTGAATCTACACCATGTGTTCAAAAGAGCTGTCCAAGCAAGTGCAAAAGGTCACTGTAAGGCTGCAAAAACAAAAAAAAATCTATCAGAGAGATAACATTAGGAGTGCCAAATCAACAGCTTGGTACATTCTGAGGAAAGAAGAACGCACTGGTGAGTTCAGCAACATAAAAAGGCCTGGACATCCACGGAAGACAACAGTGGTGGATAATCGCAGGATTCTCTCTATGGTAAAGAAAAAACCCATTCACAACATCCAAGACAAGTGAAGGACACTCTCCAGGAGGTGGGTGTATCATTGTCAAAGTCTACAATCAAGATAAGACTTCACAAGAGCAAATACAGAGGGTTCATCACAAGGTGCAAACCATTCATAAGCCTGAAGAATAGGAAAGCCAGATTACATTTTGCCATAAAAAAGCCAGACCAGTTCTGGAAAAGCATTCTTTGGATGGATGAAACTAAAATGATCTGTACCAGAATGACGAAAGGATTCAGATTCAGCCAAATGCAGCAAAGTTGATTGGACTACACTTCCCAGTACAGATGGACAATGATCCAAAACACACTGCAAAAGGAACCTAGGAGCTTTTGAAGGAAAAGAAGTGGAATATTCTGCAATGGCTGAGTCAATTACCTGATCTAAACCGAATTGAATTTCCCCTTCTGAAGGCAAAACTAAAGGCAGAAAGACCCACAAACAAAGAACAACTGAAGACAGCTGCAGTTAGAGCCTGGCAAAGCATCAGAAAGAAGGAAACCCAGCCTTTGGTAATGTCCATGTCAGGTCACCCTGAGGCTAGGTGACAGATGCACACCGTCGGGATCAGGAGTGCACTGCAAGGTAGTGGACCCTATGGCTGACTGCAGCGGACGGGAGTCCAGTTGATTCGGAACACGGGGCCGCTGGACACCAAGACGGATCCCACCGGGGTTAGAGGGTAAGATTCCCTGGGGCACGGAGTCTAAGAGCCAGCTGGTGTTCACCAGAGCCTCTAGTGGTGAGGATGGACTGGGCTGCAACTGGCTCCAGGTCGCGACCCCCAGGGTCCCCCAGCTCACACCCACAGTAGGCAACAGGAGGACAGGGATAGTGAGGGATAAGCCAAGGTCAGGGCCACAAGCAGAAACGGAAAAAAAGGTACACGCCAAGGTTCAGGGTCACAGGCAACCAGGGATAGTCAGGGACACGCCAGAAGGTCAGGGTCACAGGCAAACAGGGATAGTCAGGGACATGCCAAAGTCGGTAACAGAACACTGAATAGCACACGGCTGGTAACAGAAAGCCAAACACACAAAGGTTGATCAGCAGGGTTGGCCTGCAGTGCACAGGTTAATATAGAGTCCTGTGATAGGAGCTAGGGTGGAGCCCTGCCAGAGGTGGGATATAAAAGCAGTCAGGTGATGGTCGGCTGGTCTCTAGAGATGAACACATGGAGACAGGTAAGCAGACAACTCTATTGCTTAACCATGACAGTACCCCCCCTCTTACGAGCCCTCCCCCTTCCCCGCCTGGGACCAGGTTTAGAGGGGAACTTCAAATGAAACCTCCTCAGCAGACAAGGTGCAAAGACCTCGGAAGCCGAAATCCACGACCTCTCCTCAGGACCAAACCCTTTCCAGTGCACGAGGTACTGGAGAATGCCTCTACAGAATCTGGAGTCCAAAATCTGGCTAACCTTATACTCCTGATTATCCTCAGAGACCGGTGCTTCGGTAGAGAAAGGACGAGAGAACTTATTGAGGACTAAAGGCTTTAGAAGGGCAACATGGAAGGAGTTAGAGATTTTGAGGCTTTTGGGAATCTGGAGCTTGAAACAAACCGGGTTCAGTTTAGAAGTTATGGTGTACGGACCAATGAATCTTGGGGCGAATTTGAGAGAAGGAACCCGGAGTTTGATGTTCCTGGTGGAGAGCCAGACCTTGTCTCCTGGCAGAAGAGAAGGTGGCTTACGTCTGCAACGATCAGCAAAACTCTTGAATTTATTGGCAGCTTTCTGGAGAGAATCATGAACGTCAGCCCACACGGATTTCAAAGATTTCTGAACAATAGCCAAAGTTGGAATGTCAGAAAAACAAGTCATAGGAAGAGGGAGTTGAGGATGTCTTCCGTAAACAGTGAAAAAGGGTGTTTTCTGAGAACTGACACTGACATGATCATTGTGGGAGAACTCAGCCCACGGTAACAGTGATACCCAATCATCATTAGGGATGGGCCCGGTGCTCGATGCGAACCCACGTTCGCATCGAGCACCGGGCGTTCGCTCGCTCGGCGAGCCCAGAACTATTTTGGCCGCTCGCTTCACGTTCGTGTGATGCGAGCGGCCCCGCAATGCATTGCGGCCGGCGCGGCCGACGCAGTGCATTGCTGGCTGATGATTGGCCAAGCATGCACTGTGACCCCGCATGCTTGGCCAATCACAGCCCCGGAAACTCGAAGAGCCATAATTGGCTACAGGCAGGACGCCTGTAGCCAATTACAGCTCAGGGGCTGTAGTACACGCCCCCCCCCCTATAAAACGCCGCCACTCCGTCTGCGCCGGTCACATGCTGTTCCGGCGCAGATTGAGCAGGCTGATTCTGTGACACTCTGCTGCATTTAGATAGTTAGAGAGATTCACTTACAGAGATTGAGTTAGATAGATTCAGTTACAAAGATTGATTGAGAAAGAGGGGCTTGTAGTGTGCTCGTGGCAGGCAGGCAGAGCTACTATATTTTGTTACCAGAAGCACCTATAGGACTTGTAGTGTGTTCGTGGCAGGCAGGCAGAGCTCCTATATTTTGTTACCAGAAGCACCTATAGGACTTGTAGTGTGTTCGTGGCAGGCAGGCAGAGCTCCTATATTTTGTTACCAGAAGCACCTATAGGACTTGTAGTGTGTTCGTGGCAGGCAGGCAGAGCTCCTATATTTTGTTACCAGAAGCACCTATAGGACTTGTAGTGTGTTCGTGGCAGGCAGGCAGGCAGAGCTCCTATATTTTGTTACCAGAAGCACCTATAGGACTTGTAGTGTGTTCGTGGCAGGCAGGCAGAGCTCCTATATTTTGTTCCCAGAGGCACCTATAGGACTTGAAGTGTGTTAGTCCCATTACACACACAGAGCTATATTTTCTTCCCAGAAGCACCTATAGGACTTGAAGTGTGTTAGTCCCATCACACACACAGAGCTATATTTTCTTCCCAGAAGCACCTATAGGACTTGAAGTGTGTTAGTCCCATCACACACACAGAGCTATATTTTGTTCCCAGAGGCACCTATAGGACTTGAAGTGTGTTAGTCCCATTACACACACAGAGCTATATTTTCTTCCCAGAAGCACCTATAGGACTTGAAGTGTGTTAGTCCCATTACACACACAGAGCTATATTTTCTTCCCAGAAGCACCTATAGGACTTGAAGTGTGTTAGTCCCATTACACACACAGAGCTATATTTTCTTCCCAGAAGCACCTATAGGACTTGAAGTGTGTTAGTCCCATCACACACACAGAGCTATATTTTGTTCCCAGAAGCACCTATAGGACTTGAAGTGTGTTAGTCCCATCACACACACAGAGCTATATTTTGTTCCCAGAAGCACCTATAGGACTTGAAGTGTGTTAGTCCCATTACACACACAGAGCTATATTTTCTTCCCAGAAGCACCTATAGGACTTGAAGTGTGTTAGTCCCATTACACACACAGAGCTATATTTTCTTCCCAGAAGCACCTATAGGACTTGAAGTGTGTTAGTCCCATTACACACACAGAGCTATATTTTGTTCCCAGAAGCACCTATAGGACTTGAAGTGTGTTAGTCCCATTACACACACAGAGCTATATTTTCTTCCCAGAAGCACCTATAGGACTTGAAGTGTGTTAGTCCCATTACACACACAGAGCTATATTTTGTTCCCAGAAGCACCTATAGGACTTGAAGTGTGTTAGTCCCATTACACACACAGAGCTATATTTTCTTCCCAGAAGCACCTATAGGACTTGAAGTGTGTTAGTCCCATTACACACACAGAGCTATATTTTCTTCCCAGAAGCACCTATAGGACTTGAAGTGTGTTAGTCCCATTACACACACAGAGCTATATTTTGTTCCCAGAAGCACCTATAGGACTTGAAGTGTGTTAGTCCCATTACACACACAGAGCTATATTTTCTTCCCAGAAGCACCTATAGGACTTGAAGTGTGTTAGTCCCATTACACACACAGAGCTATATTTTGTTCCCAGAAGCACCTATAGGACTTGAAGTGTGTTAGTCCCATCACACACACAGAGCTATATTTTGTTCCCAGAAGCACCTATAGGACTTGAAGTGTGTTAGTCCCATCACACACACAGAGCTATATTTTGTTCCCAGAAGCACCTATAGGACTTGAAGTGTGTTAGTCCCATCACACACACAGAGCTATATTTTGTTCCCAGAAGCACCTATAGGACTTGAAGTGTGTTAGTCCCATCACACACACAGAGCTATATTTTGTTCCCAGAAGCACCTATAGGACTTGAAGTGTGTTAGTCCCATCACACACACAGAGCTATATTTTGTTCCCAGAAGCACCTATAGGACTTGAAGTGTGTTAGTCCCATTACACACACAGAGCTATATTTTGTTCCCAGAAGCACCTATAGGACTTGAAGTGTGTTAGTCCCATTACACACACAGAGCTATATTTTCTTCCCAGAAGCACCTATAGGACTTGAAGTGTGTTAGTCCCATTACACACACAGAGCTATATTTTGTTCCCAGAAGCACCTATAGGACTTGAAGTGTGTTAGTCCCATTACACACACAGAGCTATATTTTCTTCCCAGAAGCACCTATAGGACTTGAAGTGTGTTAGTCCCATTACACACACAGAGCTATATTTTGTTCCCAGAAGCACCTATAGGACTTGAAGTGTGTTAGTCCCATCACACACACAGAGCTATATTTTGTTCCCAGAAGCACCTATAGGACTTGAAGTGTGTTAGTCCCATCACACACACAGAGCTATATTTTGTTCCCAGAAGCACCCATAGGACTTGAAGTGTGTTAGTCCCATCACACACACAGAGCTATATTTTGTTCCCAGAAGCACCTATAGGACTTGAAGTGTGTTAGTCCCATCACACACACAGAGCTATATTTTGTTCCCAGAAGCACCTATAGGACTTGAAGTGTGTGTTAGTCCCATCACACACACAGAGCTATATTTGTTCCCAGAAGCACCTATAGGACTTGAAGTGTGTTAGTCCCATCACACACACAGAGCTATATTTTGTTCCCAGAAGCACCTATAGGACTTGAAGTGTGTTAGTCCCATCACACACACAGAGCTATATTTTGTTCCCAGAAGCACCTATAGGACTTGAAGTGTGTTAGTCCCATTACACACACAGAGCTATATTTTCTTCCCAGAAGCACCTATAGGACTTGAAGTGTGTTAGTCCCATTACACACACAGAGCAATATTTTGTTCCCAGAAGCACCTATAGGACTTGAAGTGTGTTAGTCCCATCACACACACAGAGCTATATTTTGTTCCCAGAAGCACCTATAGGACTTGAAGTGTGTTAGTCCCATCACACACACAGAGCTATATTTTCTTCCCAGAAGCACCTATAGGACTTGAAGTGTGTTAGTCCCATTACACACACAGAGCTATATTTTCTTCCCAGAAGCACCTATAGGACTTGAAGTGTGTTAGTCCCATCACACACACAGAGCTATATTTTGTTCCCAGAGGCACCTATAGGACTTGAAGTGTGTTAGTCCCATTACACACACAGAGCTATATTTTCTTCCCAGAAGCACCTATAGGACTTGAAGTGTGTTAGTCCCATCACACACACAGAGCTATATTTTCTTCCCAGAAGCACCTATAGGACTTGAAGTGTGTTAGTCCCATCACACACACAGAGCTATATTATCTTCCCAGAAGCACCTATAGGACTTGAAGTGTGTTAGTCCCATCACACAGAGCTCCTCTATTTTCTTTGCAGAAGCACCCATAGGACTTCTAGTGTGTTAGTGGCATCACACAGAGCTCCTATATATTCTTCTCAGCAGCACCCACAGGACTTCTAGTGTGTTAGTGGCATCACACAGAGCTCCTCTATTTTCTTTGCATAAGCACCCACAGGACTTCTAGTGTGTTAGTGGCATCACACAGAGCTCCTCTATTTTCTTTGCAGAAGCACCCACAGGACTTCTAGTGTGTTAGTGGCATCACACAGAGCTCCTCTATTTTCTTTGCATAAGCACCCACAGGACTTCTAGTGTGTTAGTGGCATCACACAGAGCTCCTCTATTTTCTTTGCAGAAGCACCCACAGGACTTCTAGTGTGTTAGTGGCATCACACAGAGCTCCTCTATTTTCTTTGCATAAGCACCCACAGGACTTCTAGTGTGTTAGTGGCATCACACAGAGCTCCTCTATTTTCTTTGCAGAAGCACCCATAGGACTTCTAGTGTGTTAGTGGCATCACACAGAGCTCCTATATATTCTTCTCAGCAGCACCCACAGGACTTCTAGTGTGTTAGTGGCATCACACAGAGCTCCTCTATTTTCTTTGCATAAGCACCCACAGGACTTCTAGTGTGTTAGTGGCATCACACAGAGCTCCTCTATTTTCTTTGCATAAGCACCCACAGGACTTCTAGTGTGTTAGTGGCATCACACAGAGCTCCTCTATTTTCTTTGCATAAGCACCCACAGGACTTCTAGTGTGTTAGTGGCATCACACAGAGCTCCTCTATTTTCTTTGCAGAAGCACCCATAGGACTTCTAGTGTGTTAGTGGCATCACACAGAGCTCCTATATATTCTTCTCAGCAGCACCCACAGGACTTCTAGTGTGTTAGTGGCATCACACAGAGCTCCTCTATTTTCTTTGCATAAGCACCCACAGGACTTCTAGTGTGTTAGTGGCATCACACAGAGCTCCTCTATTTTCTTTGCAGAAGCACCCACAGGACTTCTAGTGTGTTAGTGGCATCACACAGAGCTCCTATATATTCTTCTCAGCAGCACCCACAGGACTTCTAGTGTGTTAGTGGCATCACACAGAGCTCCTCTATTTTCTTTGCATAAGCACCCACAGGACTTCTAGTGTGTTAGTGGCATCACACAGAGCTCCTCTATTTTCTTTGCATAAGCACCCACAGGATTTCTAGTGTGTTAGTGGCATCACACAGAGCTCCTCTATTTTCTTTGCAGAAGCACCCATAGGACTTCTAGTGTGTTAGTGGCATCACACAGAGCTCCTATATATTCTTCTCAGCAGCACCCACAGGACTTCTAGTGTGTTAGTGGCATCACACAGAGCTCCTCTATTTTCTTTGCTGAAGCACCCACAGGACTTCTAGTGTGTTAGTGGCATCACACAGAGCTCCTCTATTTTCTTTGCATAAGCACCCACAGGACTTCTAGTGTGTTAGTGGCATCACACAGAGCTCCTCTATTTTCTTTGCAGAAGCACCCATAGGACTTCTAGTGTGTTAGTGGCATCACACAGAGCTCCTATATTTTCTTCTCAGCAGCACCCACAGGACTACCGACTACAATGGCTGGAAGACCGCCAAGGGGAGGCAGAGCGTGCAGAGCCAAGAACACAGGGCAGGCAGGCTCTGTTTCTAGTGGACGTGGCCGTGGACGTGGACGTGGTCGTGCATCGTCATCAGCACGTGGCCATGGGACACGCGCGTCTTTGTTTTCGGCAGCTGGACATGTGGAGCCGCATCATGCTGAAGGCTTGGTAGAATGGATGACCAAGCCCTCCTCATCCTCCTCATCCTCTCTCACCCAGGCTCAGGGTACTGACAGAGCATCATCAGCCACCCCTTCCCTAGACCCACCATGTCCTCCTGAGGAGTCCCCCGAACTCTTTGAGCACAGTGTTGGGTACATGCTCCAGGAGGATGCCCAACGATTCGAAGGCTCGGATGACGATACCCAGCTTGAGGAATCTGGCAGTACAGTTCCACCAGCTGCAGCTTACTGCCAGGTTTGCTCTAGTGGTGAAGAGGGAGGGGATGATGAGGTCACTGACTCCACGTGGGTGCCTCAAGGGAGAGAGGATGAGGAGGAGGACGAGGAGGAGGAGGATGCGGCGTCACATGTCCAACGAGGCAGGATGCCCCCTGGAGGCCAGGTAGAGGCCAGCACAGCAACTGTACAACACCGCAGAGCTCCGCCTGTGCAGGGCGCTGCCTCTGCACGTTATCAGAAAAGTTCTTTGGTGTGGGCCTTTTTTGAGACGAGTGCAGCAGATCGCACCACTGCTATTTGCAATATTTGTCTCAAGCGTATCTCGCGTGGCCAAAACATCAGCCGCTTGGGCACGACAAGCATGACCAGACATATGGCGACCTGCCATGCAGCTCGTTGGCAGGCACACATAAAAGACCCACACCAAAGAACTAAGCGGACCTCTCCTTGCTCCTCCTCAGCTGGGATCTCCATCCCCACTACACCTTCAGTCCTCTCTGAAAGCTGCTCTGAGAGGACTGAAGGTGTAGAATTCGGTGTGTCACAACCAAGTACTTGCAGTACACCGACGTCCGAATGCAGCAGGCAAATTTCCCTGCCCCAGCTGCTGGACCGTAGAAAGAAGTACACTCCCAGCCATCCACATGCCCAGCGGTTGAATGCTAGCCTTGCTAAATTGCTAGCACTTCAACTGCTGCCTTTTCAGTTGGTAGACTCGGCCCCCTTCCGTGAGTTTGTTCAATGTGCGGTTCCTCAGTGGCAGGTTCCCAAACGCCACTTTTTCTCGCGGAAGGCGATTCCGTCTCTCTACCGGCATGTGGAGGGCAATGTCCATGCCTCGCTGGACAGGGCGGTCAGCGGTAAGGTGCATATTACCGCTGACTCATGGTCCAGCAGGCATGGACAGGACGGTACCTTTCTTTCACGGCCCATTGGGTCACTCTATTGGCAGCTGGGAGGGATGCAGGACAAGGTGCAGTAGTGTTGGAGGTTGTTCCGCCACCACGCCTCCAAAACGCGACTACTGCTACTGGTTGTGACACACCTCTCTCCTCCACCCCCTCCTCTTCTTCTTCCTCCAGTGCTCTGTCCTTGGAACCAGCGGTGCTCCGTAGGCGTACAAGGGGCTACGCAAGTACGCAGGCAAAAAGATGCCATGCCGTGCTTGCGCTGGTGTGTTTGGGGGACAGGAGCCACACTGGGCCAGAGGTTCTGGCAGCTCTGCAGGGGCAGGCCGAGAGGTGGTTGACGCCACGTCAGCTTAAGCCAGGAATGGTCGTTTCTGACAATGGCACCAACCTCCTCTCCGCCCTGCGACAGGGCAGCTCACCCATGTGCCCTGCATGGCTCACGTCCTCAACCTGGTGGTGCAGCGGTTCTTGGGCAGGTTCCCAGGCTTACAGGATGTCCTGAGGCAGGCCAGGAAAGTCTGTGTGCATTTCCGCCGATCTTATAATGCCAGTGCTCGGCTGACTGAGCTGCAAAAGGAGCTGAACCTGCCCAAGAACCGCCTAATATCTGACATGCCCACCAGGTGGAACTCAACGTTGGCCATGCTGCAGCGACTGCACACGCAGCAGAGGGCCATCAATGAGTACCTTTGCGACTACGGCACCAGGACAGGGTCAGGGGAGCTTGGTTTTTTTTCCCCACGTCAGTGGAGCATGATCAGGGATGCATGCACTGTCCTCTCACCATTTGAGGAGGCCACGAGGATGGTGAGCAGTGACAGTGCATGCATCAGTGACACTGTCCCTCTTGTCCACCTGTTGGAGCATACGCTGCGTGGGATAATGGACAGGGCACTTGAGGCAGAACAGAGGCAGGAAGAGGAGGACTTCCTTGCCTCTCAAGGCCCCCTTTATCCGGACAGTGTTCCTTCTGTCCCACCCATCACACAGGAAGAGGATGAGGAGGAGGAGGAGAGGAGGAGGAGGATTGTGTGAGCATGGAGGTGGAGCCTGGCACTCAGCATCAGCAGCAGCAGTCTTTTAGGGATGATGTACAGTCCCAACAAGCCAGTGGACTTGTACGTGGCTGGGAGGAGGTGGCTGGCGATCATGTCATCCTCAGTGACCCAGAAGACTCCGGACCGAATGCCTCAGCTAACCTACGCTGCATGGCCTCCCTGATCCTGCAAAGCCTGCGGAAGGATCCTCGTGTTCTTCGGATCAAGGAGAGGGACCATTACTGGCTGGCCACTCTCCTTGATCCGCGGTACAAGGGTAAGGTTGCGGACCTTATCTTGCCGTCGCAGAGGGAGCAGAGGATGAGACATCTCAGGGAGGCCTTGCAGAAAGGTCTGTGCAACGCGTTCCCAGAAACTGGGAGGCTACAAACTCCTGGTCCTGGGCGACGAGTTGCTGAGGCTTCGGTCAGTGGCAGAAGGAGCGGTGGGGAAGGTGGACGTCTGACCGATGCGTTCAGACAATTTTTTAGTCCGCAGCCCCAAGGTATGATCGGTTCCAGCAACCATCGCCAGCGTCTGATATACATGGTGCAGGAATACCTTGGGGCAAGGTCAGACTTGGACACCTTTCCCACCGAAAATCCTCTGGCTTACTGGGTCCTGAGGATGGATCACTGGCCAGAGCTTGCACAGTATGCAATTGAGCTACTGGCCTGTCCTGCCTCCAGCGTTCTTTCCGAACGCACATTCAGTGCTGCTGGAGGATTTGTGACTGATCATAGGGTGCGCCTGTCCACCGCCTCGGTTGATCGACTGACATTCATCAAAATGAATCAGTCTTGGATCACCACCAGCTACCAGGCACCAGAGGCGGATATAACCGAATAATTTTTAATGTCACATCCCTTCAAGACTGCCTATGCTGATGCTGAGTGACTGTCCTGTTATGTTCACTGACTATCCTCTTCCTCCTCCTCAATGATCCATGCCACCACACCAGTGCCTAAGGCACAATTTTTCAGCCCCTGTTTAACAGGGGCGTGTACTTACAATTTTTTAAAAAAAAATGCTTCGCAACACGTGTGACTGCTGTGCTCCAAGTACAGTCTCTGTGAGGGCCGTGTTGCAGTGTTGTGGCACCAGCACCAGTGCCTAAGGCACAATTTTTCAGCCCCTGTTTAACAGGGGCGTGTACTTACAATTTTTAAAAAAATGCTTCGCAACACGTGTGACTGCTGTGCTCCAAGTACAGTCTCTGTGAGGGCCGTGTTGCAGTGTTGTGGCACCAGCACCAGTGCCTAAGGCACAATTTTTCAGCCCCTGTTTAACAGGGGCGGGGTACTTACAATTTTTTAAAAAAATGCTTCGCAACACGTGTGACTGCTGTGCTCCAAGTACAGTCTCTGTGAGGGCCGTGTTGCAGTGTTGTGGCACCAGCACCAGTGCCTAAGGCACAATTTTTCAGCCCCTGTTTAACAGGGGCGGGTACTTACAATTTTTTAAAAAAATGCTTCGCAACACGTGTGACTGCTGTGCTCCAAGTACAGTATCTGTGAGGGCCGGGTTGCAGTGTTGTGGCACCAGCACCAGTGCCTAAGGCACAATTTTTCAGCCCCTGTTTAACAGGGGCGTGTACTTACAATTTTTTAAAAAAATGCTTCGCAACACGTGTGACTGCTGTGCTCCAAGTACAGTATCTGTGAGGGCCGGGTTGCAGTGTTGTGGCACCAGCACCAGTGCCTAAGGCACAATTTTTCAGCCCCTGTTTAACAGGGGCGTGTACTTACAATTTTTTAAAAAAATGCTTCGCAACACGTGTGACTGCTGTGCTCCAAGTACAGTCTCTGTGAGGGGTTGCAGTGTTGTGGCACCAGCACCAGTGCCTAAGGCACAATTTTTCAGCCCCTGTTTAACAGGGGCGGGTAATTACAAATCTTGATCTAATAGTTCACAGCAGGGCCCATTCCTGCGCCCACCAAGAGTAACTATGAGGGCCTGCAGTCTTGTGGCAACACCGTCCACCACCACCGCCAAAGGCCCAATTTTTCTGCCCTGTTCATCAGGTGCTTGCAATTACAAATCTTGATCTAATAACTCACAGCAGGGCCCATTCCTGCGCCCACCAAGAGTAACTGTGAGAGCTTACAGTCTTGTGGCAAAACCGTCCACCACCACCACCACCACCCCAAATTTTTCTGCCCTGTTCAACAGGTGCATGCAATTACAAATCTTGATCTATTAACTCACAGCAGGGCCCATTCCTGTGCCCACCAGTCTTGTGGCTACACCAACATCTAATAGGGCAAATTTCTGCAGAGTATATACGCCAGGCCCCTACTTTCAAACATCCAACTTACAAACGACTCCTACTTGCAAATGGAAAGAGAAAACAGGAAGTGAGAGGAAATCTACCCCTAGGAAGGGAAATTCTATCCTGTTAGATTTAATTTGGGAAAAAGGTATCTCCTCTCTACTGATACTTTATCACCAATCCTTGTTTCAATTAAAACCCCACTTTTCCAAAAACATTTGTCATTGGGACGGAAAGTGAGGTGACATGTTCTGAACAGATGTGCAAAGACAGCAAATGTTACAGGGGTGATAACCCCTCCCTATGTTCTCCAAAAAGCTTAAAAATAGATTTTTTTGGGATGGAGCTACACTTCATAATGTACCTGTTCAGATTCTACTTAAGATCAAACCTAAAGCCGCAAGTGGTTTTAAATGGCTTCTTTTTTTCCTTTACAAATGTCATTTTGTGCAAGGACAGTTCTAAACACGGGAAACACATGCCACTTCACAGGCATACTTTAGACACCCCCCAGGTACCATATTTAAAGGAAAATTTCACTTTTTTTTTTTCACTTTATGCATCATTAAAATGACTGCTCCCGAAAAAACGTTAGTTTTTAAAAGTTCTTTTTGCATTGATATATGTCCCCTGGGCAGGACCCGGGTCCCCAAACCTGTTTTATGACATTAACATGCATATTGGCCGTTGTAATTAGCACTTTTGATTTCGAACGTTCGCGTCCATTATAACGTATAGGGTTCGAAAATTCGCGCGAACTTTCGGTCCGTTCGAAGGTTCTGGTTCGAACCGAACCCGGGGGTGTTCGGCTCATCCCTAATCATCATGATGGGCCGAGACCAAGGTATGGAGAAAGACCTCCAACTCCTGATTAACTCTCTCGGTCTGGCCATTGGACTGAGGATGGTAAGAGGAGGTAAAATCCAAGGTTATGTCGAGGGATCTGCAAAAGGCTCTCCAAAAACGAGAAGTAAACTGCACACCCCTGTCCGAAACGACATGGGAAGGAACACCATGAAGGCGGAAAATCTCTCGTACAAAAATGGGAACCAAGGCAGGGGCAGAAGGGAGACCAGGAAGAGGAACAAAATGAGCCATCTTGGAGAACCGATCGATCACCACCCAAATGGCCGTATTATTCTCCGACGGTGGAAGATCAGTAATAAAATCCATGGCGATATGAGACCAGGGCTAGTTAGGAATGGGTAAGGGCATGAGAAGACCAGCAGGGGCTTGAGTGGAAGATTTAGACTAAGCAACGACGTGACAAGCCTTAACGTAGTCTTTAACATCCGAGCGGAGATTAGGCCACCAGTAGTGACGACTGATAAGCAGGAAGGATCGGAGGAACCCAGCATGACCTGCCACCTTGGAATCATGTCCCCAACGAAGGATCTTGGCTCTTAGCTCCGTGGGAACAAAGGTCTTGCCAGGAGGAATTTTTGATTCCAGGGTGGTAGAATGGGCAACAATGCATGAGGTAGGAATGATCAGCTCAGGATCAGGGGTGGACTCCTCATCCAAAGTGTCAAATGACCTAGAGAGCGCATCAGCCCGACCGTTGCAGGAACCAGGTTTGTACGTGATCGTGAATTTAAAACGGGAAAAGAAGAGACTCCACCTGGCCTGTCTGGGGTTCAGACGTTTAGCATTCTGTAGGTATTGTAAATTCTTGTGATCAGTAAAGATCGTTATGGAGTGAGGGGAACCTTCCAAGAGATGACGCCACTCCTCCAACGCCAATTTAATTGCGAGAAGTTCCCGATCACCAATGGCATAATTTCTCTCTGCCTGAGAATTTTTTTTGGAGAAGAACGCACATGGTTGGCGTTTCTTCTCAAAGAACTGAAGAAGCACAGCTCCCACCCCAATTGAAGAAGCGTCTACTTCGAGAAAAATGGGTCCCCAGGATTTGGTCTCCTCAAGAGAGGTCCAGAGACAAAGGCCTGTTTCAGATCGTGAAACGCGGAGACAGCCTCGGGAGGCCAGTCTTTAGCATTCGCACCCTTCTTGGTCAAAGAGATAATAGGCGCAGCAATGGAAGAGTAATTCCTTATGAACTGCCTGTAATAGTTTGTGAAGCCAAGAAAGCGCTGTGTGGCCTTGAGACTAGCGGGAAGGGGCCAGTTGGTAATGGCTGAGACCTTTCCGGGATCCATGCGAAGACCCAAACTAGAAACAAAACATCCCAGAAACAGGACCTCAGAACATTCATAGGATCATTTCTCCATCTTGGCATAGAGATTATTCTCTCTAAGGCGCTGAAGTACGGTGCGGGCATGGTTTCTGTGAGCAGGCAGATTTTCGGAAAAGATGAGAATGTCATCCAGATAAATGACAACAAACTGGTACAGTAGATCCCTGAAGATCTCATTGACAAAATTCTGGAACACAGCAGGAGCATTACACAACCCAAAAGGCATAACCAGGTATTCGTAATGCCCGTCCCTAGTGTTAAATGCAGTCTTCCATTCGTCACCTTCTCGTATTCGAATGAGATTGTAAGCACCTCTGAGATCCAACTTAGTGAAGATGGAAGCCCTCTTCAACCTGTCAAATAGCTCAGATATTAGAGGTAAGGGGTAACGGTTTTTGATAGTCACTGCGTTTAAACCTCTATAGTCGATACAGGGTCTGAGGGTCCCATCCTATGAAAAAGAACCCTGCTCCTGCAGGCGAAGAGGATTTCCGGATGAAACCTCTCTCCAGATTCTTGGCGACATACTCAGACATGGCCTGGGTCTCGGGAATGGACAGAGGGTAGGTACGACCCCTGGGAAGGGTTGCTCCAGGGACAAGATCAATAGCACAGTCAAAAGATCTGTGGGGAGGAAGCACCTCAGCAGACTTCTTACAGAACACATCCCGGTAATCGCTGTAAGCCGCGGGAAGATCAGACGATACGGATGTGGTAGCAATGGGAAGTTTCCCCCTTGGGGGCCACCTTGAGAAGACAGGACGAGAAACACAAAGGACCCCAAGCCAGGATCTGCCCAGAGACCCAGTCCACATGTGGAGAGTGGAGCTGTAGCCAAGGAAGGCCCAATACAATGGGGGTAGCGGCCTTGGGTAGAACGAGGAAGGAAATCCACTCCTGGTGGAGTATCCCTACTGACATCCTAATAGGTAACGTCTGAAAATGGATAGGGCCCCCTGGAAGCACTGTGCCATCAATAGCCGAGACTACCAGTGGTGTAGTGAGGGGAGAAAGGGTAAGCTTCATAGAAGAAGCAGTTCTCCAGTCCATAAAATTGCCGGCAGCCCCGGAGTCCAGGTATGCTAGGACCGATTGGGGAGAAGTGCCTACGTGGAGGAACACCGGAAGAAGAAGACGAGAAGGTGATGTTTCTGGGTCCAATACTCCACCTTCCAAATGTATTAGACCCGAGCGTTTCCCAGACGAAGCGAGCAGGAGTCACGAAAATGACCCTTGCCCCCACAATAAAGACACAAGCCCAAAGTTCTGCGTCTAGCACATTCTTCGGGGTTAGTCTGGTCCGGCCCAGCTGCATGGGTTCCTCAGCAGGCAGGGGATGCTCCACAGGGCGACGGGGAAGGAGTTCAGGCTGACTAGGACCTAGGGGGTGCTGGCGTCTTTTTTCTAAGGACCTCTCCTGGAAACGAATGTCAATCTGATTGCATAAGAAAATGACATCGTCCAGACCGGCGGGGATAGTTTTTAATTTTATTCTGGTGGCATACAGAGACAAAAGTATGAAAATTGTGCCTGTGTCCAAATGCATATGGACCTAACTGTATATACTGTGTATGTATATATATATATATATATATATATATATATATATATATATATATATATATATATATATATATATTATATATACAGTATCTCACAAAAGTGAGTACACCCCTCACATTTTTGTAAATATTTTATTATATCTTTTCATGTGACAACACTGAAGAAATTACACTTTGCTACAATGTAAAGTAGTGAGTGTACAGCTTGTATAACAGTGTCAATTTGCTGTCCCCTTAAAATAACTCAACACTCAGCCATTAATGTCTAAATCGCTGGCAACAAAAGTGAGTACATAAATTTCAAGTACAATGATAGATCCCAGATTACACTTTGTATATTTTTATTCACAGGCGTGTGCACAGTGTGTGCTGGGTGTGCCTGGGCACACCCTAATCACCTAGTGCACATTAGCATTATCGCTCTGTGTAGCAGCGGGGAAATGGGAAAGATCTCCCTTTCACCGGCTGTGCCATAAGAGAAGTACTTACACGCTTCTCTTTCACTGTGCTGGCAGGGAGGTCAATGTGCCAGGGCAATATATACAGTATATAGACACACACACACACGCATGTGTGTTTGAGCTTTGGGGTGCACACCCTAATGCAATAGGCTAAGCACACACTGGAGAAGTTTAATGTTTGCTTCTGACAACTTTCTCTGTATCTCTTTCCCTATTCAATTCTTATGCTGAATCTAGCCAGCAATGTCCGTAGGTAAACAGAAAAATGAATAAAAAAAGGATAAAATAATCAGTTTGTACATTTTAATGTTTGAATCTTCCACACCTGTCCCCTGACACTGGCACTCAAGTGTTATTATGGTAAGTAGATATCTTCATATTTTTACAGGTGTCTGTACTATCTCTAAATATGCCAACTCTAACTGCAAACCACAGAAGAATATCGCAGGCGAAATATCTAAATGTCAATTAAAGACAAAACACTTTTAGAAAGGAGGTTTCCCTAGTGGTAATTAAATATAAATCAGAATACTAAATGATCCACAGCTTAATATCACCATTTAAATCAGGGCCAATGCTGGCATGCTCTGCCGATTATCAAAAATATAAATATAAGCCTTTTGGCTCTATTCTCTATGCTCAGGGCACATCTCACAGATTGGCTTGGCTTCACTTCTACACATTAAACAACTGTTCTATCAACAGAGTGCTAGGAGCAAATGTGTTTTTTTTCCTGCTACCAGCATCATATGATGTAAAAGGATCAAATAGGCTCAACTGTATTTTGAAAATGACTGCAAAAGATCTAATAACCTAAGATAAATGAGATCCAACCTTCAGCAGGGTAACACATGAGGTTACATTAGTCTACCTAATACCTGGATTCAAAGGCTCATAAGTCTACTCTATGACCCAGTGCTTTTACACTTTCTTTTGTAGACACCTTAGTCTCTTGGGCATTTCCTATTCAGCTCTTTGAATGTTTCTGATCATCAGTCTATATTTAGAGACTGTCGCTACCTGAAAGTCTTCAAAAAGAATCGCACACAGTAGGGAGATCTGGTAGGTGACCAGCAGTGGGGGATATTAAACTGTGGCAGAATACAGGGGCTTCACAGATGTAGAAGATTTAATGAGGTCCAGAGCTGCCAAATTCTAACTAATGCATAGCCATCTTTTATCTCCTCATCTTGAAACATATATCCACAGCACATACTGTGTGTACTTACATGCAATCATTAATCACAGATCGTCTCTCTGTTCTCTTTGACTCTTCGTTATCTTTACTTTCTTTCTCCCCATTGCTCTTTCCCACTTTAAGTAAAGGAGATATTAACTCTAACTAAATGAAAGTGCTAAGTAACTGTGCATCATAGCCATCTGCTATGTTTTATCTTTGAAAAAAATACTTTTTTCCAACCATTGTTGCATCATAGTGCTGCTGATTTTCTGCAGGCCTCCTTGTAGTCATATCTAACATTAAATAGGTCTGCAGAAAATACCTTAAAACAAAGTAAAAAGCCACAGTCACACAATTGATCCAGTTCATTAATTCTCCTTTCTCTTTTTTTTTCTTATCCAAGAGAACTAGAGAAGTACACATTAAACAAGGGAATACATGCCCCATAACACCTCGCGCCTTTAGCAGTGAGGGGAATGTGATTGAACATAGCAAGGAGCCGATAATTAATATGTGTTAAGTCACTAACCACCACAAAAGAAATCACAATACGAACTACAGTCCCTCATTGAATGTGTGCCCGCTGTCTGACTGAGCAACAAAAACCCATAACCCATGTAGTGTGGAAAACTAAAAGGTGGCATTGAAATTATACGAAATTATATGCAGTGAAGACAGGAAACAGCTGTGTCACACTAACTTTAAAATTTTACTTAAAGCAGAACTACGGGCAATTTTTTTTTTCCATGTCCTTGTTGCTGATCTCCTACTTTCACCAACTTTGTTATCCATGTCCTTCTGAGCTCTGTAGTTCTCTGTAATAGGCTTCTGAACTTGCTGAAAAAACGTTATTGCCTGGTGATTTCCTGTTTGTAAGACCACTGGCTCCTATCCCTCTCCAAAGCTCAGAAAACGAGCAGGGACGAAGCAGACATGTTGTGGGCAGAAGGGGTCCCACAGCCCCCGGTCTGTGCTGCCCATGGAGATCCCCACTGTGTCATACAAGTGATTTCTGATAATAATCCTGCCTTTACACTGGTGGCCCCTGACATGGTGGTCCCATGGTGGTCCCATGGTGGTCCTTGACATGGTGGTCCCTGACATTATGGTCCCTGACATGGTGGTCCCTGACATGGTGGTCCTTGACAAGCAGCACTGGTGTTGCCTGACATTCGACACTGGTTGTCCCTGACATGGTGCTCCCTGACAAGCGGTACTGGTGGTCCCTGACATGGTGGTCCCTGACTGGTGGTTTCTGACATGCAGCACTGGTGGTCCCTGACATTCGGCACCGGTGGTTCCTGACATGGTGGTCCCTGGCATTCGGCACTTGTGGTCCCTGACATGCGGCATTGGAGGACACTGGTAAGTGCACTGGTTTGCATTTATAGTAAATACATTATATTTATTAATTTCATTTAAATGTATTTATTAAATGCACTCAATTAATGTGCATTTATCTTAAAATTCTTTGTATTTATAAGGCTGTAACCTATCATGCCGTGTGTTATATATGGCTTGCTGGCTGCAGAATGAGGGGTGTGATTTATGTTGAAGTGGGGGAGTTCACATTTACATGTACCTCCCACATTCACTCCCATCCCAAGAATTCATGGGAAATGTAGGCAGTTACAGAGAGAGAAGAGGATACGATGCAATCACTGTTCTAAGAGTTCCTCCCTGCCAAAAAAGATGATGCATTTTTTCAATCACAAAGCTGACTTCCTGAAAATTCAATCAGTCAAATCTCTTAAATGGTAAAAAAAAATCACAAATGTAATAACTGTTTAGTGTTTTGTTTTTAAATACCTGAGTTCTGCTTTAAATCCATAAGAATTACAGATAATATAGGGCAGCTGAAATGAACACATGTACTATATGGGCTACTGTATGTAAAATTGGAGCTCCACTTTAATCCACCATAGTCTCTATTTTTACCACTCTCCCTATGGGCCTGATACATTTTATTTTAAATGTTAATTTGCTAATTATTTTGCCCCTCTCACAGTCAACCTGTCAGGACCTGGTTCGTCTGCTGTTGGCGCTGTGGTTCTTAAAGTAGAACACTAACACTAAAATCCCTGCATCTACAGACATCTAAGATCTAAGACTACACCTATCTAGCCCTGTAAATAAGAAATCAGTAGACATACCTTTTCTGAAGCTGATCCGACCCGATCCCAAGCTGAGCTGTCAGCAGCGGCTTCTCTGTGGAGGTGGGTGCAGAGGAGGCACCCAACAACGGAAGCCCCAGCGGCTTCAAAAAAGGCTTCAAAAAAGGTATGTATACTGATTTATTCTTTACAGGGCTAGATAGGTTAGTGTTAGATTGTGGATGTTTGTAGATGCAGGGATTTTAGTGTTAGGGTGTACTTCTACTTTAACTAGTTGCCGACCAACCGCTGCAATTGGATTCATTACAGAAACAATCAGTCTATAGGTCCAGGTTTCTGGCCTGGACCTGCTGATCGGTTCTGGTGAATAGCAGACTGTCCTCTGCCTGTGTAATGTAAACACAGGCAGAGGAAGTGATGTCATCCCCCCTCGTGGAGCCCTTTTTCAGTTCCAGCGCAAGAGGAGAAGACATCTACTGTGAGTACACCAACACTGCACTGACACCAGTACACGTAGGTACACGTTTAACCCTTTGATCACCCCCTGATCACCCCCCCCAGTTAACCCTTTCAACCCCTGTCACAGTGTCACTAGTATAGTGTACAGATATTTTTTATGATTACTGTATTAGTGTCATGGGTGAAGCTAGTTAGCTAGTTAGAGTCACCTTCAGTCTTTTATAGCATCAGGGTACCCGCCATATATTACCTAATAAAGGTTTAACCCTTGATCACCCCCCAGTTAACCCTTTCACCCCCTGTCACCAGTGTCACTAGTATAGTGTACGGATCTTTTTTTCTGATGACCATATTAGTGTCACGGGTTTTATCATCAGTTAATGATAGTGTAAATCCCAGGCAGCGTCAGATTAGTGCCCATTTACACTAACATGCACACACACTTTATACTGTAGCTCCATTACTAGTATAGTGTCTGAACGGATCAATATCTTTGATCTGATCAGAACTATATTAGCGTCCCCAGTAGTATAGTGTTCCCAAAAAGTGGCATTAGCAGGATTAGCCCGGACACCTGCCAGCACCTACATTTAGCCCCTCCGTCCAGCCCAGCCCACCCAAAGTGCAGGATCAATAGATCACTGTCACTTTACAAACCACAACACACAAACTGCAGCGTTAGCACAAACTGCCTGATCCCTGCTAACACTAATGCCCCGTACACACAATCAGATTTTCCAACAACAAATGTTAGATGTGAGCTTGTTGGCGGAAAGTCCGACCATGTGTATGCTCCAAAGAACATTTGTTGTAGGACTTTCTGCCAACAAATGTTGGCTAGCAGATTCTCAAATTTTCCGCCAACAAATTATTGTTGTCGGACTTTCCGATCATGTGTACACAAGTCCGTCGCACAAAAGTCCACGCATGCTCGGAATCAAGTATGAGCCGGAAGCGGTCTTGTAAAACTAGCGTTCGAATTGATTTGTTGTCGGAAAATCCGATCGTGTGTACGGGGCATAACAGTTAATTTTTTGGTAGCGATTGAAGCAGTCTCTGACAGCCAGGTGAGTCGCTGTGAGTCGCACTAGTTGTACATATAAATTTAGTGGCCAAAATGTCAAACGAAAGGTCCACTAGTGAAGAGGCCTACAGGATACTGAGCATGATGGATGAGAGCAAACGGAAAGCCTTACTGTCAGAATCACAATCTGATTCAGGCTCACTATATAAACTTGTAGAGAGCAGCAGCACCCTGGCAGATAGCGCTGGCGACGGAGTAACGGTCCCTGCTAAGGTCAGGCGTACCCGACTCCGTTCTTCTGTTGCTGAGGTGCAACAACCGCAGGGTTCTCGTATGGAGCAGAGAGCCAGTACTAGTGGTGCTCAACCTTCTGGTGAACTAGCAAGCACCAGCAGCCTAGTACACTCTGGTCGTAGACAAACCAGCACTGCAGTATCACATGGTGACGTGGCGAGTCCCATAAGTGCAGTCAAAGCTGGTGCGGTGGCTAGCACAAGTAGTGTCCCGCAGCCACCAAGAGTTCAAACACAGGCCCATAAAGCCCATAGTGCCCTTCCTGATGCGTGTGCAAATCCTAATTGTCAGCCCACCACTTCTGCAGCCCCCATACTTTCCCCATTCACTGGCCAACCTGTAATTCAGGTGGAAACAGCTAATTTTATGAGCTGCTCTTCACAGGAGATCTGTACAGATCTGTTGTGGACCAAAGCAATTTGCATGCTGGTCAATTTATCGCTGCAAACCCAAATGTGACCCTTGCCAGAGAATTTGCCTGGAAACCTATTACGGTTCCCGAATTTAAAACCTTTCTGGGCCTATCCCTCCTCATGGGCATTACTAAAAAGAGTGAATTGCAGTCATATTGGTCCACTGACCCAATTCACAATATGCCCCTGTTCTCTGCTTGCATGGCCAGGGCTAGATACGAGCAAATCTTGTGGTTCAATTTTTGGACTATGCAATAGATTTTAATATTCTCTGATCACTATATTGAGGAAAGATTTTATCACTATATCACTATTTTGACTATTTTGACAGTGCAACATGTTCTTTATTTACATGCATTTTAATGACAATGAAATCTGTCGTCCTTGGGGTGACCCTGAATATGATTGGCTCCACAATATTCGGCCTCTCAAAAACCACTTCAACCAATAGTTTGCAGCCTTGTTTATTCCCGATCAAGATGTCTGCATTGATGAGTCCCTGATTACATTTTCTGTCCGCCTTGTGTTCAAACAGTTTCTCCCCAGCAAGCGGCCAGATATAGGGTCAAGATGTATAAGCTCTGTGACAGGGCTACAGGCTATACATATAGTATCCTGGTTTACGAGGGAAAAGATAGTAGTGTGGAGCCCCCCCAATAGCCCAGACTACATAGAGAGCAGCGGCAAGATTGTTTGGGACTTGGTGTCACCCTTGTTCGAAAAGGGGTACCATTTATACGTGGACAACTTTTATACAAGCGTGCCACTTTTTAGACACCTCTTTCAATTACAAATTGGCGCATGTGGCACCCTGAGATTGTGGTTTCTTTAAATAAAATCACTCTAAGAATATTTTTCTGTAGGCTACAGTGAAATTAGCAACCTGACAGATTTAAAAGCTTCTTGGTGAAAGTCAAAAACTGTATGTTGGCTCAGTAACAAGCTGCATGAAGCCAGACTAGTCAAAGGGATGCACACCATGTCTTGCAGAGCAGGATGTCTGTTCTGAAACCATATTTTTCCCTATCTTTCTGTTTATACTTGAGAAGCTAGTTCTGAATGTCACATACATTTTGGTTCTCTACTCAGGAGGGGAGGGAGGGGCTGTAACAAATGGCCTAAGTTTGATATATATACTGAATTTAATTTTTTTTAAATCCAGCACATTTTTTAATGAGGTTTAATACAGTCAACAAAAAAATAAAAATTTTCAAAACACATGTAGCGGTCACACTTCACCAAGTGTGCGCTATCAGTGAAAATTTAGTTTTTTGCTCAGAACTGTAATGTTCTGAGGGTTAATTGTACAGGATTTACTTTGGCATCAGTCTGGCTGGGCTGTACTAAGGTTCTGCCTGGTCATAGGTGTAGTGAGGCACCCATGACAGGCCGAGAACCCAGGCCTGGTTGGACGTCTTAGGTACCAATCTTTCCCAGAGCCAATCAGTGGGCGCGTCTGGCCCTGCTGCGTAGTCTGGGAAGGGGTATTTAAGGTGCTGAAGTCACGTGTTAGTGGTTCGGCATGCAGTATTGATTCCTGGTTCTTGTCTGGGGTAGCCCCGGAGGGGTCCCGTGCTTAGGAGCGTTTGCCGTCCCACCAGCATGGTCATTTCGACCGACCCCAGAGGCCC